>JAYDZF010000022.1:2222167-2239154 GCA_034509105.1 Microcambeva barbata | reverse complement strand
AGAATTCAGTTTTAAATGACACTAAACGAAGCTAATGGACAAATGATACACTGCACATAGTACAATCATGTAGTTCATAATAACAATAATGTAAAAACTTAAAATTAATCTCCATACTTAATGAATACATTGAAGTAGTAGTGTGCTTTCATTAATTGATTAATAAACTATACAGATGACTGTAACTACACTAATACAACCACACCGTTGACCCTGTTTAGCTATATGCTAAACATGATCAGGTTGAAATAGGCAGAATCTCTTCAAATCAATACTTTCAACTGTTATGGTTAGCTACACGATCTACTTGTCACTGTGTGGTGTTGCTTCTGTGATTCGGCCGACCCTGGAAGAGAGGCCTATGTGTACCACAGAGACTCACAAGGAGATAGAGATAGTGTTGGGCTATGTTGTGATGCTGGATTAACCAATCATAAGTAAGAGTTTTTGTGGTTAACTAAGATACGGTATGTATGTATTTAAACAACGTTAATGAGTAACCAGACTTTTGTTGACACGTACTGAAACATCTGTGTAATTACGGACTTAAGAATCTAAAGTCTAAGTCAAATCGGGTCAACCTGATTATGATTAAAACATATGATCTAGACATAGGATTAACCATCCTTTATGTTCCTAGTAAAAATCCCGAAGTATTTCTATTATGTACCAGGCACATCTGCTGAAAAATGTCACTCTACAGTACATCAAAGTAACTTTCACATAAATGCCATGATTCAAAGCAGACATCACACTACAACACCTTATGCAACTTCTAAAACACAAATCAAAGTAATATAGTAAGAGTAGTAATTAAATGATCTGTTAAGTCTGCAAAGTGGGGGATAATCCATACTAAAGTAATGCTTATATGTACACATATATTGGCCAAATATAGTTTTTTTTCCCCAAGTAAGCATGCCAAATGCACCCAGCCATGCAGAAAACGTGAAACATCAGATCTGGCCACGTTCATCCTTTGCGATCGTGTCCAGTTCTGTTGTAAATGTTTTGTTTAGTAAACAATCTTAAACTGACATTTAAAAATAAAATAAAAAAGTAGATAGTACTAAACTTACCTTGAGATTTTGAATGTGTAGATGTAGTGATGGCCTGATGTTTCATCACAGTTGATAATGTGCAGTTCTACGGTCAACGTTCTCCCAAGTAACAGCTGTGAACGAGACTAACGTTATTTAAAAACACAAGCGAACAAAACAAACCAACATCTCCACCTGTCAATAATAATCAGACTTACGGTGAGCTGGTGTTGGTTTGGTTACATGGGTGTTATGAGAGTTGAGCAGATTCGTCCTGGATATTCCTGATCAGTTTAAATGTGAGTCTCTGGTTTTTAAACCACAGACGTTACGCAGGAAATTCAAACCAAGCTAACTGCTAACTAGCAAACCTACCGAGTAAATCAACACAAATATCTAGTATTTCCGGCTACTTAGTGCGTCTACACGCCGATATTTATTTAAAGTTAAATGTTTTCAAAATATTTATCAAAAAAAATGCTATGTATCTATGTTTTGGTCCTTTGGATAATAACAAAAAACAAACCGTTCTAGTTTCCCGCTCACACAGCCGACCTCTGAGGTAACGCCTCTTTTGACTGTGTTCCAAATCATTCCCAACACACTCCCAAGTACACTTTCAGCTCTCCACCTGAATTAAACTTTAACTCTGGATTCCCTTTCCAATTGTGTGATTTTATCAATGCGTTAGATATTTAACATTCGTTCTGACATGATCACAAAATAAATGTATATAAATATTGTACTAAACAGTGTAGCAGCATCAGGTGCGCTGTAAATATTTGTATAATAGTTTGTTTGACAAAAAGTTAACATCAACAGTGCCTGCATCAGAGATGGCATAAGTACACATTCCTGTACCCAGGTAAAAGTACCAGTAATCTGGTAATTACTCAATTAAAAGTTGAAGTATGAATGTTTTTACCCCAAGTAGAATAAAAGCACATCAACACAAATGCACTTTAAGTATTGCAGTGTCTCCTGGAACGGTGCAGCCTCATTTCCCTTAATTTTGGGATTATTTAAGTATCTATGTGTCTGTCTATCTAAATATAAAATATTATGAAATCAATTAAATAACCAGTGGTTTATGACGTTCAGCGTGAAATACAAATAAGTACTTCTAAGCATTTAAGAACACTTCGCCAAACAGTATTGAATTAAATTGTAATATACTAATTCGATGTATATCATATAATTTGGGACGCAGACACAACTTTAGGTAACCATGGTCATTCTTTGGTTTCACATGTTTACTTTCGACATTCGTTTGCTACGGGAATTGGCCACCCTTTGCCTAAATTGATGTAAACATTTCCAATAAAATATTTCATTAAATAAAGATGAATTAAAGATTCATGAAGTAAAATAAAGATTATAATTAATCGTAGCTCTTAAATAATTCTTTACAAATATATTAACGAATATGCTGATTCAAAGTACGCTGTACACAATGTCACGTGAAGAGTAGAAACAACGTGAACTTTTGCGAGCTGTTATGTGAGAGGGATATTGTAGTGTAACACCGCTGCAGAGCAAACACTTTGGAGTCCTGGGTAGTCTGTTTATACTCTGAGTTAATTCTGACATCTTGAAAAAGTATAAGATTTACAGGATATTTGCAGTCTGCACGAGTTGATTTGAGTAGTTAGCTTGACAGCTACAGCATTGGAAACTCCATGTGATGAAACGAATGATTCTGTTCCGAAACAAGACAACAGTTACTCGGCCAAAACATCAGGTAAGAGAAATCAGATCACTAGTTGTTGAAGGCTTAAGAGAGAGTCACCGTCGTGGCGATTCTTCAAAACCGGCCTGGTTTGTTGTATGACGGATCATTAATCAGATCAAGTACTAACAGTGTTCTCTTACTTTTTTATTGATACATTATGAAGCTTATGCGGTCTTATTCGGTTTTGCTCCTCAGGTCTATATAGTATATATTTGTGATATCTGAAATCAAATAAATATATAAATAAATTAATGTTTTTTTATTGATGTGTCTTTCAACAACAGACTTTGCAACATGGCATGTCAGGGTTCAAGCACTAGGGACAATATAACACCAGTTCAACAGATGATTGCCTCTTGTTCCGGTGCTTTCATCACTTCACTGTTTGGTAAGTGTGGTTATCATGCACATTGCTTTTACAATTAATAATACAGTATATCACCAACACAGAAAATTAATATTGAGTATGAGCTCATTTATAACCATGGGTATTTGACAGACTTGCTCTTTCTTGCGGTTTTAAAAATTCCACACTGTAAAGCTTTTCAACCAGTTGGAGAGCCAATTAAGGAACTGGATAAGAAAATTAATGACACTTACTGTCTGCTTGAGGCGTTTGCAGTAGGGGTGGAGAAACAGAATCTGAAAGACTCTATGGCTGGCTTTTGCTTGCAGATATTGTCAGTTTAATTTAACGTATGACATTTTTAATATAAATATTTAATGTATTCTTCTTTTTTACAGTAACTCCACTAGATGTCATTAAGATCAGACTGCAAGCCCAGAAAAGTCCATTAACTAAAGGTTTGAACATGAACAGCTTGCATTTTGATTATTGTTCTGTTAGAAAAAAAATCATTGATGTAAACGTGATCATACTTTCTTTGCCAATCAGGAAAATGTTTTGTGTACTGCAATGGCTTGATGGATCACTTATGCGTGTGTGAAAATGGGAACAGCAAGGCATGGTACAAACCCCGTGGGCATTTCACAGGCACACTAGTGAGTTTTTTGGCAGAGATACATTTGTTCTGCAGTAAATCTACAGTTGTGCTGAAGCTTTTACTGACTATATGGATCATATTTGTTATAGGATGCTTTAATCAAGATTTTACGAGTGGAAGGAATCACAGCACTGTGGAGTGGACTCCCCCCTACACTGTTAGTCCTTTTACTTTACTAAAAATGCTTACATAAATGGAATCAATGGCATAAGTATGTGTATAAAGTATAGGTGTATAAAATGCTATTATTACTTCTTGAATAATTCAGACATTAAATAAAACTGCCAGACAGGAGTGGGCCACATATGTAGAGCTGTAACACACACAATGGAATACTCTTAATTTTTATTTTTTATTTGTTGTTTTGATTCCATTAGCAGGCCACCTGTTTATAACATTGATTATCATTAACCACAGGCCAATCTTTTTTGTCAAATGAGGTCAATCAAACTTCTGATCAACCATGTGCTTTTCTTCCAGTCACATTTGTACAGTGAAACTGCAAACATCACATAACAAAGGCTAAATTATAAAATGCAGTAAAAAGGTATCATTAATTAAACTAGGGTTTCAAAAAAGATAGCATTGTGTTTATATATACAGTGGCATTAATTATGCAAACATGCCTCAAGTGTTGGCAGAGCTTCTCTTTTCTGCATAATGATTTTTTTACCAAGATGATTGCTTAGTGTCTTTTATAAAAGGCAGACTTGCACTTTTATAAGAGTATGCACTAATGCAACATTTTCTCTTGGCAGAGTGATGGCAGTGCCAGCCACAATGATTTACTTCACCTGTTACGATCAACTCTGTGCTGCTCTCAGACTCAGAATGGGTGAAAGAGCTGAAATGGCGCCGTTGTTGGCCGGAGCTATTGCCAGAGGTGACATTTACTCCACGGTTTGAAATTGACTGGCTGGTCATGCTTTATTTGAACATAGAGCAGATCTATGTCTCGACATATGCCTTCGTCTTATAGTTCAGCTAATGGACGTTATAATCTCAACTCTGCTGCAATTCAGTTTTATAGATGATAAAATATCCAAGCTATTGTTAGCTTTTTTTGTTGCATGATAAATCTTTTTTGTTGTGTATTGGTCTTGCAGTGTATAATGTGGTTAAAATCAGAACAATGTGTGTGTGTTTTAGTTGGTTCTGCTACCTTGATTAGTCCATTAGAACTGATCCGCACTAAGCTACAATCTCAGAGACAGTCGTACAAGGAGCTGAGTGCTGTGATCCGATTGGCCGTGCACAGTGATGGCTGGCTCACTTTATGGAGAGGCCTGGGACCCACTCTTCTCAGAGATGTACCATTTTCAGGTAAAATATACACTTTACAAAGCTGTGGATGACCAGTTCCCCGTTTTGAGTCCGTAAATACATTGATGTTTGATCAGATTTTGCCCTACAGGTGTTCTTAAAATTGCAGCATGCTAATCATGGCCCACCCATCTGCTCTCCTTTCAGCAATGTACTGGTATAATTATGAGAAAGGGAAAGCCTTCTTGTGTCAGTACACCAAGACCAGTGAACCCACCTTCAGCATCACTTTCGTCTCAGGTGCCGTGTCTGGATCAGTAAGTCTCCATTGCCTTCTTTATTTTCTTTGGACAATAATTTACAATAGATCTGTTCACACATATATTCTATTATATACAGATTAAAATGACATTTAATAATTGTAATCATATACATACTTCTGACACCTGTCACCAGTTATTCAATACTGTATATCGATTTGTAAATCACTCTACTGTATTTTAGATTGCTTCGATTGTTACGCTGCCATTTGATGTAGTGAAGACAAGGCGGCAGGTGGAGCTGGGAGAACTGCAGGCTAAGAACTGTATGTTTCAAACTTTTATTCTGAAATCATGTCATATAAGCCTTAAAGCTTTCAGTTTATTAAGTAGTAACATTTATGTTTACAGTGTTACCTCCAGCTTCTAGTTCAACATATAATGTGATGAAAAAAATTGTGGCTGACTCAGGCATTAGAGGACTTTTTGCAGGTGAGAAGGAACGAATAACCGCCAAATTCCAGCCAGTATACCTGAACATTACACTCTAACACACTTTGTATTAAGATGGCAGATCACCATACTGTTGACCATACATTAAATCATATTTTCATTCTTTCTGTCAGGTTATATGCCCAGACTGATAAAAGTGGCTCCAGCTTGTGCAGTAATGATCAGCACCTATGAGTTTTGCAAGGCTTTCTTCCGCAAACAGAACCAGGAGAGCCCAGTTTTGGCGCTCCAAACCAACACCCGATCACTCTGAAACAGCTCCTATGAACCCAGTTAAAGCTACAACTTCCCGTTATGCTCCACATAATATCAGATTGTCTCTTCACCATGTGCATCTTGTAGGTGAATCTCACATATTGTCTGATTTGTGTGATCAATGTTAACCCCATCCTTCTTGAGTCACAGTATTCCAGTATTCTTTCTGCCTTTATTTTAAATTATCCTTATATGTTTTGGGGCACCAACCCATGTTTATTTTTCAATATTAGTTGCTAGTTCTTAGGAAGGTGTAAACCCCATTCAGCTTCTCCACTTTAGCCACCCATCTTGTACAAAAGACAGTCCTCATTACTACCTACTTATTGTGAACAGAAAGAGTGATATTGCAATGGGCAGTGCTTGATCATGTGTGCATTTATAACCCTGTAATCAAAACATTGCCCTAAATTGCACTCCGACACAGTCTGATGATGTCATATCTGGCTGAGTGGGATCTCGCATGCTGCATGTATTCAAACCCCTTTCAGTTAAAATAATTGTTTAGTAACTGGGTTTTTAATGAATATGGGAATACAGTTTAATATATGTACAAGAACATCCATGTCATGACAGTCATTGTTTAGATTTTGCTTTTTATTTTAAATGTGGCGATTTTTATTTTCATAATATGAGCAGGTTCAGCTCAGTTTCACTGCGATATCCTAGAAAGGGTGCCAATCTGTCGCTGACCATTGAACATTTTCATCCCTATTTAAGCATCTATTTTAAAAGAAATGTTGACAGTTTTTGAGCTATTTTTATACATTTTGTGTGGGTTTTTATGACTGTAGACTTGATTTATATGAATACTAAAAACTCAATTGTTTGTTTTCCAATTATTGACTAGAAATTGGAAAGACTGCCATAATGTGCATTTACAGCTGTATGTACTTGTTTGCGTATATTGGTATGTATAGTGTTTGTATGTATAGTGCCTGCTTGGTTCAAGTCTTTCTGTGTAGTTATAAAATAATTGCTTATCATGAGCCACTTCACTTTTTATAACCGATCTACCTACCTACCATCTACCTTTTCCCTGTCTCTACATTTTCTTATATGCTAATGGAGTAAGCTGAGTCACAACACAGCAGGTCTACACTAGGAGATAAAGTAAACCAAAATGAAAAGCCTTATTTGTGAGGCATGTTAAGTGCCTGAACTATAAAGCGAGCTGATAGAAGGACAAACCATGAAGACAAAATGTGAAAGCAGACATTAATTTGTCTGGTAGAATGTTAGTTGAATATCTAATTCCATAGATGAACGTTTTCAGGTGATGTTCATGTTTAGATATTTCAGAAAGTGTATTTCATATTTATATTGAGTAGAGATTTATGCATTTGATTTAATTTTGATTGAAGGTTTAAACTGATATTAAAGAAATGCTTACTTGTATGAAGGTGTTACATTTATTTTATTCACTCAATTGATGTGATTGCTCTGTATTGTTTTCAATAAGTTCCATTATCATACTTGAGAGTACGTATAATGTCTATGTTATGACATACAGTTATTTGAAAGAGTTATGGGACAAAAATGCAAAGTTAATGCACTTGGTCCAGATAGTCAGATTTAATCCAGGAACCACAGAAATGTCTGGAATGTTTTGAAAAGCTACTTGAATATGACATTGTCCAACAAGAACTAGGCAACCATGCCCTTGTACCAAAAGAGTAATTGAAGTTGTTTTTCATCAAATGAATGATCTAGGAACTTTGTTCCAGTTGGTCTCTGAGATTTTTACAGAAGTACATTTAAATACAGTGAGGTAGTAGAAAGCAAATAACAGAACACTAAACAAAGATGTGAACAAAATCCCACCCCACCTATAAAGCACAGTGGTGGGTGAATCTCTGTCTGTCTCTGTGTCGTTCATCTGGTTTAGACATCTGCAATGTTACTTAAAATGTCTCAATTATTAAAGAAAACTAAAGTGTTAAGTTTCCCTGCACTGTTGTGTAAATCCAAGTGATTAACCATGTCACAATACTGCTTAATTTTTTGTGGTTATTAATTACCATTGTTTTTTTCCAACCTAGACTCTACACGATTAAATGGTAAAGCAACAACAGTTTGGGCAGATGATGAACATGGGCATTTACAGATGTCAATATTTAGGCATGACACATTTTAAAATAAGTGTACTCATAGGGTATGTACATCTAACACTAGAGAAACATCTAACACTTATTTAGGCAGTCTGAGAACTTAACACAGTGGAGTCAATCTGGCCCACATCCTGATTGAAAGACTAAAAAAATCAAACACTATTAGACCGTATGGGTGTTTAGGATGGAGTCAGTCCAGGGCTGGTCATATCCGTAGTTGGACTTGCCAGGTACTCACTGGACTTTAGACTGGCCAACGACTTATAGCTGGCAACTGAGGTTAAAGATCCACACAGACCTCTGAGAGAGGGTGTATCCTCTTTACCTATAAACACACAGACATCTTTTAATCTCAGTGCAAATGAATGTGGTTTCCATAGTTAATTCAAAGTCAATTCTATTTAATGAATAGAAAGCCTGTAGCACAGTAGAGAGATCTTCAGATAAGGAATTAATAAAGGGTGTAATTTAGTGTCATAGAAAGAAATCTAAGGTTGTGTTAAGTGTTTTAAAAAGCCCTACTATTCAAGTCCTAGTTGATGTTCAGGGAAGGAGGACTGAAAAAATTACCCAGATTTATCATTTTCATATTGATAACATAAATATTAAGTGAAATGCCTTAAGGTCTGTACTTAATTGTCACATTCAAGAGTTGCAGTTAAATATTATATACAGATAATTTGAATTACATGTAAGTGCCTGAAGATTACTAATTGTGAATCTGATGTTGCTAAAATATGGGCAATTGGATGGTGCAGTCTCAGTGGAGTCACCATGTCCTCAGGAAGGCTGATTTTAAAAAATCAGTTTCTTGCTGCTGTAACAGCAAGTCCTAATGTCTAGTAATGGTACAGAGGCAGAGGGGTTTCGAGATTTTACAAAAGAAAAAGGAAAGATAAAAAGGAACCAGAATACAAAGGTAAAAAGTATATATTCAGTGTCAATCCATCCCTAAAATGATCAGTAGCGCTCAGAGCCTTACTAGAATGCATAACAATGTCTGTTTTCTAGTACTAGCTTAGATTTCTCGGGATGATTTGAAAATCATTATTCACGTGCCTACATTGATGTCATCAACTCCACTGGGAGCATCTGTGCTGAGACTACCAACATGACATCATCCGGTCTAACACATATTGATTTTCTTTTAGAAGATAAATGCCAACCTTACAGACACACACTCTCTCCAATGTACCTTCTCTGTGCCAGTGAGCCAGTCCTGCTTTTCCATCCAGACTTTGTACTTGTGTGTGTCCCGGTTCTAAAGATGTCTGAGACAGACTCATGTCAGCGGAGAGCTGGTCCAAACTCGGAAAGCTGCTTCTGTAAATACATACAAACATAACATTTCACACACACAATTCCTTTCTGAAACCATATTACATCCACTCGCTGGTACAACAAACAATAAAATACATTATATAGGTTCTTACTTGTCCCAGGGTCCACTGGGTTTCTGGTAGAGCAATGTGTCCAAAGCCACCGCGTTAGTATCCATGATGCCTGCTGAGGGCCACTGATTAGTCAGGTGAGAGGTGAGTTCCTGCCTGGACCGCAGGTCATGATTCTTCAGTACAGTTCTGCTGGTTTTAGGAACACACACACAGAAAACAATTGTCAGTTATAGTCACAGGTTTAATGCCAATTTGGTTCAAACACCAAAATTAAGAGCCACTTTTTAATGCTTTTCTATGGTAGCAGTAATAAATCACAAGTAGTCTGTTAGTTACAAAACATCCACCCACCTTGGAAGTATTATATGATTAAAATACATGTATCAGTATGTATGCATTAGCAAGGTGATACTTTGAGCAAATTGTCAGAAAATTGACATTAAAACCACTGAAGTACCTGTGCAAGGCCATCCACAAGCTTTATTAATAATACAAGTCACCCATGCAGCTGTAAAGTCTCTGCTGCGCCCACACATTAAATTATGCAGACTGGGAGCTGAAGTACATCATCACTTGTTGTTTTTAGCCACACTTGTTTAGCCACACATTCTATTCAATTGGCTGGGTGAGAATGGCTGTAACCTCAAACTAGAAAGCATAACATGTACAGTAGTGTTCAACATAATAGCAGTCCAATATGACTGTTTTTGGTATAAATTACAGATAATCACTATTTATATTATATTAACACATGACAAATAATCTGCCAGTTGGTGCAAACCAACAGACTCAGTATTCATGATATGCATGCTCTTGAGTCTGTGTATTTGAATAATTCATTGAAAGGGGAGTGTTCAAAATAATAGCAACATGGAGTTCAATTAGTTAGGTCAATCATTCTGTGAGGAAAGAGGTGCGAGTCAGATGGCCCTTATTTAAGGGTGAAGCCAACACATGCTGTACATGCTATTCTCCTTGAAAGCCTGGGTCGTTTGAGACATTGTTCAGAAGAACAGCGAACATTGATTAAGTTCATTAGAGAGGGTAAAACTTATAAAGATGTGCAGAAAATAATAGGGTGCTCAGAAAAAATAAACTCCAATGCTTTAAAATGGAGAGCAAAAGCAGAGAGACACGGAAGAAAACGCAAGACTACCATTTGAATGGATCGAAGAATAGCCAGAATGTTAAAGGCTCAGCCAATGATCAGCTTTAGGATGATCAAAGACTCCAAAGTCTCCAAGTTACCCTTGAGTACTGTGACAGTTAGAAGATGCCAGTGTGAAGCCGGGCCTATTTACCACATACCAGCGATCATGGACCAGTTTGCATACATCATAATACTTCAACAGGTCATGCTACCTTACACTGAAGAGGAAATGCCCTTAAAATGGGTGTTTCAACAAGACAACGACCCTAAACACACCATTAAATGAGCAAAATATTGGTTCCAGTCCAACAAAATTGAGGTTTTGGAGTGGCCAGACCAATCCCCAGACTTTAATCTGATAGAAAACTTGTGGGGTGATATCAAAGATGCCATTTCTGAGATAAAACTAAGAAATGCAAATGAATTGTGGGATGTAGTCAAAGCATCCTGGGCTGGAATACCAGTTGACAGGTACCAGAAGTTGGTTGACTCTATGCAACACAGATGCGAAGCATCCTATAAAAAAAGTACATATTTTGAGTTTGTAGACATATGCAGACACTGCTATTTTTTGAACAGCCCAATGTTCCTTTTTTGTTATTTTATGTAAAGTAGCTAAAAAGTATATACAATTCTCTTCATGATTTGATTTTGGAAAACAGTATGCAATGTTCCCAAAGCATGGAAATGACTACTATGAAGATTTTGTGCTTTTTATATGTTTTTATACACACTGCTATTATTTTGAACACAGCTCTATATTAAATATTGACAATGAAAATGCACATAATACATATTATATAGAACAAATGTCACCCTTCTTTTAAAAGTATTTGATTACAATACAAGCAAGACAATCACATTTGAAATAGCTTTGGTGAATTATTGAACCAATACATTTTCAACACCAGCGACTAAATTTAACATCATGTAACAGAAACAGTGCAAAAACACACATCAAAGAGTGTGCACTCACAGCTGGTCCTGAAGCTCCAGGATGATAAATTCAAGCTGCTCTTTCTCCACTTTGTGGCTAATGTCAGCTTCTTCAAAACGCTGCAGTAAAGCTTTATTCTGAGAGACTGACTCTGAGAGCTGTGCATCCCTCAAACGCACCAGCTCCTCCAAATAACCCTGATCAAACAAGCACACAAAAAAGATAAAAGCTTTTTTTTCAACCGAGTTTACATAGTGAAAGTACATCATCCGTGAAAATAATAAGAGCCAAATTTGCTACATGACCACTACTTACAAATCCTTTGGTTTCATCACACTAATCATGTGTGTCTAAAACAACATAGGCTATAGGTTTAGATGGTCTACTGTGGTGTTAAGGTTTAAAAAGTGCTCCCTATCAGGCATAATCCAAAATGCTCTTAGAAATACTTTATTTGGATGAACTGATATTAAAAGAGTGATTATTTATTTAACTTTTGCCTGTTTTTAACACACAATCAACAAAATTTAAAGCTTGCTTAAAATATGTTAGCTATGATCTAAGGGAAAATCAAGGGACGCCTGTATATGTCGGTTCTAACAGAATCAAAATGTCACCAGGACAAATTGAAATTTGCACACGCGCACGCGCACACACGCACACACACACACACACACACACACACACACACACACACACACACACACACACACACACACAATTAGACCCTTGCCTTCTGTTCCAGCACCTCCCGGTATTTCTGCTCCACTCTTTTACACTTGCTGTACCAGCTACTGAGATCCATACGGAGACAGGCTGCCATGCTTAAGTCAGGAGTGCTGGCTTCACTGCCACTACTACCCAGAGTCCTCATCTCTTCCTCATCACTGCTGATACTGTCCGAGCTGAAACACACACTGATGTTAACATGTTTTAATTCTATATTACAATCTGTCTAAAGGATGCAATTCTTAGTAAATTCTGCAGTCATTGTTAACTGATAAGTGACAAGCTCAGAGCATGCCTATAGCAGCCTAATCTTTTTATCTTACGTTTGAGTGAATTTGAGGTACGGGGTGTAATCAATAACAGCAGGACAGCTTCCATCCAAACTCTCACCCTTCAAACAGAAACTATTAACAAAAGCAAAACATTTTATTATTATTATCAATTTACCATTTGTATATGTAAGATGTACACACGCCACTGCAGTTATCAAATAATTGTATCATTAACAGTCTCATCCATGGCTAAATGTCAATAATGTCCCACTGTGTGAGAGCAAGAGAGGAGGAGGAGGAACAGAGTATGAGAGATGTTTACCTGAAATCAATAGCATTCAGGCCAATCAGAGTATCTGCGAGCAGACCTGCTTCATCTCCCAGCAGTAAAGCACCATCCTCATAAAACCTCCTGATAAACACATACATACACAACTGCACAAAGTGTTTTACTTTTCTTTTCATTTGGCATTCATCTACAAACCACAAAACTATGAACAACATGAATCTGAGTACATGGAGCATTACTACTACTAATAATAATAATAATAATAATCATAATAATGTGGTCTTTTATGGCCCATGTTCACTTGACTCAGACTTTATCCTGTCCTTATCCATAGCACATTTGATTTGCCATAACCAAACTTATATACATCTCATAAACATGTTTTATTTAAGTGTTAAAATAGTTCTGAGAAAAATTAGCGTTTTTCCTGACAGATAGCAGACCCTGTGCCAGACCATCTGTTGTTAAGCCAGGTTGCTCATGCAGATGTATGCATTATTTGCAGGGAACTGGTTCTTTTAAGTGTGTGTAAGTTTGTGTGTGTGTGTGTGTGTGTGTGTGTGTGTGTGTGTGTGTGTGTGTAAGACCTTGTGGTTTTATAGTCTCTCAAAGCAGAGGCCATATATTCAGACAATCGTTTCTCCATCAAGGCAACTCTGATCCATGCCCGACCCTACATCCGAGACAAAAGATAAAATGCTGTCCTTAGTCTGTAGTGATCACATCATTGTTTTTGCCAAGTGTCAATTAAATCTCTATAGGATTTAGTATTTCCTTATACAAAAAATACATTCATTTAATTTGTTTAATTTTACCTTTGGGTGAATGCTACATAGTCACTCAACAGTGATTGGAAATATTGGTTTTCCATTCATCAATGTGCCATTGGGTTCTTGAACACTAGACATACACTATGACCTTTATGCTGGTATATATATTTGTTAGTGTGAGTGTGTGTGTGTGTGTGTGTGTGTCTGTGTTTGTGTGCTAACCTTGGCTCTAGAAGTGCGTACATTTTCCATGCTCTCTATGCTTGAAATGCAACTATGAGGGACTTTGCTACAGGGTACACGAACATAATCCCAAAAACTACGTGGACTCTCGTAGCCAAACCATGTAATCTGACCTGCAATCAAAAAGAAAGAGAAAGAAATCGAGACAGAGTGGAAAGGGATAAAGAGATCAATGAAAACTGAATAAATAACTACAAACTAATACTTAGAAACCTTTTGAAAATCTTTGGCATGACATGTTATTTTTTTCCTCTGTTATTGTTAGATTTTTTTAAAATGAGACTGAAAGATGAAGATTAAAATGTGACCGTAGAGGGAAAATGTGTCAGACCGAGGTCTTGCGATTCTGCTGAGCTATAATCAAACCCTGAGTGAAGGCAGAAAAGAGTGATCATGACATCTTGACACAGTCAGAACTGATAAAAGAAAGCTTTCACATTACCCTAAAACAAAAGAAATTGTGCTTTTGTAAGCATATATTTTGTACAATAGCTGATGGTCGATGAAATACCTAATAATTTATTAGAGTAACCACATACTTTATGCCACATGATGTATCTATTAATACTTGGCATTGAAAATTAAAAAATGCAGTGATAAAACTAAGCTACCTGTAAGCTAAAATATTTTCAGAATTTTTCAATGTCAATGAAGAAAGAAGGAGAATTGAAATGTGTGACTCCAGACCTTAATTTGCATAAATGTCTGTACAAAGCTAATGGATTTTGCTGATTATAGGTGTCTAATGAAGTCTAATGGAAATTTCATTATGTTCACATTATAAAAATGTATCTTTGTTTGTTACTCAGTATGCATTAGAAATTAAGCATGTGTATAAAATTTGGTTTTAAAGGAGCAATTGAGGAGTAAAGTGGCTCCAAAGGTTCAAAACAACGTTCAGTACCATGATTTCATGAGTTTTAGTTTACGAGATTCAGTGGCTTATACAGTGCCTAGCAAAAGTATTCAGCCCCCTTGAACATAAAGATATGAAATTGTAATTTTTGTGAAGAATCAACAACAAGTGGGACACAGTCGTGAAGTGGAACAAAATTTATTGGATATTTTTAGAAATAAAAAACTGAAAAGTGGGGCATGGAAAATTATTCTGCCCCCTTGCGTTAATAGCGCCACCTTTTGCTGCGATTACGGCTGCAAGTCGCTTGGGGTCTCTAACAGTTTTGCACATCAAGTGAATTTTTGCCCATTCTTCCTTGCAAAACAGCTCTAGCTCAGTGAGGTTGGATGGAGAGCGTTTGTGAACAGCAGTTTTCAGCTCTTACCACATATTTCCGAGACTTTGACTTGGCCATTCTAACATTCCATTGTAGATTTTGCTTTATGTTTTGGATCATTGTCTTGTTGGAAGATAAATCTCTGTCCCAGTCTCAGGTCTTTTGCAGACTCCAGAATGGTTCTGTATTTGGCAGTGTCTCTGCTGATGAAAAGCAGGCCCAAATCATGATGCTGCCACACCCATGTTTGACAGTGGGGATGGTGTGTTCAGGGTGATGAGCAGTGTTGCTTTTATGCCAAACATAACATTTTGCATTGTGGCCTAAAAGATCGATTTTGGTTTCATCTAACCAGAGCAACATCTTCCACGTGTTTGGTGTGTCTCCCAGGTGGCTTGTGGCAAACTTTAAACAAGACTTTTTATGGATATCTTTGAGAAAAAGGCTTTCTTCTTGCCACTCTTCCATAAAGGCCAGATTTGTGAAGTACGACTGATTGTTGTCCTATGGATAGAGTCTCCCACCTTAGCTGTAGATCTCTGCAGTTCATCCAAAGTGATCATGGGCCTCTTGACTGCATTTCTGATCTTCTTCTTGTTTGAGCTGAAAGTTTAGAGGGACGGCCTGGGCTTGGTAGATTTGCAGTGGTCTGATACTCCTTCCATTTCAATATGGTCACTTGCACAGTGCTCCTTGAGGTGTTTAAAGATTTCTGTATCTAAATCCGGCTTTAAACTTCTCAGTATCTAACAGTATCTCGGACCTGTCTGGTGTGTTCCTTGGTCTTCATGATGCTCTCTGCACTTTAAACAGAACTCGGAGACTATCACAGAGAAGGTGCATTCATACAGAGACTTCATTACACACAGGTGGATGCTTTTTATCATCATCAGTCATTTAGGTCAACATTGTATCATCAGAGATCCTCACTGAACTTCTGGAGTGAGTTTGCTAGACTGAAAGTAAAGGGGCTGAATAATATCCCATGCCCCACTTTACAGTTTTTTATTTCTAAACAAAGTTTAAAATATCCTATAAATTTCATTCCACTGCATGATTGTGTCCCACTTGTTGTTGAGTCTTCACAGAAAATTACAATTTCATATCTTTATGTTTGAAGCCTGAAATGTGGCAAAAGGTTGAAAAGTTCAAGGGGGCTGAATACTTTTGCTAGGCACTGTAGATACTGTGAATAATACAGTTAATGGGTTTTAAAAACATTTTACAATCTACAACTGAGTCATAATGTTTTCCTTTTAATGTTGTACATCAAACAGTATTTAGTGCTATACTTTAGTATTTACAGTGTGAGGTGTATTTGAAGCCTCATATTTAAAGAACAGCAATCAATTCAGGTAACTGAACAAAGAATATAATATAATGTGAGCTCTATCATTTCACTTAAAAGTGGTCAGTAATAGCTCAATAAATGAATCACGGGCAAAAACAGATCCAATCATCTGTATCCAAGAATGTAAGTGGCCATTAAAATGTGAGTGTTATTATTAAAGCCATGATTTGTTCATACTCAGTGTTTTATCATCACCAGAAGCCACTTGAAAAGAAATGTTTGCTTATTTTGAGTGCAAATATATTTGGAACTATAAAATGAAATTCCTCTCAGTATTTTATAGTTCCAATTAATACAGCGCCACATGTGCAATAATTAATTAAATAACAGTTTTACAATTGTTTTTCATTCAACACTGGCCACAGGCATATGATCGCCATACACGTTGTATTTTTGTGTAAAGAACACAATCTGGGGATTGTGGATCAAAGAAAATGTA
>JAYDZF010000022.1:2072280-2086642 GCA_034509105.1 Microcambeva barbata | reverse complement strand
CCTAGCAGAGCCGGGATTTGAACCGCCAATCTCTGGTTGATAGTCCAAAGCTCTACCCACTAGGCTACCACCGTCATGCCATGAAAGTATGTGGATTATGTCACTAAAATTCATTGCTGTGGTTTTATAGTTTTATAATGATATTTACCTGCAATAGGATATAGCGTTTTTGTTGGGCTGCACCCATTAGACTGATCACAAAAAGGCCACAGTTTGATAAGCTCTGTGCAGATCCCCAAAAGCATTTCACAAGTCAGGATTGTATTATAAAAATGTAAGAATTTCTAAGATTTTGAACATCTTTTATATTCAAGCAGGTCTGTTTGGCATGGGATTTGTGAATCTGAAGCTTATTTTACAGAGAACCTTTGTTAACATGCCCGATACAACCGATTCTAAACATGTATGACATTTTGTCAAGACCACTAATATGGAGTATTCATCACTACTTCTTTTACAGCTCTTCTTTTAAGTGATTAGAGACTCACCCTAGGCTGAAAAGTTTTTATGAACATATTTGCATAGGGCTACACTCAAATGGAGGCTTCCCTGATTTTTTCTACTTAGTTTATTTTACCTAGATTGTATACACCAGAAGGTGGACAAAACACTTAATAATAAACACTTAATCTTAATAGTACATTCCCTTTTTATTTAATGATAATTTATCAACATGTTTTAATGTTTGATCTGAAGTAATATAATACTTTAAGGAAATTAAACAGCAGTGTAATAATTCATTAATCCAAATACAAAAAACAAAATCTGTCCTACCAAGCTGCAATTGATTAAAGCATGAAACGTGAAACAGATGATTAACTGAAACCCAGTGAGAGCGGAAACTGTCTGAAAGAGAGGGGAGAACAGATCACAGAAGTGGATTATAAAATCTTTCTTCGTTCTGGATCACTTTAACAGAACGGATTAATATAAAACTCATTTAAAAAGTCTTTTAGAAGATCTACCTCTATCACCCTTATGTTACTGCAGGTTTTGTAGCAGGACGTGTGTATAAGGGAGATAACCTTAGGTGAAATGTACTCGAGATCATTTACAAATCCTTGGTGCTACACATGTGATCAGATACTTCTTTAAGCCTTATAAATGTCACAAATGGTTCTCTTCCAACAGGTGATAATATACACTGCCTGACTACATGTGTTCATACTCACAAACAAAAATTATGTACAAACTCTGTTTTTGCAGTAAATAGTATTAATGACGAAATGATATTGTTTTGTGTGTTTCATTATTATTTTAATGTTAAAATGTATTTACCCTTTCTGATGTATAAGACACAGATAGTCTTATTAACATAACTATGATTTTTAGAGTTCAATTTAAAAATCACAATTCTGAATTTATTCAACAACTGTCCTGTGTAGAATTATTTTCTCAATTAAATAAATTATCAAATTAAAGTAATAATTAGGTTCAACTGAACTAGTCTGACTAGATGTTTGACACTGCTGGTAATTCTAATCAACACTTTAACAGAACCTTCACATCATATAATTAGGGTGAAAATATTATCAAGAAGAGATGCGCCATTGAACATTATACAGCTACTGTATTTCCATCCTACTTATCTACAGGACTGTTTGTGTCCTGTGTATTTACTGTTCTATTAATCAAACAAAAAATTCTATCACCATTTCTGATACATACTCTTTTCCATTTAATTACAAGCCTGCAGCTGAATCATGAACAACCTGTGAAACAACGCAATAATTATCTATCACTTTTATTGTTATAGTTTCTACAAACATCTTTTCACATTTAAACATTTACATTGAATTTAGACATAGCACAGAAATGGTATGACAAAACCTAAGACTTGTTTTAATAAGGCTAGTGTTGTTGTTAGAAATAAATGGCTGTAAATAGATTAAGAAAGAATAAATAAAGTGCAAACTGCAATGCCACTTAGACTAAAAGATAACTTGTTCACAAAATATTAGTGGCATTTCTGAGTGGTCTAGAGCTGAATAAAGTTAAATGCTATTATTGCATTAAAGTGCACAGTCAGAGCATTTATATAGTGATTTCTGGTGCATATATTCCAGTCCTATCGTTCATAACATACTGCTTTACGTATTGTACTGCATCAATGCCTAGTTTCACTAACATCCCTTTTACCTGATCCTGCTATGTTATGCAGTGGGCTTTGATGTTTGTAACTGAACTCTGACTAAAACAAGTCTGCATAGTAAAATTATTAATAAATAAACAAAAGGACAGCTTGTTAACATTTACAATAAAGCTAGATTTCTGACTGTCTATTTACATTAAAAAGCTTAAACAATTATCTGAAGCTTTGCTGTTGACTGCAGGTGTTGATATTTTCAGTCATCCATTCTTCTTAGGTCTGATTAACTTTTTTGGACAATTTTGACTTTTTGTATTTTGTATTGTATGTGATATTACCACAGCACATTTTTTTCCACCAATATTGAAGCTGTATTATCAGTGTTAGACAGTTGAATGTGGGAATTTTATAACTCAGTTAGATCAGTTAATTAAATTAATAAATAGATATTTTTCAACTAGCCATAACAAAGCTGTTGCAAAATTGTAATCTGTCACAGGGCTACAACTTTCACTTTAATCTGATGACTCAAAAAACAAAAGTATCCTTAACATGCACATTGTGTTTTACCTGTTTAGCTGCAGTATTGAAATTGTTCAGCCAGATCTTTATCGTGCAGAGGCACATTTTTGTAATATTAGCTTTACATCCCCTCATTCATGCACACATTCATCTGATCTGCATTCAGATATTGCTAAGGGTTGTGACATTGATCAATGTCAAAATCAAAAAGTGATGCAAATGTTTTTTAACTGTCTCACTGCAACGCATGATTTATTTTCTGTGCTATTTTCTGTATTTGTAACTGAATTATTCATAGTATAAATAAAAATTCAATAAATATAATGTACATATATTGTATAAACTTTATAACTACTGTATATGACATCAAGTGCTGGGCTTGAAAAATAAAGTAGTGCAAATGTATGACTTCCTTAGAGTGCATAAACTTACAGAATCTTCCTCAACCACTGTGGCAAATATTCTAAGGTTAAGGTTATAGTAATATAGATATTTGCATAGATAATTATATTTTATATTTACATATTATTGGTGTTAAGCATGTTAATCGAATGCTATCAAAGAATGTACAGAATACATTAGCTTTACTGGGATGGAGATAAAAAGTTCAAACTGATATTTCAGTTCTTTCAAGTTATTGTGGTTGTACATTCTCCAAACATCCCTGGATGTGACATGTGTTTTCCATTGTAAACCATTTGAGTGCCAACATAAGATTAAATAACCAGACAAGCATGTGGAGTTTAGTAGTCTTTTGTAACTGTAATTGTAGGATCCTCGTCTTCTGGTTTGCCCTCTAAAATTAAAAATAGAAACAGAAAGGTCAGTTTCATTGTTACATGCAAGGACTAAATTAAATTAGACTGGGGTGTCTACAAGATACAATTACATGTATGCTGGCTAATCAAGCATCCTGGACACTGAAGTATACCAAATACCAAGAAAAAGTCTTCAAGGCATGACACAAATGAAACAGAAGGATTTTTTTGTGACTGAAATAAGACATTCAAATCCGAAATCATTGCCTGACTTCAGAAATGCTTTGTTGACTGAATATGCCCTAATTTCATCAAACATATTAAAAGCACCACTAGTGGTATGTGAGAAAATCATAAAGCAGAAGCTACTGAAACTTACTGAAACACTCCTGGCATTTTTCTGATCTCTTCAGAGTAAAGTAGGTTGCACCGAATACAATCAGTATTCCGAAAAAGCCTCCCATGACACAGCCAAAGAGCATAGCGTAGTATCTACCAGTTCCTAGACAAAAGAGATAAAATGACAGCAAAGTGTTTAGAGGAAGAAAGGAAACCAAAATAAAGAACAATTGGTAGGAACTGTGCCTTGGAAAATTTGGAAGCCTTGGAGTTGAATTGTATATTGACTTTTTGAAGGCAGAACTAGATAAATATAAATTATTTATGTCTATTAAAATTCAATTACATTTTTCTTACATTTAATTATAATAACATACGTGTTCATTTGTAATTATTAATTTTGGGAATAATTACTGTAAACAGGTTTATTCCACTAGTTGTTTGTTTTTCTTAATTTCCTGAACTAAGTGGAAAATACATATATAAAATATGTATTTTATATATGTATTAGAGTCTATGCTCTAAATAAGCATATCAAAATCTAAGTATGTGAATAAGTCAACATTATGCTTCCTAAGTCATATAATTGGAACACTTAATTAAAATACACTAAGTATTGGGACAATCCTGATTTTTCCAAAGGGTGTGTTTAAAATGAAGTGGTGCACAGGCCCTGTTTTGCACCTTGTTTGTTTGAAGTGACGCAAATGCAATATAATACATCACTTCAAAAAGAAAGTTGAATGGTTGAATGTTAATTGTGTAACTTGTAGAAATGTGGAAAGAAATTCAAAACATTTAATACATTTTTTAATATTAAATATTATTTAAAAATGTGTTGAACTGAAAGATAAAATAAATATTAATTGATAGGTTGGTCACATATCTGGAAATTCTGGTTTAGTCTTAGTACTAATAATGACATTCTGCATAATGTAGCTCAACAATAGAAGAAACTGACCAATGTTATTAGGGGATTATAACTTCACTCCCTGCTACTTCCTTATTTATTTACTAGGTGTAGAGTTTTGTGGACAGGAGGTTTGGGTGACTTACCCTCAACAAAAAGGTATGCAATTGTAGCATTGAGATAAGGGGCTTGACAGTACAGAACAGTGCCATTAAAATCTCCTCCAATGTTAGAAACATCCCATGTAGCAGTGACCATAGAAGTGGCTTCATCACATCGTCCATACAGTGACTGGAAAAAAAGGTGTGAAGGCATGAACTTTCTTATTTTTCTACATAATGAATAAGTCAATTATAACAGTAAAATCTCGCACCATTGATGGGTATCTGACTTGGTTTCCAGGGCAGTTGAGAGTGTAGTTCATGTCGGGGCGGCGGATCTGAAAGACCATTTTCTCAGTTGCGGTGGCTGTTGGGGATGCGCAGCGGAAGGTGGTTGATTTTCCGACATTGACCGTGGTATTCTGTGGAATTATTGTGTAGTTCAACTCTTGAGGGGGAAACATAGAGAAAAAACATTGTAAGATAAAGGAACATTGTGTCAATCCCTTGTGCTGATTTGACTAAGAAATGGACAACTTTTTGACTATTCTAATGCTCTTCGGCCTAAACAAAACTTTCAGCAGTACACACCCTGTTCTAAACAGTGAAGTCTGAGACCATATTACTCATTGTAAACTATATTATAAATATTTTGTAACTATATTAACTATGTATAACTTATACTATAATGTATACATGATATAATAACACTAGAAACAATGGTAATATATAAGATAGGATAAAATGGTTGCATCTGTGCCCTGATGAATCAGCATCCAAGGGCATTTAAGTAATTACTTACAGAGACCTTTACTAACCTTTACCTTCAAATACTTAACAAAACATCTTTTTATTATGGTTTTAGGGTTGTTGCAAATTATCATTCAACTTAGCATTGTTCTTTGGTCTAGATTAAGCATGAAAATCTATAAATCCAATGTGCAACAGACTAATTCTAACTATGATGGTAATCAGTAAGATGGTTAGAGATAGCTGAGCAAGAACCATGAAGAAAAAAGGTAACTTTTTCACTGATTTATGTGAATAATAATGAATTAAATTATTTTCACACTTTTTCACTAACTGTCGGGAAATCCACATTTTATTTTAACTTTTAAATCTTGTTGTGACCTGGTTTAAGCTTCTTTCAGTAGATTATCACACTAAAAATAAATGCCTCCTTAAGTCACACTATTAAATTTGCTCAGGAAGCTGTGAGAGGTACTGTAGCTGAATTAGGACCAAATTATTATTATTTTAGCTGTTTTTGAAGGGTATATTTTAACTATTTTAAGATTGTAGACTAGATTTTATTACTATACAGCTAATTTAATAACTGTTAAACAATTGTTTAAAAACCTTAATCATCACCAATTTACATTTACGCGGTGTACATTTGTGTTGATATAGGTGTTTGGATTCATTGTTTTGAAGCATCCTTTAGTAAAGCAAACTCAGTTGAAAGTACTTTTTTCGTTTAATGTAATGCTCAACGGTGTGACTAAGACCTTAACCAAAAGTGTCACACATAGTGAGTACTGAATTTAGAATTGTTTAAAATTTGCCGAAGCACCATTATTTATTAACCCAGTATTATATTTTTCATACTAATTTTTCTTCAGATCAGAGATGACATTCACGAATAAATAAATCCAAGATGCATGTTTGAGTTCATTGGCATAAACACCAATTTCAACTGTGCACAGTGAACTGGGAAATCTCTATCCTAACAGTAATGAATTTTAAAAGCATCAGACAGTTTTTATGTTCATTAGAAAAAAGAACATTTTCTTAGAAGAAGAGCCTAAACATATTAAGAAAACTTAAAATATAGCTAGTTGCCAAAAATATGTTAATTACAACATGATTGTAACTTTTTTGTAGCTTTTACTATGACAATTTATCAACTCTCAATGTCTCAACAATGAGGGGGGAAATAATTTTCTTTTATAGAGGTGGCCATTTACATAACCTTCACTGATTTATTAGCTTTGTTCTTTAGCTTGGATAGGGTTATGTTAAAAAAAACAGCAAGTCAAGAAATCAAAAAGTAACAAAGGGTAAGAATATTTAATTATTCTTTAAATCATTAGAGACCCAGGTTAAATTCATCAGTATAAAATAAGATTCCATAGCTGACTCAATCAGGAAACCAACACAACTTTCTTACCAAAACAACGTATCAGAAACATATTTATTTAGTCCAGGACCGCCAGAACTTTCAACATTATCACATGATATGTTGGCCTAAATCCAACTTGCTTGGATGATCCCTTAAAGGCGTTCATACATTTTTTTAATACATCCAAAAATAATGTTGAAATATATTAACATACCTAATGCTGAGATAAACTGCAGCATTGAGACAAAAAGCCATGCCAGGCTGATTCCCATTTCTTTTGAAGTTATTATCCTTCTGTTGTCACCAGCGAGCTGAGAAAAGGATGAGTACAAAAACTTATCCAAAGAATCAATAATAAGGCTCCCCAAGCCTCTGTCCAGCAACAGGCACACAAAACTAAACTTTGTCTCACTAACTCTTACTTACTGTAACTGAACGTGTAATGCATCAAGCAAACTAACACTACACCTCTCATTTGCAAGTTAGGCCTATAAGAAAACTTTCCTGAACAGGCACATACCTCTTCAGCCTTTAAAGAATCGTAGGAGTGAGACGTGGGTGTTTTTTAAAACTTGCTTTTGTGGGTTGGTGCAGCTTTTCCGTATTTCCCCATTCACTAGATCCATGCGTGTACAAGACATTTTACTTCCAAAACCTCAGGAACTGCCCAATTTACATGTATTGCAATGGGAGGGCAAATATTTTCAGCCAGCTTCAGTAAAGGTGCTGGGCCTGCCAATGCTTTAATTTTAATAATGAAGGGAATCCCTTCTATTGAACCTACCAAAAAGGGGCTGCATAATTAATCATGTTTAATAATCAGTCAAAACAGTGCATTAATTCAATTAGATATTAGTGGATGGAACAGCAAGGTTCAATAATTTAACAAATCTGATTCACATTTCCGCTTATTCAGTGGCATATATAATTATTTTCATCATGCTATAATGTTAATGTAACCTTTTTATAAACATAAAAGTAAATACATTTGTTATACATTTCTGAATTACTATTTTAAAGCTTTTAACAGCCCCAAGTCTCTTATAGTGTCACCTTAAATCACATTCCCTTTTTATATTATATATATAGTTTGACTGCAATCATACTCATTATAGAAAATAACTCAGGATAGCTCTGGTGTAATTTAACAATAAGTAGAGTTACAATGCTTAGTTGAATAATCAGTTCCAACTACCAAAAGCTAATCAAGTCCCTTTGTAAACAACAAAATGTTTTTCTTCCAAGTATTAAGCATTCATGCCAGTGTATCCATCAGAAAAGTATTAAAGTATTGAACTATTGTGGGGCAACTATGGCCTGGTGGTTAGAGAATTGGGCTTGTGGTTGAATGGTTGATGGTTCATTTCCTAGAGTCGACAGGTTATGACTGAAGTTCCTATGAGCAAAGCACCCAACCCCTAACTGCTCCCCAAGTGTATGCTTCACTGCACGGATTGGGTTAAATGCAGAGGACAAACTTCATTGTGTTTAAAAAACAGTGTTAAAAAAGTGTGTTATAAAATTATATTTTCTATTCTATTTATCCAGAAGTCTTCATCTGTTTTTATTTTAACAAGATGATCAGGGTACAGAACTAATAAGTTACAAATTTAAAGAGAAATATTTCAACAGCATCATTTTATCAGTTTAGTTGAAGTTGTACCGATTAAGGAAATACTGAAGAAATCAGCAAATTCAGCAGTGACGAGGGATTCTTGTTTTTACAGGCAGCTTTGGGCTAAGACTTGATTTACGTCAGACGAAAGGGCAAATTTGCATCAAAATTTAAACTGACCCATTCTAGCATTCAACACACAATCCAGTGTGACAGAGTTAGACACTACTGTGGTGCTCCTATTAAACTCAAAATGAGTCATAAAAAAGTAACAAAACCCCCAAATAATCCTTATCATAACTAATTGGTAATAATTGTTTTACAGATTTATTGCAACTAAATAATTTAGCAATGTCATTTAATGAATTATTTAATAATATGGTGATTTGAAGAGAAATCACAACCAGTAGAAACAAGTATTCCACAACCTTTATGTTTTTGTTATACAGCTTAAACAAAGTGTATTTTTCCTGTATATTTCCTGTCTAAAATCTTATGGAAAGCAAAATTAGTGGAGGGTGTTAAAGCCCCAACTTTGAAAACAATGCAGATGGGTTCTACATTATTGCAAGTGTTTTTATTATGGACTGTCCAATAAACTAATAGCCAGATTCAATAATGTCTTTTACAATATCCACATATATTATTCAGACAAAATAATTACTTAAAATTAAGATTTTATTTCAATGCCCAACATTGAACATAATAAAACATACATAATTCTAATCAACTGGTCAAATTTCTTCCATGTACATACATTCCCATGCATTATTGCAGTTTTAAAACACTGAGAATAGAAAGTGCATATAGAGAAAAGTTGTATCTGATTTATAATCATTTACATTTGAAACACTATATATTTGAATTCTATAATCTAACAAAAAACTGCACATGAACAATCAAGGATATTTTACATCATATAGCTTATATAAACAAACCATTTTGTTTTTTGATTTTTGATGGTTAGATTAAGAAGCTCTCAGGGGGCTCTGAAGCAATGACCTGCACATTAGTGCAGAATCAACTATAAGCCAATCCTATATGTTATATTTAGAGAAATAAAGGCTTTAAATTTATTACATAAACTATGGAATATGGAATTGGGAGAATCATGATACAATAAAAAAGAGACCCTAGCATCTTTGAGGAAAATAATATTATCATCATCATCATTTTTATCATCACAGTTCTTTGTTCATGCTCATCTATACATATTCCAGTACAACCACAAGAAATGTATATTCTCAGCTAGATACGTTCACTACATTAAATAACAAAAACCTATATTTCCGAGTGTGTTATGAGAACATCGCAATTACAACATAACTCAAAACATGATCAAAAAACACAGCTCAGTAACAATTAAACATCTTATCACATAGTAAGTAAGCATTTCATATTTACAATAATGAACACAAAAGGATGCAAAATACAGACAGTTACGTCAATGCTACTCCAGAGCAGTCTTTGGTTTTTATCACTCAGTTCCTCTACACTCATAAACAAAGAGAAACAATTCTAATATGGCAACAGTGGTTGAGCAGTTACGGAACATTAATGGTAATAAACTGACGGTTTAATTGACCTCAACCACTGCCAAGTTGTCAATATTCAGCCCCTGAGCAAGGACCCTTATATGTCACCTCTGGATAAAATTACCTGATGAATGCCATAATAAATGCACATGCTAACCAACATGATTAAAACATCAATCAAATAGATTACTTAAATTAAAGAGATACAGTTTTGAGGTTCCTAGTCAACCCTTTTAAATGCCACATGCTATCATCATTTCTAAATTTGGAGCCTGGGTTACAGTAATGATAGTATCAAATGTGTTTTGCTTATTACTGGAAGAATTAGGACAAATTGGAAAGCAATTTGTGTCCTATGTGATAGCAGTGTCATTTATATAAGAGCAGAGTTTACGAGAGCAAAAACCCCATGAAGGACCATATTCTCTATGATATTAGCTGTAAATGTCATGATGATCTTAAAAACCCTAATCTAAGACCTTGGAATATGAAACTGAGATAATGTAGATCCTGGAAAATGTTTTATAATTTCTGATAAAATTGTATTTTTGGATACAAAATATTTACATTGCATTTCATGTTGTTGGGTTGGTACATTTACAGAGATTTCTAAAAACTGGTTATCATACATTCATTTTCATACAATCGTGTCAAGATATTGGCCTAAATATCAATTGTTCTTTTAGCCTGAATGTAATGAAGCCTTCCATAATTAAGAAACCAGACATATTTAACAGTTCCTGATGACTTTCACATCTACGCTTGGTTGAAAAGCACATTCAAACCCGTTGTGTATGAATTGGAATAATTTTAGAGTTAATGTAGCATTTTCATCAGTTCGATAAAAGTGACAGGACAGATCTATTAATAACAGCATAGCATAGTGTTCCTTTTTTATTACATTATTCCCCTGTTAAAAACAAACCAAGCATCTTGTTTTAAAAATATAACTTAAAAATAGTTCAACACAAAGTATTAAATTCTTGTGATGTGAGTTGGCCTCATAGCTTTAGTCTGGTTTGTCATATTTTTTATGAATGTGAGTGCCACTGGTTTAGCCTAAACTGTTTTAGTGGTGATAGTTATAAATTACAGTTTGCCAGAGTAGGTCTAAGCCATGGCAAGCTGTCAGAAGGTGGTACTAGGCCGCTTGGTGATAGACCGTGTACATATTGCAGACCTCATGACGTCTGGTACAGATCTGATCTCTGTTCCAAGTGTCAGGTGGTTACGCTGTTGTAGCACGAGCCATTTTGTGGACCCCTGGGGAATTCTCATATGTCTGGAAACACAGAATAGAATAAGAATAGAAACATTTAAAATGCTGCAGTATTTTAGATGAACAGCCTTTGATGCCCTACTTATTTGAATACTTGAATAACAAAGCAGGGAAGCTGGACATGTGGGTAGAGTATGTTTAGCACAGGCTCCACCCAGCAGCTCCGTGCCCCTCGTCATCAGGTGCACTAGCGTCTGGTTAGTCACGTCAGTACTGACTCTGTGTATATAATGCCTGATTTCCATAAAATGCTTTGCAAAGTTTGGTTTAGGGTACTTGTTTCGTTTAGTTCCAATGTTTCCATAAACAAGTCATAACAATAATAATTATAATGCTAATTGTTTATGGTGTCAGTTGTGATTAGAGTATTAACAACAGTAACTTTTTATAGTATGTTTTTTTCTTTTTATTATTATTACTGTTATTATTTATCTGTTCTCCCTTTTTTCACTAACTTATTCTGACTTGGGTCATCCAGAAGGTCCCTAGAATGACTGGGCACAATGCAGAAATAATCCCTATTCATAATGCCAATCTTATTTGTAGAAATAGGTGAATACACCTGCATGTACAGTATCTGCAATGCTGGGGATTTAAAGACACACAAGCACCTTTTACTGCTACTACTACTACTACTACTACTACTACTACTACTACTAATACCACTACTAGTGATAATAATAATAATAATAATAATAATAATAATAATAATAATAATAACAATAATAATAGTTTTACCAGTTATTGCTTTGTACATGCTCACAAACCCTTCCAGTGTGCTACTGTCACTATGAATTTTATTTTGAATAAACGTTTATCTATTTTCTTTACTAACCAGTATCAACCCTAAGTACCAGGTAATATCAAATAATGATCTAATGCTGACGTCCACACAGTAACCAGGCAGCCGCTCAGAATATAGCTTATGCAAAACGTTTGCAGCACATGTTCGTAAAGGCGTGATGGTGGTGTGCTTTCAGACAGTTTGTGTTCTAAGATTATGTGAATCTGTGTCGTATCAGTCAACATCACACACATTCACAACATTCAATAATTCAAGTGGTCAAAGATGTGTAAAATAAATGTGGTCGACACATTTATTTAGGGTTTTGGGTAAGTACTAGACAGCCCTGATAAGGATACTCTGCATGTTTACATATGTGGACACCTGATTGTTTGCCCGCAGGACATCTGTTCCCAAACATCTGGGATAAACATGAAGTCCATTCTGTGACTACATCAGCTTTGACTCTACTGGAATGGCTTTTCCCAAAATGTTGATGTGTCTGAGATTATTTGGTCATATTCATAAAAATGCCTTTGTTCAGGCAGTAGTAAGGTTGAGGTCTTGGATTTGTGCAGTGCTTTGAAGTTCACACCAAATCATCCACCGGTTTAATAATGGACCCACTTACTACAAATTCGGTAGCACTGGACTGATTGTAAGCCCAACTCGTTTGCTAAAACAGCTATTTTTAAGTTATTCTTTTTAATTGTTGTCCAAATACTTTTGGCCATTATTAAACTTGTATTCTTTTACTACTCAATCACACATTTTCCAAAAATGATGATGCTTTTTACAAGTTTCACTGCTTACTCTCATGGCACTGGATATCCAGGGCAAGAATCGAGACACTCTGGTGTAGACGCCAGGTTTTTTGGCCATGGCGCAGCCTGTGCCCCAGCTCACTACGCCAAGCAACCTGTAGCGACTGGTCTTAGACAGACAATCTGCTGCCACAAAGGGACCACCACTGTCACCCTAATGCATACAGAAAAACAACATAAACAAAAAATCCATCAAATAAATACATCAAAATGTTAAAACAGAGAATTAAGGTGTGAAGATTTTTGTGCCGTTCAGTCCTAATGTAATCCAAAATAAAGGGTGCCCTCTTGTGTCCAAACAATGCTTAACCTTAATTATACCTGGCAGGAATCAGTTCCTCCTTTCTCATAGCCGGCACAGAACATAGCCGTGGTGACCTGATTGTCATAGTAATCGGGAGCATTACAGACAGCATCACTGATGATGGGAATGTGAGCCTCCTGCAGAACATTTGCTTGCATTCCTATGGATGGTAGATAGTAAAAAAAGTAAATCTAAGATAGTGACTATCTCATCCAACGGGGAGTGATTTTTTTTTTCATTTTACTCACCATAGTACTCCACATTGCCCCAGCCAGTCACTGTTCCTATCTGGCCATCAATCAGCCGTTGACCATAGGTTGGCAAACAAACTGGCTGAATATAGTCTTAACCAAATAAAAAAAGACAAAAAAAGACAAAAAATAAGAGCCAATAATTAAATGTGCCCCAAAAGTGCAGAAAATGACAAGACTTGCTTTGCTTGTGGGTCATTCACACCAGCAAAGGTCCAGTTCATCAGGGGGCAGTACAGAAACTCAGCTGATGCAGTGAGTCCAAAGCTTTTACTGAAATGTCCATTGTGTAAAAATTTGCATTTCTCTCACATGATTTAGGACTGTTTTATAGCTTGACAGCTCAGAAACACCTGCTCAGATCTGTGTCAAAAAGCTTAATTCTAAACAGCACTGAAGCCTGTCATTAGTACTTTATTGCTGACCTGACCTTGAGTGAATACTTTTTTTGAATTTAGAATACATGCACATCCACATTTAAACCCAATCTGTGCAGTGAAACACACATATACACAATAGTGAACACTAAGAGGCAGTGAGCATAGGAGCGTTAGGCATGGCAGATAAAGGGTGGGTGCTTTGTTCAAGGGCACTTCAGTGAGACCTGTCAGACCTGTGAGATCTGCCGATGCGGCACACAAAAGGTAATTACCTCTTGTAAGCGGCCTGCATTAAAGCTGTGTTCATCTGCAACATACACTAACATGTATCTACAAGATATTTGCTGGGAATCCGGAAATAAACACGAACCTTTCAGAATGACAAAAGTGTAAATCAGTTATAGCAGGTGTCATATGCTGTCATCGAATACCTAACAGTGATGTGGGTGGGGGAGGGAGGGAGGGAGGGAGGGAGAGAGAGAGAGAGAGAGAGAGAGAGAGAGAGAGAGATAGATAGAGAGATAGATAGATAGATAGATAGATAGATAG
>JAYDZF010000022.1:2045525-2063065 GCA_034509105.1 Microcambeva barbata | reverse complement strand
TGAAGATTTACACAATAATCCTCATGTGTTCTTAATGATAAGGCCAAACGTTCTGATTCAAAAGAAAAAAGAAAGAAAAAAGAAAGAAAAAAGAAAGAAAAAACAAACTACACACAGTGATGTAAAAAAATAACTCAAGTAATGCCAAGAGCCCTCTGGAAAACCACATGATAGTGAGTATTTTAAAATGTTGACAATCAGATCTTTTAAGTTATTAACAATGTAATCCAATTTTATCCAAGGCTCTGAATGTTATATGCTGTTATAGGCTGGTCTTGATGTAACCAATTGCCATGCAGCATCAAATGTGACCTATTTGACCAGTGAACAAGTGATACTTCTTTGTAACAGTGGGACTATATGGATCACTGAGCGTCCTGAAGTAACAATCTGGCCTGGTGTCCTGCCCCCTCATTCCTTGCTAGAGACTTTCACACATAACTGAAAATAAAAAGAGAACTCAGTGGAGATCAAGGACAGTCAAAAGGAACCTAACGTTGTCTTTAGTCTGTGAGGATGCTACTGTGTGTCATTGAGGGATGATTAGATGAGTCATATATGTGAGTCATTAAATAGATAAAACTCGTTGTCCAGAAAAGCCATTACTATTATTATGTGGAAGTTGTGTTTGCCCAATCTTGTCAGACAAACACATGGAAAACTGAAGCTGAGTCATGTTTTTCCATTTAAAATCTACTAAAATAGAAGCAGGACTGAGCAACAATTAAAATTATTTAAAAAGGGAATTAAGTACATACAAAATTAAACAAAATATTTTTTGTAGACAGTACTGGCCACAAAATGGCCATGTTGTATATGCTGCTTTTAGTTTGTAATGACATGCCAGGCCTGTTGTACTAAAACCCTCAATTATCATACTCCCCATTACACAATAATAATAAACAAGACACTGATGTGTTATAAGGCGGGACTTTGCTAGAGTGTGTTGTACTTATAGCAGATGCTATAGCGAATACTACACACCCACTGTTCCAGCTGAAGTTTTTTTTTGGTTCACCCCAGACATTTTGAGGTAAGTCTCCACAGCATGTTTGGCACTTAATTATTATTGTATTAAGTCTTAGTCACAGTAGAACACAAACATTAAAAGCAGGTGTTATATCGTAAAAGGTCAATGTAAGCAACATGCTTTCTTGTACAATATAGGTCTGATATAGAACATATGTGCAAGTATAAATCCTAAATCATGGGTTCTTAGGATTGTATGAGAACCATGTTGTTTAGTAAAAGTAAAAGTACAAATCAAATCAAAGAATTAAACACAGCCAGGTGTGTACAATATAAACGTTACATATTCTGAGCCTTGTTAATTTCTCACATTCACCTTATGATTTGTAAAGGGTTTTAGCTGCAGTAGTCAAAAACATCCAAAAGAGTTTAGATGTCTTGAGGACAAAAGAAGGTAAATTTTTTCGTAAATAAAAACCTTTAAGGGCTGAGTAACTAATTGTCCAGGAAATCACTGAATACAAAAAATCAATAGGACTTTTTAAATAATTTATGGACAAAGTAAGTAAATTGGCCTTACAATGAACAAATAGCAATAACAGGAGTAGGACCATGATTATAATATATAATCATTTAAGTAGTGTAGAGTAACCTTGCTGCAATGTACTAACCAAATTTCTGGTGTGACCTGATCATTCTGGTTCTTTTTCTTCAACATCAGAACAGTTTGATAATTCCTTCCCTGCATCTTCCCTGTGACTGTTTTTAAATACTCTTCTTTGGATTTGTTTGGATACTAATTATCATCAGTCAATGGTAAATGCTAATTCAGCAATCTAAATCACCATAAATGTACCATAAAACTGGGTCTGGCTAATGTTATAAACACATTGGCCATCCACAAATTAGGTACAAAACCTTAATCATTATCTTGCAATGTTTCATGCCATATAGACAAGCAACCTTTGGCTCATTTACTAACTAATATTAATAATTAGTTATAACAGAGTCTAAACAAAACATGTCTATTTCATTTAGAATTCTGCACTGTTAATGTTTAACTGCTATGTCTGGTGTCTGCTGTTCAAAAAAGAGAAGAGTCCAGAATAATGTTTGTGTTTAGAAACTCACCAATCTTTTTCTCTGTCATCCTTCTTCAGAATAAACAACAGAGAAAAGTGTCAAGTAGAGAACGTGGTCCCTCCAAAACCTTAGTGGCTCTTTATTTGAATCCCCTGAAAATAATTTATAATGATGTGTATATAAGTTCAGCAGCGAATGGACAAAGATGGGTTAAACAAGTTAAATAAACCAAAGGGCAAAGCCAGCTCTGGATAGCTCAAGTCAGCAGGCCAAATGTTTTTGATCGGACTGGGGATGGGTGAAATGTAGAAGAGATTTTGGCAGATTTGGAATTAGAAATACTGCTTACTAAGTTGTAATAAGTCATGAGAAATTTGCATTTAAGGCATTCAACAGACACTTTGATACAAGGTGACTTAACCATCCTCATATACAAACCAAGCAATTGAGTGATATGGTTGAACTAAAACACTCAAGAGTCCAACATAACCAGTTTGGTACCTTACAACAGCACATCACATACAAACATTGCAATATTGCCTTTCAAAAACCAACCATATATTAAGGAGGTCCCCGGCCTACTTTGGCATGTTTTTTATACATACATATTTTGGTATTCTCTAATACAGAAACATATCTAATACTGACATCACTGCCATCAACTTTGTTGACTTTTATGTCCAATAATTAATAGTAAAGTGTTGTGACAATGTCATTTGCCAGTCAAGATCATGAGACTACATTATATGCAACTGTATATATAAAAATGTCAAAACCAATTGAACAAGCTAGCAATGTAGGCCTGGGCAATAGCACCAAGCTGATACTCAGTATTATTACACACACTAAAAATGATCTCAAATAATCAAGACAAGGGGAACAGTCAAATAAATCAATTAGACGAATATTCTTACTGTATAAGTTCAACGTATTTATTTACTGGCTAACATTATTTTAAAACCCGTTCACAAATTGCATATTGCCTAGTATTATAGATTCAAAAGGTATTTGCGTTATTATTGTGGCTTGTTTTGTTTGTCTCACCTGTTCCTCACAGCATGTGTCCTCATGAATTCAACCAAGAAAATAAAGTAAACGTTATAAATCGTTCTTGCTCAGTACACTCACATTTAGGCTTCCCCAAGTCCCAAAACGTTTAGGTTAACGTCAAAAGAAGCCTTTTCTCCAGCAAACAGAACATAAGTTACTTATTTCACTCTCTCCACCTTTTCCTCTGCTCGTTTCGAAACCTGCTCTTTCCGGTCAGTAAAAAGCGTCCCCGGGGGCCAGGTGTGTGAAAAGGGGGGTTGTAGGTATTTACGGCTCGGTCTCAAACCACACTTTAGGGGGCTCATCTAAGGATAACTCTTGACACGACACAAACTGGTACACCACCTGGTAATGAAGGATACAATTTGGGACGTAGGCAGCACAGACCGTTAATCGCAATTTAGCTGCATGTAAACACATTTAGTTGTTCTGCACATGTTGTAGGGACATAATAATGAACTATCGTTTTCTTTAAATTAAATTAACATATTTTGTTATATTGAGCAACTAAATAAACCCTACAATTAGTGGTTGTGGAATGATCTCATTGTGATTGTTTTAATTGTTTCAGGTGTATTTCACCATATTTTGCCCATAATAACCTTTTTGAAACTTTTAATTTACTAGTTTCGTGCTGGTAGTTTTTTTCTTAATGAGGATTAACTACACAAAATGGTCTACAAAAGATGTTTACGCGGTTAACATGACTGCACAATGTATCACAAGGCAAATGAGCCTATCCAATCGTAAAGAAGAAGTAAAATTGCACTTCCCACATGCATAAAAACAATCTTTCTGTAGGTTTCAAGAGCGAGTCTCAAGGGAAACAGAATGGAGACAAGTCACAATGAGATCAGATTGCTATGGATATTTTTTATACTTACAGGTGAGAATATCTATGAGTTACATTTATATAACTGAATCTTTACGTACTGAAATGAAATGTTACGCTCAGATTTCGTAAACAATTAAATGTGTCTGTTTTTTTTTCTTCGTCTAAATAACGATCTAACTAATCAAAGCATCGCGTTCCATTTGGATTGATCTTCCATTTGTCATGTTATTGGTCATTTCTTGCAGATGAGAAACCCAGGTTTCTGCTGTTCGGCCCTTGAACAAGGCCCTTAACTCTCATTGCTCAGACTGTAAATTGTAACTGTATCGTAAATCACTTTGGATGAAGGCTTCTGCTAAATCCTAAAACTGTAAAGTGTATCAGGGATAATTAAAATAAGAGGTTATAGTTTTAACACGTTTCCAGCAACTGTGAAATATAAAAGTATTTAAACTACCTGAATAATTTTGAATTGTCTCTAAGTTGATGTGTATAAGCAGTTTGTTTTCTACTAACCAAATGGTTGAACACTCTCTTTGTGAGATCACTGAGAACAAATCTGCACTCAAATGGCCACTTGAATCAAGACAGTAATGTTATTAAAGACATGTAATTATCTCCTTGCTCTGTCTTCTTTCATAGTGGTAATGCAGGAAAAAGTCATTGCCAATGACTGGGTTGTACATCTTCCCGCTACTACGATCTATGCTTCCTGTGGTTCCACTGTGACACTACCATGCACCTACGACTTTCCAGACGAGTCCGGTTCTCACCATGTGCTGTCTGAAATGTGGTGTCTGAACCACAGCTTGTGCATCACTCCTGACTACATTTACCACAGTGACGGCATCTTTCCTGAGTTAGCATACCAAGGCAGGGTCCAGTACCTGGGAACACTAGGATCTAAAAACTGCTCGCTCAGAATAGATAACCTGAGGGTGTCAGACAGTGGCGTCTATGTATTTCGCTTCATCACTGATCACTCTGTGAGCAAGCTGCCCAGACAAAAAGGAGTTACGCTACAAGTTACAGGTGTGTCTAAGAGATTGTTCAAAGCTATTGCATATTCTTTAAACAAGCAAGTGGAAACATACTTCAGGTAACAAGTGAGACAAAATTTCAAGGGAGATGGGCTCTCATAGGAGTCGTATTACAAATATTGAACAAGAAAGACTGGCCAGCAATCAGGATTGTAAGTCAAAAATTGCATTTGCATGTGAGATTAATTTGTCAAACTATTAATTTCTCATTTTCATCTAAAAGTCACACAATTGTGACTCTTATAGTGTGAAATACAGCCTCAGACAAGTGATGCAAAGCTACAGCATTATTTAAGGAAGTGTTGATGGTCTGTCATCATGAAAATACATGAAACTGATTCTGACTAACTCTTGGGAAAGAGCTGAATCAAACACTGCACCAGCGAAACACTTAAGCAAACGTTTTACTTAGGACGAGCACTACTATACATGAAATATGGTTAGGGTTAGACTATTATGTTTTGAACTAGGAAATAGTATAAATTTAAATTGTATTAACATATGCACTAATGAAAATAAAATTGTATATCTATTAATTTAACATGTTTGTGTATCTGCAGAAAGCAATTTTCTTTACGTAGCTATTATCGTAGGTGGAATAATTTTCTTGCTAATAATTCTCTGCATCATTGCTATCTATATCAAAAGGTAAGTGATGCATTCCTATAGACTCGTGAATTATTTTGTTTAAACAAGTAAATGATTAAACAAGTACACTAAATTTCTGTCTCTTAGATATTGCATATCAAAACCCCATCAGGCAGTAATTACTGATGAAACCTACCTCTGATGTTTGCCAAGTAGCTAAACAGATCTTCCACCTTTCTGGCATGCAGAAGACTGTGGTGAGAATGCTTAGTAAAATTGTTACTTTCTGGTTGGCATTTGTTTTACACATTAAGAAACTATATGCAAAATACACTATAGTTATGTGCTAAAAAATATACATTTTACCCATATTACCCATATTATGCTGTTGTGCTATGCAGTTTTATGCAAAGAAGTACATAATGCTTTACTATAATATTAAGTAGATCAGGTTTTAGTGAGGGATATGTATATATCAGATTTCTACATTAATACTGAAGGATGTCATACAAATTTCACCCCTGCTCTTAAGGAGATCACATAGGAGCCAATATATTAATTACACAGAAAAAACACAATATAAAAACAAACTAAATTACACCATAGGTTTTAGATCTTTACTAACTCTGACACAGTAAATGTCTAGCTGTAACTAAGACATCTGGACATGTGGTGTACTTCTTTTAGTCATTACTGCTGTTTGACCAGCTCAGAATAAACAACACTGAGTCCTTCTTTGCTTCTCTTTGCACCATCCTGTGGTATGTTGGTGACTTGCGCTTGGTCCCAACTAAAGGAAGAAAAACAGATGCGAAACTTGAATGAACAATATTAACCATTCAACTAATGGTTATTTTTGTTAATTCGTGATGATCCATATTAAGGTTTTATTACTGTATTTAAGCACTAGATAGATGATACGTAAGAGACTAACCTGGCTGTTCGAGAATAATGCACAGTAACAAATTTAGGTTTTCCATTGCTGACATCTTTCTTACTGTTGTCCACAGCTTCTTTTAGGGGTACAATGGAAGGATGAGCAGCAATGTGTGTCTCATCTGGTTCTTCCTACACCAAACAAGAAGCATAACTGAGAAGTCCCTTTATTTTAGAGAAATTTGTAATGAAAACATTAAAACATCTGACTATTATGATATTGTTATCCCATTACCTTAAATGGCCAATGTATGTGGAGAGCTAAAAATAACATTTCAGTTAATATTGTTTCATATTTTTTAAATCCATCTTTGAGGCTTCAACAGCAAGCACTCATTTGGGCATAACATTTTAAACTGTGTTTGTGGGAGTCATTTCTGTCATATAGCAGACAAGGGAGTTAAATTATGTGGAAGGGTGTCCACATACGATTGGCCATAAAATATATTTATTTTCATCCCTTAATTATTTATTAAATGCAACTCATATTTGTGAATATGCTGTTTTAGTTACCCACTGGAATATCATCCATCTTTGTGTTCTGAGGTGGAAATCTTGGTTGTGGTGATTCAAAAAACAGTGTGTCCACTTCCATAGGAGATCCCAGCTATGTATGTAAAGAAATGAAAGTTCAATATAAAAAGCATACTAAAATGAAAAACATTAGAAATTAATTAAAAGTTGACCTGTTTGTCTATAGTCAGTGTATCAGTTTCTACTCGGTGCATGTTCTTGCTGCAGAAGAAAACAGAAAATTAGTGGTAATTAGTTTCAATGCAAAAACAAATAGAGCAATTACAATAGTAGGATCTACATCACCTGATCATGATGGCTACAGTCAGTGTTATGAGTCCAACCGAAACACCAACCGCAGACGCCAGAGCAATGACCTTCAGTCGACCTATCAAACATAAAACATATTTCCTTACACATATATGGGGCAGTTTAGTTTTTTTTTTCATACCCAAATTTATGTTCAACTTAACAGATGTACTACCCTACCCTGTTAACCTTTTTGTGTTAGTAAGTGGTGGTGCTACTATGTACAGAATGTGAACCCATCCTGCACCGATTGTTTCCAGGTTATAGAATGTTATGTTGAATGTTAACTATTAGCATTAGAGCATGTTATTACTTGTTACAGTAATATTTTTACAGTAATGGTTTGAATACATGACAGACACATACATTTTACATTTACCATTTACATTTACATTTACATTTATGGCATTTAGCAGACGCTCTTATCCAGAGCGACTTACACAGATGTACAGATATACAGATGTACAGTACAACGAAATTCACTTGATTTCTCCATAAAGGAGAATACCAGTCATGGACACCACTAACCTCGAACCCGGACAGTAAGGACAGGAGAGCTGTGCACACCATAGCTGTTGCGTGCCACACAGTAGTACTGACCACTGGCTCCAGCACTTACATCAGTGATGGTATAGCTCTGCCCAGATCGCATTTCCCAGGTATCGGCAGCATTGATCCGATGCCAGGTGTAGTTCTCCACTGCTGGGTTAGCCTGACTACTGCAGGTCAGGGTCAAAGAGCTTCCTGTCTCAATAATGGTGGATGGATATGCCAAAATTGAGGTGTTTTTAGGAGCATCTATAAAATGAATAAGAAATAAAAGGCAAATAAACAAAATAGTTTAAATTGCACAGAGAGAAAAGTATCGATGAGATGGAGTTAGAGTTTGCTTGATTGATTTTTCAAGGACTAATGAAAGCCATCAGGAGAGAAAGCTTCACACTGAGAAACCTGATCAGATTAGGTGAGAATAACATTTGCACTTGAGTTCAATACTTCACTGTATAATACAGTTTGTAATCTTTTTTGTCATTTTCCTCATGAATTCACATTAATGATAGCTGATCTGATCTTCATCCTAGTCATATTTCTTCCTGCATAGACCACTAAACATGCTACGTAAGGCTAGCAACAAATACATAGTGTGAAGCTTTTTACTGTATATTTCGGTAAAACATCACTGTGGTGCAGATCAAGTGACAAGCTATATAACTTAAAGTACATGAATGGAGCACTTACAAAGCACAGACAAGGTGATGGAGGACGATGTTCCGGAGCCCAGCACGTTCCATACTACACAGTAATACTGTCCGCTATGGTGTGAGTGCACACTGTAAAATGTGAGGTTCTGGAATGAACCTTTGGCCAGTGGTTGGCCTTCACCAACCTTGTACCAGGCGCATTTATCCACTGGTGGGTTGACATTGCTGATGCAAGTAAGGTTGACTAGGTGGCCTTCCATAATTTTGGTTTTGGGACTGATCAGGACCTTTGTGTTCTTTGGAGGATCTAGAGTAAAGTGAGACAATCAAGTGGACATACATGTATACTTTTGCTGTTTTGTGACAATGCATATTGTAGTGTGGCTAAAATGTGTTCATATTTACTTTCTATTTCAAAAATAAATATATCTCAATTTTGAGATATGTGGACCACTTTTGTTCAAAATGGGTTTTTGGTCACTCTTTACTATACTGATCGACCTAAGAAAAACAGACAATGTATCTTTATTTAATAGATCGAATACAGTACATCTAATCCTTTGATTTGCATGAAAATATATGAGACTAAAGGTCTTTAAATTTTGAATAATTTTCTTGCCCATTTTATCTAAAGCTCTTAAGACTGACACACATCAGATGACCTCAGTTTGTTCAGTTGTTGCAAACTTCCCGTTTAAGTTTTAAATTTGTATGTTTGACCTTAGACTTGTGACATTACAAAACTGAGCCAGTGTGCATGATGTCCTGCCAGAAATAAAGATATTTCGTAAGAATGTATGACCTCTTTCTGATAGACAACAGCTCAACATACTGCAGATAAAACAATCAGTTTTAGACTTCTGCAATGTAAGTACTATAAATAAAGCATTTAAATACATCATTTTATAAAATGCACTTCTGGTTTTGATTTTGCGTGGGAAAAGTTTCTTTTTGAGAATTTAACCCATGAACTGTGCCAATTTCATTAAATCACAAAACAAACCTATGAGACCTCTTCATGCCGGAAGTTTTAAATTACTCACAGGTAACATTGACAAGTACTGGTCGGGAACGGTCGGTTCCAAGAGAATTACGAGCCACACAGAAGTACTCTCCATGGTCTCTGTAGTCCAAAGTCCACAGCCGAAGCTCAGACTTAAAGCTGTCTGGTACACTGCCGCTCTCCCCCTCCTTAAACCAGGCGAAGCTCTCCACAGTCGGGGCACCTTCACTGCTACAGGTCAGCGTTACTGAGTCACCTTCTCTCATAGAACCGTGAGGAGTCATCTGCACCATGGTGTAACGTGGGGCATCTGGAAAAATAGAAGTACATCTGGGTGGCAGATTTGCATATACATAGAGAAAGAAAGTACATATGGCTAAGTGATTAGGTAAACATAATAGGCAATTTAAAGAAGTACACAAGTGATTGGTGGGAATGTGGAATTGTAGTGGGTGAGTTGTTAGCTAGCTTGATAGTAGGATGAGTTGCATATATATGATGGAGATAAGTGGATAGGTAGGTAGAAGATAAGGTGGGTAAATAGATGAATGGTAGGTAAAATAGTACAATGGTGGGTAGGAAGATAAAACAAGTGTTTAAGTAGGTAGTGAAAAAGATGAACTTACATCCCACTGCCAGTGTGATGCTAGACGATTGTACATTTTGAGGTGGTACAGGTCTACAGTAGTAGCTCCCAGCATGCTGATGGTTAAAGTTATAGATGGTCGAGACTTTATCTGAGTAGCCCAAGTTGACCCCATTATGATAAATGGCAAAAATCTTGCCTGCAGCTGCACAGCCATGAGCAGTGCAGCTGAGAAACACCATCTCACCTGATGCAAACATGTTGTTGATTCGTGGTGGATGTACATGGACCTGGAGATCTGGAACATATTTACAGAAAAGATTTATTAACTGCAGAATGTATGGTAATTGGTGGAGGTAACTGTGCTTCACTGTGTATTTACACCTTTCAATCAGAACCAGCATTCAACTATAGAATTTTTCAACTATTTGAGCTACAGTAGCTTGTCTGTCAGATCGTTCTACCCGGGCCAGCCTTTACTTCCCATGGACATCAATAAGCCTTAGTCGCCCATGACCTTGTCATCGGCTTATCTCTGTTCCTTCCTGAGAGCACTTTTGACCACTGCACCCTGGGAACAGCACACTAAAGCTGCAGTTTTAGAAATGCTCTGACCTAGTCATCTATCTATCACAACCTTGTCAAACTCGCTCAAACCTTTATGCCCATTTTTCCTTCTACTATCATCAACATTGAGGAGGAAATGTTAACTTTAATATATCCCAACAACTAACAAGTGCCATGAATAGTAATAAAAATTAACCTGTCTGTCATAATGTTCTGCCTGGTCAGTGTGTTTAAACAGAACTAAGCCTGAAAATTTGAAAAGATTGATAAAGCCATACCTGTTACTGAAAGATTAACAAAATCAGCCGATGTCCACCTGCCCTGCTGATGGTCTGTTTCAAACCTAAAGTGATACTGACCAGCGTCACTCAGCTTAATGCCTGTAATCTGCAGGCTGCACCTTTTGTAGCCACCCATGTATTTTATCCTGTCTCTGTAGGATGGACTAATGAGGTTGCCATCTGTATGGTAGGCAAATTCTCGTTTATCAGTCGTCATATGAAACCATATCACCCGTATGGCATTGAAGGGTGCAGGGTAGTCATAGCGGCATGGCAGGGTTACTGTGGTACCGGTCCATGTGCAGATGTTAGTTCGTGAAAAAGTAATGGTCCAACTGTTCCCACATGAGGCTGAAAAGAAACACAATGCTGAAATCTTATAAGCAATAAAACCAATTTGTGTTGAAAGTTTAAAAATAACCTGCAACATGCAAGGGTACCTGGGTAACTTTATACTGAAGAACATCACAAGTTAAGCAGTGCATTCTTAACCATGCATTATTTAGACTGTGATATATAAAAATCAAACTGGAATTACCTTGTAGAGAAATGAAAATAAGGACAGTGACATACAACCACATCTTTATTCTTCACTCCTACAGAGAGGAGTCTATCAATGTATAATGTATAAAATACCTATTTAACAGAGCAAACAATCTTAATAGCAGAACCTGGGGGTTCTCAGTCAGTTTATGAGGCAAAATCCATGCCCATCAGATGGACAGCATTGAAGGATGTTACAAAAATATATGCATATCCAGAGAGAGAAAGTAAAAACGTGTTGAGAGGGTGTCCATCCTTCTGTCTTTGTCCCTTTAGCTGCTCCAGAGCCCTAGCTCTGTCTTCAGTGAAACCCGACCCTCCCCAGTGCACAGCACTGCAGTGCCAAGCCACTGAAATCTACAGCCACTCTGTTTACACCACAGACAATGTCTGTCTAGGTAATACTCCAGAATATTCCAGATACAGTAAACAACAAAAACTATAAAAGACCTAGTTTGGATAAATTACATCTGAGAAATGGTTTACCTCAAGAAATTCTAAATAGCTTTTTGGCAGGAAAATTTGTTGTATATTCATAGAGGTAGTTATTAAACAGTGCTACATCTTGATGAACTTCTGCAACTATATTACATTTTTCTTTCCTTATATTGTGTACATGAACTCGTGTATCTCAAGGCTTTTTCATTATTACCTTAGCATAAACCCAGTATCTGCTAAACTTTGTACACTTTGCCTTTTTTGCTTACTGTGGTTTTCATTGTAGCATCCCAGAATGGGTCACCAGATTTTTATACCCATTATAACAATAGCCCATAAACAACCATGAGATAACTCAGAACACTTAAGTAAAATCAGAAATCATTTATAATCTCGTAAATAAGTAATACCCACCAATAATGTAATTGGTACATCGTTTTATAAATTTGATTGCACTCAGTCCTACATAATATAGTTTTTATTAATCCTAAACATTGATAGTTGTGTGCATATGACAAATATTATAAATACTTTTTATGTAATCTGTACAAAGTTTGCCTTTGTGAAAATCAGTAACGTGTATAGAAAATGGGGCAATTTGATGAAAATATAAATGTAAGCCACATCTATAGTCTGGTAAGTAAATAAAATAATTTAATAAATATGCCAAGTTTTTATTTAAGGTACAATAATAGTCAGGTGTGGTGTACTTGTGCACAAAATAGTATTGTATTTGGACATTTAAAGGCGCTCCCTTTGGAGTTATTTGACCACCATGTTCGACTCATTTCTCCATCAATGAACTTCTTTCCCACCTTCACAGTGTAAACGAGCAAGTCAGTTTTCTATGCTGAGAAGAATTGGACATGTTCCAAGCTCAAGTAGCTGCACTGCTGAAATAGCAAATCCACCATAGTCAGACCACGTCAGACTCGTAAAGGGAATGGCAAGCGACATGCTAATTGGTTTATTGCTTATTATGCCCAAAGCACACCCACGAAAAACGAAGAGAGATAGTACATCTCCTTTGTATGTTTTGCACAGCAAATGGACTTTACCACGCGTGCATGGGTATACAAGAGCTGGAAAATGACTTTAAAGGAACTCTGGATCAGCTGCTCATTTCAGTGTGCCAATGCCAACGATTTGTGCTGTATCCATGTGTTGTTATTTCATCAGTTTTATGTCTAATCACATGTGGTTACATTTTTAAATCACACTTTATAGACATGGGCCATTTTTAATGTATTTAAAGGTGACCACTCTGATTTTGTTCAAAGTTTTATTTGAATTTTACACAAATAAACTAAGGACTCAAGAAGGTCTGCAAAGATTATTGTTTTTTATTCAAAGTAAGCCGACATATGCCCTCTGCACTTCTGTTTGTTTCACTTGATTCTGTTGTTGTACAGTGCATACTGTGGAAAGTATTGACAGAGCTTTACTTTTCACACATTTGGTTATGTTACAGCCTTTTTCCAATTGTTGCTTCAAAATTCTACACTCAATAGCCAATAATCGCAAAGTGAGAAAAAGATTGTATGGAAGAAATCCTATTTAGGGTCGTTGTCCTGTTGGAAGGTGAACCTGTGTCTGAGGTCTAGAGTGCTCTGGAGCAGGTTTTCTTCAAGCATGTCTATGTAAATTGCTAAATTCATCTTTACCTCGACTAGTCTCCCAGGTCTTGATGCTACCACCACCATGCTTTACTGTAGGGGTGGTACTGGCCAGATGATAAGCGGTGCCTGGTGTCCCCCAGACATGACTCTCAATTTTTGTTTCATCAATCCAGAGAATTTTGTTTCGGAGATTTCTTGATGTGCCTTTTTGCAAATTCCAAGTGGGCTGTCTTTGCCTTTCACTGAGGAGTTGCTTCTATCTGCCCAATCTACCATACAGGACTAATTGGTGGAGTGGAAGTTTCTCCTCTCTCCACAGAGCAATGCTGAAGCTCTGTAAGAGTGACTTTTGGGTTCTTGGTCACCTCCCTTTCTACCCCGATTACTCAGATTAGCAATGCGGCCAGCTTTAGGAAGAGTCCTGGTGGTCCCAAACTGGTTCCATTTATGGATAATTGGCACCTTAAATGCTGCTGATATGTTTCTGTACCCTTCCTTCCCTTTCTGTACCTTCCATGCTTTGATACAATCCTGCATGGGGTGTCTACAGACCTCTACGTACAAAATGCACATGTTACAATATTAAAATGACAGTTATAAATACATATTAATTCACTGCTCACAGCTGCAACGTCTTTCATATAGTGCTCTCCCTTTAAAGTAGACACCGTTTCTGAGTTATCAGCAGTGCTGGATTATCTTTGTATCAGATTGACTTTCAATTTTTGTTCAGATTGCATAATTCTAACGGGAGTTACAATTTAACATGATTACATTAGAATATTAGAATAATATTACATTATACAAGTCAAGTTGTTGTGCCGCTTTGAAACAAGAGAGGCACCAAACTCACACGGTAGCATTTAGCATAGCATGGAAGTAGAAGAAGAAAACACAAAGCCGCGTGTTTACAAATAAAAAGTTGCAAGTTGCTGTTTTTGGAAAATAAATATTTCAGTCTATTTGTCAGACATGTTATTTAGAACAGGTGAGTAAGGAATTCGATTTAGTTCTTCATCCTGAACATGCTAGTATAGATTAACTAAAGATAATATAAATGTTCACGTTATTTTACCATCAAAACAACATCAATTAAAGTTTGCATATTATTATATACATACACATCTATAAATGCTCTGAAGATGTAGTGAAGACATTGAAAAGAGATGTTTCGACTTCACTCACGTGACTCCACACCCTGAAAACAACCCTACACGTGACAACAATGTATTTAGGAAGTCTGTCGTTTTGAAAGAATAAAAATGAAGAAGTGTAAGTGTTCATGAGTCAGATGCTCAGGTCAGTTATGTGGCACTGTCATTGAACTGATTACTTTTAAAATTGGAATTTAAGACGAAATAAAGCCATTCAGGTAAGTGTGCAACTTTCTGAATGTGTAATTTTTTGTGGCGAATTCTGAAACATTGCCTAGGCTCTTTCTCTCTGTAACTGACTGAACAAGCGTAGTTACTTCAAACACAGTTTGAGTAGGGATTTATTTAAGAAACTTTTAAAATGTGTTCGTTTTAATCGTTATTTTAAATATAACGTTTTGTTAATGTTGTGTTTTCTTTAATTTTCTTAGCATGATCCTGTTAGTACTGTTGGTCTTGTTATGTCCGGCAGAGGGCGCCAGTTCATCAAACGCTTCAATTTCCTGTTATGACGACGAAGGAAACTCAGTTGACTGGTTGGTTCTGAGAAACGTTCACACAGTTAGATTGAAAGCCATTAATACAATTAATATTAAACCAGAACATTTTACATATTTTCTAAATTGTCTCACTTTGTGGAGTCTAATGGGATAGTTGGATAATTTGCGTCATTGGAATGGCAACAGTGGTCAGAAAGTGTCAGAAAGAATACAGAAGTAGTAGGAATAGTGTAATCCTCTGTATGTGAGAAGATGGTATTCTGGTATGTAAACTTTCATGGCAGGTGTTTTGTAGCAGAGGTAACCAGCGTGAAATATACACACTTTCACTTACATGTGGCTGTTTAGAGCAGGAGCATAGTGTTATATAAACTCACACAGACAACTGGGTTTATCAAACTCCTATAACAGTGTCCAGAGATATATTTGGTGTTTATGGACAACGACAGAACTGGTCACTAGGGATGTAACGATTCACAAATAATTGTAAAGAATTAATTCATTTGGGGCACAACTTGAATCGGTGAATCATTTAAAAGGAATCAATATGCACTTTAAACAGCAGAGGGTGCTGGCACTAAATATTTGAACACAAAATGTGATACCGGTATTTTGGCTTACTTTCACCTACACCAGAAATAAAATGGCATCCATTCTTTAGATAAGTAAAAGATAACAAATAGTATTTTCCTTGTTTTTTTTCTATAGAGAAATAGTATCCGTTAAATGTTGTTTTAAAAGAAATCGACAACGACTGTATGGCATTGTTGGCAAAGTATATCATTATATCTTTACCTGTCATTAAAATGTTTATCTAATTTGTTTAGGTTTTATCTTTACAAACTCCCACGACTTGAAGAGCCCCCACCTGGGGGAGAGAAGTACTTCCTGCTGAAAGAAGGAAGCCAGGGATGGGTGGATGGTAGTGGACTTGTAGGAGACATTTCAGGAGCTCTAGGGAGAAGTGTCGGGCCTCTTTATCATGTACGTTCAATATTTAATGCACATTTACAATCACAGTGTAGAAGGTGTTATTGGTTTTAGTTTTGTGTTTCTGTATCTGCTGGAGTTTCTCTTCTGCTTTACTGAGCTGAATTGATTATTGAAGCTTGTTTGCAGCATCATTTTTGCTTGCTTTACATCCTGGATTTGCAGCTGCAGCAGATAAAAATAATTGCCTTATTTTGTTGTTGAAAACCATAAAAGGAAGTTACAGAAAAAAAGTTTTAGTTACAAATAGATTGCCGTTGTACCCGGGTACCATTGCAAAATAAAAATGAGGAAGCTTAAGCCAAGACATGATTGTTTCAGTGATAAAAAAGTTTCATGTGTCTGGTCTTGAACAGTTCCTATTAATGCATAGTGTATTTTAATGTATCTGATTCATTTCAACATTTTCATTTAAATATATTAATACTAAAAGCAAGGCTGTTTGTCAAAGATATTTAAAACAAGTGATTAAATGATCATGAAGCATACACTTAGTGAGTAGAACGTGGCCTATCAAAGAAACTGAACATGTTCCAGAGATCAGTTTAGTCTTTAATAAATAAGTTCACAAATACACAACTACATCCTTAGGTTCTAGATCAGGCTCCTCTTGTAATTGTGAGTGATTGTTGAATGTCTAAAAAAAATCTAAAGAAGTTGTTAATGAATGGATCTAATAAAAGTACTGTATTTGCTTTAAAATGAGTTAGAAATAAATCTGGCGAAATATGGAAGTAAGTTAAGGTAAAACTTTTTCTCCGAAATATCTTGGCAAAGTGTTATGAAAGTGTTATGTTTGATAGTTTTCTCAGTATTGACAGAGAAAAATTCTCTTATTCGAGTACCTTTAAATGTAAAATGTGAACAACTGACATCAAACTCTGGAGTCGTCCTGGGGGGGTCCTGATATTACAACTTTTGTGTTGCAGGAAGATGAACTAGGATACATACTGTACAACGATCAGCCACCAAAGGAAACACATCTGGATGATGCTAATAGAAGTGGAGGACACACCAAAGGTCAGGGCAGGTACATTTTTGCCAAGAGTAGAACCATCAGTGATCACTGATTGTGTTGCTACATGTTTTGCCTAGTAACTGGTCTGTTGCTGTCCTATAGCTAGTATGGCAGAAAGTTACAGTACACAACAGGGGATTGTAAATGATCAGATATCGGGTGAGCAAAAAAAAGTAAATGTTTAGCGTGCTGTTAATAAAAATATGATATTGATATATTTTTATCAAACCATAATAGTTAGGGACGGTGGTAGCCTAGTGGGTAGAGCTTTGGACTATCAACCAGAGATTGACGGTTCAAATCCCGGCTCTGCTAG
>JAYDZF010000022.1:2030836-2045425 GCA_034509105.1 Microcambeva barbata | reverse complement strand
CCTTGAGCAAGACCCTTAACCCTTACTGCTCCAGGGGCGCTGTATGATGGCTGACCCTGCGCTATGACCCCAGCTTCGAAAGCTGGGATATGCGAAGAAAGAATTTCGTTCCATGTACATCATTTCTGTAAGTCGCTTTGGACAAAAGCGTCAGCCAAATGCAATGTAATGTAATATCACTCTGCCTATTTCAGTTCTGATCCCCTTAAAACCTGGTAGCAGATGTTGCTTCTTCCAACCAAAAATCTGTCAGATGCTCCACACCCCTTTAACAACAGTAAAAAAAAAAGCTTTTCCCATCTCTCTTTTGTTTCAGGGGTCGTTATGTTTGACGGTAAGCAGGGCTTCTGGTTGGTCCACAGCACTCCTCATTTCCCGCCGAGCAAAGATGAAGGCAGCTTTTCATACCCCAGCTCAGGCTTTAACAACGGCCAGAACTTCATCTGTGTCACTTATCCTCTGGAGCGCTTTGAGACCATAGGTAAGGTTTTAGACATTAAAAGGTCTTTGTCTGAGAGGCTGCATTGCGAGATTCAAGTCCAGGTCCAGTGTTTCATCCAACTATGGGTGTGGCTGTAAGTTTCACAGCTGGGGAATCAGATCAGGTCAAATCACAGTTGACACCCCAATGTCTGTTTGAAAACTACCTAGTTGGAGAGTCATCATATGCACTACTTAGTGATCAAAGTGATTATTATTAAAAATAAATCCATAGTTGCTCTGCTTACCTTGGCGAAAATTGAGAAAAGACGTGCCACACTGAATGCTGGGATTGCCCTCACTGTTGAGAAAGCATTAAACATTCCCTAATTATTCAGTTCCAGCTCAATTATAGGGTACGTTACAAGGCATTTGAAGGCATCTTTAATTTCAAACTTCTCAGGAGTGTAGGATGACCATGAATAGATGTAACAGTGAATTGGTATATGGCGTCATAAAGAGAGAACTGATCAACACAAATTGATCAAGAAGCCTAACTGAGGTATAAAGTGCTTCAGTCAAGTTTTAGTGTTTGGATAAATTCCAAAGTTTTAACTGCTATTTGTGCAAATGTGTATGAAGACATTTTTGCTCCCTTCACCATGCACTGTTTGAATCTGCCTGCCATTTTCTCATGGCTTTGTTTGTGATTTGACATGTTGAGAAACCTCCATTGATCATTTTAAGAGTAAATCAGGTCGAGTTGCCATGGTTACCACGAGAATTATCCATCTATCGGCCCCGTAACCATAGAGACTGTGACATTTCTTTTTATGATCGTAGGTTATGGCTTTGTTGTCAGGTGAGGATCATTATGCAGCGAGTACTTTAAAACTGTGCATTTCTGTGGTGCCGGGAACTGACAGGGTTTGATCTGTCAGCATTGATCCTGAAATTCAAAATGTTGTAAAGATGTGTTCATGCAGGTCACACACACATGGTTTGCAGTTAATTAATATTTCTATTTGTGACAGCACAAAGCTGAAATGCAATGCCTTGATACACTGCACAAATAGATGCTGCTGCTCCCAGTATATAGTTCACATTTTCATGATTGAGTAAATGGGGCCATCCCAAAATTGCATAGTAATTATTTAAATAAAACATTTTTGTATAAAATGAATTTGATGGTGGCAGAGTGAGATATTTCCCTAGCACACCAGGGTCACAATTTTGATCACCTCAGTTTGAATCTCTGCTCTTTCGCCAGTTCTTGGTCGATTTATAGCTTGTCCAAACAGCAGTACTCACATCAGACACTAAATGGCTGTCGTATGTGCTGTGTGAGTCATCAGGGAAGACAAATTCTCCACTCAAAAATCGAGAGTCTAGGAGAGAAAATGCATTAATAATCATAAAAAACGAAAATAAAAAACAAAATGAATATCATAATCATTTAGTAATTATTGCTTAAAATACTGTTTGTCTAACCAGCAGAGTTCTGAGCTTCATCTCTTTTTAGTAGCTTAGCATTTAAGGTATAGTAAACAGAAGGTCCCTGGTTCGAACCCAACCTTTGCCAGGTTCCCACTTTTGGACCCTTGTGCAAGGCTCTTAACCCTTGATTTTATTCTTTGTGCCAAAAATGTCAATCTCTGGTGGAGGTTTTGATCAGACTCTTTATTAAATCTGATGTGTTCCACAGGTGAGCAGCTTAAAATAAACCAGCCACACATTTATGATTGTGCCATTCCTGACTCACTGGCTTCCTCTGTACCCAGCCTGGTTCATCTCTGTAAATTCTCTCATGGAAGGAATAACTCCAGCATTACACATGAGCCTTACACCACACCTAACCGCAGTGTCTCTCTTCTCTCACTGGCTGGAACTGAGTTCATAAGCTTTGCAAAAGGAGCCACCTTCAAGAATGGTAAGATATTACTCGATGGTTGAATGTTGCCAAATGTTTTATTTTTAAATTTAATTTATTGATGGTCTAAATTGTGTACCATCTTGCATGTGGTTAATTTATGTAAGTAATTAGTTCTGTAAGAATCAACATAAAAAATCACAAGCTTGTTAGACACAGCCCACAGATCACAGATCTTATTGTCATTAACCATTAGAACGCAGAACCTCATGCACTTTTTCTGAACTTTCACAAATTCCCAAACAATTTAAAACCCAGTAAAAGCCTTTCCAAAACACTAACATTTGAATGGAGGAACTTTGTTTATTTAATACAATTTATTTTTTGCACCTGCTAGATACAGGTCTTGCTTGTAAAACTCAAAAATTAAGAGGCATGTCCACATACTTTTGACCCCAAAACCTGGTTTCTGCTGGTCATATTGAGAGTTCTGTGATTGCATTAACAAGAACCAAAATGATTCATTCAGATGATTATTTTTTGTCAGCAGTTTATAATAGCTGCTGCTGTTATAATGCATATGTCATTTATGTATGCCGTTCATGCTTGCTTTTGTGTGCCATCTTGCCCAGACCTGTACCATGCATGGGTGGCACCAGCTCTACAATCTGACTTGCTGGTGCAGTTCTGGCGTCGATCGACCGGCATCTTGTCTTCCGACTGCTCCTCCGACTGGAAAGTTTTGAACGTGGACCTGATCTCTTTGGGGGAGCAGATCACCTTTAAAGCAACAGAAGATCACTCAAAGTGGGCGGTGAGCGCAGGTGGGGGCAGTCTGAGGGGCGGGGAATGGGTCTGCGTGGGGGACATTAACAGGAACCAGGCGGAGGAAATGCGGGGAGGTGGGACTGTGTGTCGGAGGGACGCGGTGGTGTGGAAGGCCTACCGGGCGGCGGCGCAGCAGTGTGAGTCCTGTACAGAGACGGTGGAGCAGTGTGAAACAGTGGGGTTTTACCTCTGAGATCTTAAATGTGGGCAGATAAGCCTAGAGTTTATAGTGAGTAAGAATATTGTAGTATAATACACTGGAGTTGCAAGTACTGGGCAAAATGAAATAATAAATACAGTCATGGAAAAGTGTCCTCTTCAAAATTATTAGTTTTTTTTTTAGATTCATAATTTCTGTTCAAGTGTTTGACCAAAATGAGCAGTGTTGTTTCATTATCTAAACTAGAATAATTATAATAGAATAAAACAATACTACTCATTTTGGTCAAACACTTGAAGAGAAATTGTAAGTCGTAATTGTAAAAATTTTTAAGTGATCTCTTTTTTCTGTGACTGTATAGAAACACTTCAAATGGTTTAATGTTCACTAGTTTTACAATTTCTTTTAAAAATAGAGTAAAATTGAATAAAACAACACTGCTCAGGTTTGGTGATACTGATACCTATAAATCGTAAACTGTAGTGACTGTAAAAATACACTGACCAGGTTTAACATTTTGACCACTCACAGGTCACATCCTTGGACCTGTTAGTAGGTAGATATATTACATAACAAGGGAACATATTATAATCAAAGTTGATATTAAAAGCATCTAAAATGGGCAAATGTAAAAATAGCAAAACTTCAGAGAGTTTGACGAGGACCAAATTGTGATGTTTAGATGACTCAAAAACTGCAGCTCTAGTAGGGTGTTCCTGGACTGCAAAGGTCAGTACCCATCAAAGTGGTCTAAGGACAAAAAATTGTAAACCAGCGACATGGTCATAAGCAACCAAGTCTGACTGATGCATGTTTGGAGCGAACGCTGGCCCATCCAATCCAACAGATGAGCTACTGTAGCTCAGATTTTTGAAGAAGTGAATGCTGGTTCTGATAGAAAGGTGCCAGAATGAACAGTGCATCAGTTACAGTTTTGGCAGCTTAAGAGACTAATACATTCGGAAGGTGGTCATAATGTTATGCCTGTTCAGTGTATTGGGAAAAATGAAATAATTTGTTGTGCATTACAAAGTGCAGACGTTTGATGTACACTTGTTTAAGACCTGTGTACATTAGTCTGTGTGTGTTCCGTGAGACAAGCCTTTAGTCACAACATAGGAAAAATATTTTCCTTGAGAGCACTCATGTATCAAAATGTATATTTATTGCATATACAAGAATAAATGGTGAGCAGTGCATATATCAAGCTTTTTCTGTACAGAAGTGAATTTACAACATTAGCTTATCCTGAGCGACATGGCAGTACACAAGATTACACTCGCAGAAAAGCCACGGCACCCAGTCACACAAGGCACTTCAACACTGATGATGTTCCTAGAATAATGGGAGTGGTTCCTCCGCCATGTGCTGGCAGCTCAACCGCTTCAGTCTGTCTTCAACTTCAAGAGCAGTGTGAGCAAATGTAAAATGTACAGCTTTATCACAGCAGAAGAGTTTAAAGCTTTAACGGTATCAGTCCTTTACACGTGCATTCTGGGAAAAGGGTTTTACATACATCATTATACAGTTCTTAGTGTTGCATTTTCAACCTACACAGCTTCAGCTACCAATCCCAGACCCTGTCCACGCAAACACTGGGTATGTTTAAAACGTAGTGTTTACTTCATTTCCAAAAATCTTGAAAACTTTAGGCTACAGAACATCATTCTGTTGTACTCTACATCTGTATATGTGCAATGACAAATAAAGGTGTTGTTCTACCAATATGTGATCAGCTACTTTCTGAAGCTTATCTCTTTTTTGACAGTGGAATATAATGTCTGGGTGGAGCAATCTGAGCGGAGATTGCATGTTCTCCCTGTGTCTGTATGGGTTTCCTCCAGGTACTCCGGTTTCCACCTCCACAGTCCAAAGACATGTTACCAGGTTGATTTGAGTAACTGAATTGTCCTGTAGGTACCTGTGATGAACTGGTGCCCCATCCAGGGTGTCACCATGTTCCCTGTGCCCATTGAAGAGCTGGGATAGGCTCCAAGCACCCCTTAGCGACCCTAATTAGGATAACGGGATTAAAGAAAATGAAAATAAAATGATGGAATAAAATTTGGGATTGACTTTTTCAGACTTTTCCCAGCCACAAATCTCATTCTAAGTAAAGCACAAATGAGAAGCCTTATTTATCGACAAAAAAAAATACATTGAAATATATCTGCATTTATGTGGAAGGGCTGTAATCACTGTAAGACTGAACAGTGTCAGTGGCTGTTTCGTTTAAAAAAATGTCCAGCAGAATCACAGTTTTGTCAAATAGTAAAAATGTGAACATGACTGGTTGCATACTTGGTTAGAAAAACTGGCAGTGAGTTATTAAGTTGGTTTTCATGATGTTGCATTGTGGGAACTATCCCATGATTAAAGTGCCCCAAAACTGAGAGGTAACTTTTAACTATATGTAAATTAAATGTAGGTCCACCCTAGGAAGTACATTCAGCATGTATGGATGTATAGTTATAATAATGTGACTCGATGGTGTATATGGTACATACTATAGTAGTATACAGTATACCATTCGCTATATGATGCTTAAAATATAAATCTTTTTATAAATCTAAAGAGCATTTTAATTTGGTTAAGTTCCCGTAAGTGCTGCACATCATTTGGTTGTGGTTTGATAGTTGCCTTTTACTGATGATTCAGTGATTTCTTCTAGGATTAGATGAAGATAAGGTTATCTGAGGTAGACACAATTCCTGAACAAGCTGTAACATTAAAAGTTATGCATCGTTCTCAGTTTTGGAAACATAGTTAAATTAATTCCTAAACATGCTTATTATGTAGCTTCTCACTAATACTAACTTTGATCCCTGCTGGAATTACCATCATATTTATTTTTCATATGGAAGGCAAAATAGTGGAACCTCTGTTAGTCTGTAGAACTGAAGATAATTCAGATTGGTGTTGTCTGAACCAAATAATGTTTCAAGCACAAATGGTGTTAAAAGAGTGTTCGGACCAGTCTCCGGCCTTTGGCCTTGATTCGTGGAAAAGTGGCGCTGCTTTCATTGTTTAGTGATGGTGAGCCAACTGGTGTGCTTCCCCCTCGTCTCCTTAACAGGAAGTCGACGCTCGCTGAGCTCATGGCATAAAAGACATTTCCTGTAGCAGGTATTGTCAACTCTGTCAGAAAAGCAGATAGAAAAAAATAAAACCACATATTTACTGTTATTGTTTGAACACTAGTCTCTTTATACGTACATGTACTACCCTTTGTTTTAACAGTAGATGATGAGAAAAGGTCACATTATGTAATTTGACCAAGCACTGTGAAAAGAAAATTCTCATTTGTGTGCCTGGTAAAAGAATTAACTTGAAATCAGCTTCCTCTAAATACTACATAGTAAAGCACAATGTAAAAGTCGACACAGTAATATGCTGGTATGGATGGTATTAGTTTTTGATCCAATCTGACATTTTGCTGTTTTGTGATCTTGCTGGAAGTATTGTTTTGACGCTGTTCCGCCCTCTACTGGACATTAAATCACAAAGCACTGTGGAGATAAACCTATGATTACTTGGAGTAGGTAGGGATGATTTTTGGTCTACTTAAGGAGTTCAGTTGTTTCAGTTGCTATCAAGTGCACAATATTCTATATATTACTTAATTTAAAATATGATGTTTTTTTAAACATTGCAGCCACAGTTTAGGAAGACCTGTCGAAGACCTGACCTCAACCCAACTTAAATATTTCATCCATATGATTTGAAGAAAATGTGAGCTTATGACAAGTAATAAATAAGTCATGAATGTATGCAGTTACTATTTAACTATGTAAGCACTTTAAGCAAATGGAAATATAGCAGGAATTATGTGAAAGGAAGAGGAAAGGTGTGTTTGTACCTTTTCCTTCAGGAAGCAGTTGTATGAGCTCATATTTGGAAGCCTCTCTGGGATCTTGGTTGTGTTTTTCTAGTGCAGAGCTGATTACAGTTGGACTTTTGTCATTACTGGTAACCTAAAAAGAGAATTTACACAAAAAGGAAGTAGAAATTATTATCAGAATAAAATAATTTTAATGCTGAAGTGTCTCTTTAATCACCAGAATGCTTCGATACAAGTTCCCATCTTGTAAGTCCATCCGTATCTTGACGATCCGCATGTCTGGCCCCGCCCCTGGTTTGTGTGTGGCTGGAGCATTGCCACACGAGACGGAGCGTCGATGAAATTTGATGAGGTTAGCAGGTGTGCTTGGTGCAGAAGGAGTGGGATCAGTGGGTGGTGGGGATGATTCAACATCCAGACAGGATACAGAGGGAGATTTCATATGCTGAAAATAAGGGTAAAAAAGGGGTAACAATACTCCAACTCATTGAGGTGGAACTGAACTTAGAGGTGCTCCATGGAGGCAAAATAAAAAATAAAGACACAGAAGTGCAAAGTTACACTATATAGCTTTTCTGTATATTTGAAACAACTGTGTGAATAATGTGCTTAGATTGTAAACTAAAAAACATAATTACACACAGTAGAGTGGAAATAATAATAATAATTAGCCAATATTCGAATCCAATGTCCAAATGTCAGGTCCAAATCTCAGCAGTGCTATTAGTCGTCTGAGCATGTACATAGACATAATCACAGTTACAGGAACAAACAGGTCACATTTTGAGCAAACATTACTAGTAAATATGCTTGAAAAGGCATATTCACTTCCTCATACATATGCAAAGAAAGAAAAAAAATGTCCCCAAAGAATTTAAATATACTTTTTTATTTGATCTGTAATTATATTTTCCAGAAGAGTTTGAGTTTCTGGTATTTTATTTACCTTGGTGAGCCTGGACAGCAAATGATTGACAGGTGAAGGGAAATCAGCTTCCATGCCAGAATTTGTCATATCCATGAAAACACTTCAGAAAACGAGAGAGAGAGAGAGAGAGAGAGAGAGAGAGAGAGAGAGAGAAGCACACAGTCTGGTTTGTCAGTAAGTGCACTTAGCATGGTGGCTCTTCAGCATGTACTGTTTATAGATCCTGAACAAACACAAAATCAAGGACTTCCTCAACACACAGCTCTAATAACAGGAAACATTTGGGGACCAAACACACATTTAAACAAGAATATGATTTTTATACAGAGTACAGTTATTGTCTCAGTAAAACCCTTTTCCTGCTGCATTTTTTGTCTAAGTACTGCAGTACTTTTTGCATATCAATCGCACCTTTTTTTTCCAGTAATTATTGCTGTTTTAGTAGAATCAGTAATTTTATTAGTGATTATGTTAGTGTAAGGCTGATTATTTAAGTTGACTGAATGAATTTTTTGGGATCAGTGAATGAATGGGCCTTGATTTGGAGTGAGTTTGTGAATGATTTGGAGTGAGCAAGTAAATAAAAGCCTGGTTAAGTAGTGAACGAGTAATGTGGTGGGCGAGTGAGTTATTTGGGGTGGATAAGTGAATAATCAGTGAATAATGGGTGAGTGAATGACGTGGGTGGGTAAATTATTTTTCGAGGGTGAGTAAGTGAACCTTACTCAGTACATTCGGTGATGACCACTGTCGGCTGTATCAGACGAGCTGGACTCGGTTCAGCCTGAGGTTCTATCATATTGGACAACCTGTAGCTACACACACACAACACCCAACACACATGGATCAGATTCCACATACACACACACACACACACACACACACAATCATACACCATCAAATAAAGGTGTGTAGAATTCCTCACCTGTCCTCCTCGGTCAGCGTTGGTACGCTGTGGTACCAGTGAACAAACGACTCATCTGGTCTGAAGATGCTGTTCCTGCATGATGACTGGAGGAGGCGGATTTTAGCCAGAACCTCAAACTCCTTCCGGGAGAACAAAAATATGATCTCAGCAAATTACTTATAGTCAAAGGACACAAAATATATAGTGACACAAGAGGCTGGTGGAGGATTTAAAACATACCCGTCGTCGTTTGTCAAAGTTGATGTAGCCGTTCTGAGGGAAGAAATAACAAATAGTTTTATTTCATTTTTGGGATTTGAATATAATGTTGGCAGTTTTGATGCTGTTGATGGTGCTTCACCTCTAATCTGTCCTTCACTGCAGCGTCCAGCATGGTGAGATCAGTCAGAAAGATGCCCAGGTATGGTACAGTGCCCTGAGCACTGGACTGCAGGATAAAGAGAGGATTATAACTATGATCTGATTCACATTTAGCAGTTGATGTTTTGGAGGTTATTACTTACACCGTGTCTTCTGTTGTTGGTTTTGGTGTCTACATTTGCATACTTTGCAGTTCCCTCCTGTAGGACATCGTAATAATATAATAACATTATGTAAAGGGAATTTCTAAATTCATTTATTTATTACTCATCTGAAAGAAACACTCAGACAGGTTGCTAGTACATCCCTGGGCAGACACACACTTTTTGTTTACCCTTTTAACCTCAGTCTAGGACAAATTTTTGTCATGTAGATCAAGTGTATCATACAATGGGGACTCCCTTTCTAAAGGTCAAGCATGTTAGGATCCTAGCAAGAAGGTCCTGGGTTTAATCCCAAGGTATGATGGCCTTGGTCCTGCAGAGTTTTCATGTTCCCCTATGTCTGTAAGTGTTTACTCCGGGTTCTCTGGTTTCCTCCCACAGTTCAATACCATGCAAGTGAGGTGAAATCTGAAATTGTCCATGAGTGTTTTTATATGAACTTGTGAGTTGATTATTATTGTGTAATGATAATTTAGTAAAGTGACACAGAAGAGTGATCAGCAGTTCTGTTGCAGAGCACTGAACTTCCCCATAATAAATAAGGGAAATAAATTCAATGACGTTTAGAAAAATGGTCAAAAGGCACTAGCTGACTGTAAAAATGTCTTTCAGTGACCACTGACTCACGTCATCAGTTTATAATACAATGGTCAGTGTCCCTTTTGTGATTTAGTAAACCACTCTAACAAGTCTAATTCCATTGAGAACCAGGGAGTGTGAAAATCAGGGGGTGAAACTGAGAGATACTTCAGAGCTACTGAGTACACAAAGGTTCAGATTTACAAAGTAACAAAGTTGTTAATACAACAATAAGAAACGGGTTGTTAAAAGGCTTTCTTATGAAGCCCACATCTGTAACACTAATTAGTGTGTTCCAGCATTTGCTTACAGTGGAGACATACAAGCCACCACCAAACAAAGAAATAGACAAGTAATGTCTGAATGAATATTGGTGGAATGTGACTCACTTCTTTGAGCAGTTCACGGCTCTGGGAGTAGTTATCCTTCTCAGAAAAAATGGCAGCCAGCTCTTCATAACGCTTCACTGCATCTCTGGTGATGAAAAATCAGAATGTACATTTAAATTACAATACACTTGCTCAATAAATCAGGTTTCTGCCAGATATTGGTGTGGATTAGCCTTAGTGGCAACACACAGAACCCACTGACGTTTATAAGCACAAATCAGTGGTGAATTAATGTTAGTGTGCATGTTTTCGGGGAAGGCATGTCAAAAAGACTCTTGGTCACATACTTTGGTCATGTGTAAGCAGTAAAAATATATTTTCTGTCTGAGGGTGATATATGAGGGCACTTACAAAAACACAGACTAAAACTAAATGAGATTTACACATTTTTCTTTTATTTAGTTAAAACGATATATACAGCTTTAATTATTTCACACCTTAATAAAGTTTTGTAAATGCCCCTTGTCCTCTTCAGCAGTATCAATTATGTAAATAAATATAATTTTATGTTGATGATACTCACTTGTCTGTCTCTTGCCATGTTTTCCTCAGTCTGTGGATGGGATTGCTTTGTAATGCAGACACAATGGCGTATAATGATGAGAAGTTTTTCCGGGCTCTGCATTCCTTTAAATCAACATATCAGACCTGTTTCAATAATGACACTGATTTTTTATACAATGACATTAAACAGAAATGAGGATGACATCAGACCTCAGAGACACTGATCCATTTCTCCAGGAGTCTGGATCTCTGTTGTGTCCTCAATTCTCTCTGCCACAGACAAGAAGCCATCACTGCATTGGTGAGACGATTGAACTGGCGGACCGTAGCTCTGACTGACCAGCATACCCCCTCTCGGCCCTTTTTATCTCTCTGGGACCACATGGAGCCCAGGCAGTGGTAGGGAACAACCTTCAGAAACAGCTCCTGAAATAAGATAGATTATTATTAATATTAGATTATGATTATGTTACACCTGAGGGCGGCACGGTGGCTTAGTGGGTAGCACTGTCGCCTCACAGTGAAAAGGTCCTGGGTTCAATCCCTGTGTTGGGCGAGCTAGGTCCTTTCTGTGTGTAATTTGCAATGTTTGGAATGTTCTTCCCATGTCCGCGTGGGTTTCCTCCGGGTACTCTGGTTTCCTCCCACAGTCCAAAGACATGTTTCCAGGTTGATTAGAGACGTTGAACTGTCCTGTAGGTACCTGTGATGGACTGGCGCCCCATCCAGGGTGTTACCTTGTGCCATGCGCACATTGAAGAGCTGGGATAGACTCCAGCACCCCTCCCCGATCCGAATTACGATAAAGGCTTATGATAAAGACAATGAACTGAACTGAACTAATCAAGTGGAACATATTACAAAGTGTAAATAATTACAAAGAGGACTAAAAGTCCTGAAATAATTGGATTTAACAAAGCAATAATTCTATAAGACTAAATAATAGTCTGCAGTTATTCTTGCTGAAGATGGGGACGGGTGGTGGCTTTCAAACTGTGAAAGTAGTTATAATTTGATAATTAGATCTGACTTGTAGGCAATGGGTTACACATGGGTGTGGCAATAGGGATTTCTGAAAGACAGCGTGGTTACCAGAATGATACTCTATGTGACATCAGCTGCTTTATTGCAGTACTGAGGTAATAGCATAACTTGTGCAATGAAATAAGAGATTCCCTGTTATCTACATTCAAATAAGCACTAGCATATTGAGCTATCCATTGCTAAGCAGTAAACTCTTTTTCCAGCAGTTTCAATCTCTGTTGTGTCCTCAGTTTTCTCTAACATCATACACTGTTTGTCTTGTTGAACTTCTGATTTCAAAAACGTTGTGATTAGCTAGATCAACAGCCAAAAAGGTTTTGGAGTATGTTTAGTTAAAATGAGTTTTATGACTGGGCACTGATTTTGCTCAAGAAAAACTGAATTGAATTTCTTTAAAGCTTTTAAACGTTTATTCTTGTGTTTACAACCTTTGGCACAACGCATGTGTCCATTTAATGTGAAGTGAGTCATGAAATGTGTTGATTGTTGATCTTCTGACTCACAGCAGTGGAACTACAAGCAACTTACAGTCTCGATCTTGGTCAGCTGCTCAGCTATGATGACGGATTTAAAACCCAGGATACTAGTAGCGTCAAACTTGGATGGATCAGGAGAAGGTGACTTAATTACACTAGAAGTAGAATCTGAAACACATAACATAGTGTTGAGCTAGCTAGGATCATTGAATAGTTATAAATAAGAAAGACACATTATTGTGTTGTTTTGTATAGTCGTTTCATATAAGACAATATACTATTACAGACTCTTAACAACAATTATATCATATGTGTGTGAGAAAGAAAGAGAGCGAGAGACACACACAGAGAGAGAGAGAGAGAGAGAGAGAGAGAGAGGGCTAGAGAGACCTGTAGGGGAGTCAGTAATCAGGAACTTGTCACTGAGCTTCTCTGCAATCTTTAGCAGCCGACTTTTGATCTCCGATCCCGTCGGGTGTGGTATCAGGGGTGCCAGGCGCAGCAGACGGGAGGGCTCACCCAGTGACTGGAAATCCTCCGGGTACTCACTTAGCCATGTACTGAACACAGTACACACTGCCCTGAACATAACAGACACAGTTCCACCTTTACACAACCCATATATTTTTGCAGATATACCAATGATTTATTCGGTTATGCTGTTAAGGTACCACACAGATTTTCAACAATCAAGCAAACTCAAATTTGGATATGTTTTTCTTAGACGTATGTGTTCTGATTTTTCACAAATAAAGAGCAGTTACAAAATGTATGCCCAATAATATGTGGAAATCTTATCACAATGAAGTTTCAATGACAATGGGTGTCTCTGTAACACAAACATACTTGTTGAAGGCCTGGCGAGTGGTACTATTGTTCTCTCCTGGTGGATTCATCAGTCTACAAAACAGAAAAGATACGTGAAAAGGTACATGAAACATCTAATATTACACATAAGTTAATTAAACCTAATTATTGTTTTCTCTAATGTTGTTGAAAGACATTTTAAATGATGCAGAACTGGCTTTGATATTACAGCAGTACAATGATAAACAACAGACAAACCCACAAAAATATTCCATGTTGTAATATTGTGTGATTTTTTATTGTCTGACGCTCGGAGTGTGCCTGTGAAAATATTTATGGGTTAAAGTAAGTGCTTTGTTCAGGCCACCGATGTTCCTCCACACCAAGTTTTATTGACTTTGCTGTGTGTCGTGCTGTGACATCTAGGGGCCATAAACAGGATGGATGTTCTCATGCCTAATGTCCTGGTAAGCAGTAAACCTTGCCAATATCCCAGTTAGACAGGTTCTGCTTAGCGTTACCATATAATGCTGGATACACTTCTTTTTTGTAAAATAGCTAGTTTTCCTATGCCAAAATTAATGAAATCACAGAGATGAGAACAGTTGTTTCAAATTCCACCATGCAGTTGCAGTCTACCTGTCCATCAGAATGTCCAGCACCCTCTGAGTTGTAGTGAAGGAGCGGTAGGTGGAAAGAAAAATTGTGATGAAGGACGAGTCCCCTAAGGAGAAAGACTGGAATAAGTGAAGGACCAGCTTCTCCTCTGTCCCGGCCTTCACACACTGCGAGCACTGACCTGTAAACTGAGAGGTAACATGTGAATGCATATTGTTTTTGTGTGTGTATTATTAGTGTAGTGGGTGTGAGTTCAAAGAAAAGCTTTGGTCATACAATCTTCTTTTTGGACACAAAAGTTTCCACAATGTTGGAAGGGCATGTCACAGTATTTTGGTTTGTGGTCATGTGAAAATTTAGACAATAAATTTTTAGCAGGACTGAGAACAAATGTATTTATTTATGGACATCCAGATGGTCAGTAATACTGGAACTGGACATTAACTTCTATTAACTGTCATTCATACAAATAATTATGATGTATAGACATATAAATGCCTCACACATATATATGTATATATGTATGAGGCAGCTGTGGCCTGGTGGTTAGAGAGCAGGACTTGTAATCGGAAGGTTGCCGGTTTGATTCCCAGAGCTGACAGGTCACGACTTGAGCAAGGCACCTAACCTCTAACTTATCCCCGGGTGCTGTGGCTAGGGCTGCCCACCACTC
>JAYDZF010000022.1:1959920-1971238 GCA_034509105.1 Microcambeva barbata | reverse complement strand
TATATATATATATATATATATATATATATATATATATATATATATATATATATAATTTCACAACCTAGATATCAGCGTCTTATAGCCCGGTGTGGCTTAGATATATGTACATTTCCTTTAAAAAAATAACTTAGTTAGTGTGGCTTATATTGGGGTGCGCTCTATAGTCCGGAAAATACGGTAATAATAACGATAAGGTAATAACCTAGTAATAAACATTCCAGTCAATGGATGTTGAATATGACTACAGATGTAAGTACCCGAGGTGTCCAAGAGAAACACAGACCTGAATATAATAATATGTATTATAATATAAGCTTAAAAACAACAGAAGATTTAAATGAAGTTAGAAAACAGCTGGTTATAGAACAACTATTTAATGATACATATTTTGTATTTACCTCTAAAGCCATCAAAAGCACGAAACAGACTATACACAGCCATTTCAAAGGCTGATATCTTCAAAGAAAGCCCTTCTCCTTACATTTGTTGTTAGTCACATTGACAAAAAAGCAGGGTTAATTCCAAATACAATTCCAAATACAATGTTAAAGGCCATAATCTCCAGTAACTGTTCCACTGGTCTCCCTAAATGCCCTGGGCATGCCTGATCAGCAGGAGACCAATCAGAAAAGAGGGCGTTGGCTGAGCACTGAGAGTGTTCCCAGAGAGGATGCTTAGCAGTTTGTTACAGTTGTTCAATTATCCATTTACTTGGTAGCAAAGTACCCCGTGATAAATGAAGATGTTTAATATCTATAGTACCAATGAGCTATAAGTTAAATTAAACAATTAACTTAATCAACATGGACATTTGAAATGAATTGGATTTTCGTTTTTCAGTCCTGGGCTGTGTGTCAATGAGAGAGTGTGTGTAAATCAGAGGAAATGACAGATACAGAATAAAAGTGAGAGAGAGAGAGAGAGAGAGAGAGAGAGAGAAGAGAGAGAGAGAGAAATTCACCCTTTAAACGCTTTATAAAGTACCACCGTTCCTTTATCTGATCTTCCCCACCCACTGCCCCTCTCTCACAATCCTGACATCGAGAGCATGAAACACAAGAAGAAAGATACAAGGAGATACGCCTGCTTCTTTTTCATCTGCATCCGTACAGTACGAGTTTTAGCTGGAAATGATCATTTTAGTACTCCGGACTCTACGTGAAGGATCTACAGACTAGTGCACCAGCAATCGGGATCTCTGGAGGACCGCAAGCTTTTGTCATCAATCCACCTGAACTGGAATGCTTTTTAAACTAAAGCTTGATCTACCTGCTCTCTGTAAGGTTTTAATCATCAAACTGAGTTGCTCATGCATCGCTATTGAATTGTGGCTGAGAGGAATCCTGCACCGCCTGGGAGGCTTTTGGGATTTAGGGAACGCTTTATCTCCGGAGCAACGTGTGCACTGACTGACGACAGGATCTCAAGTCAGTCTGCACTGCTGCTGTAATTTCACCAGTGAATCAAAAACTTGTCTGTTTCCTCTGCATTCTTATACCGCTACTCTTTAATAATTTAATTTAAAAATTAATTCAGAAATTTTAAAAGGTAGCTGTGTCTAGTATTGGTATTTGTAGGGTTGTCGAAATTGTCTGTTTCTAGCTGTCAGTCTATAAGTACAAACTTCTGAATGAATGTAGAAGAGTAAAAATGTGGACTAGTTGTCGTGTTTTATTATAGTCAGGTATTAATTCAGGTTTAAATTAAATCAGTTGTAAAATGTGTTATTATTTTTTTATGAAGTCAAATTATTTTAGTTCATTTTATTTCATGACATTATTTTATTAGTTTTATATTATTGTATGAGTTTTATTTTAATGGTTTTATATATCACATTTATTAACTTTTTGGAGGTGTACTAGTTTAGTGGTTTTAATAATAGAACTAGAATAAAATACAACAAAAGCACCACTTCTTAATTAATGTTAGCTATCATAAAAGTACAGTTGTGATGTAATAATATTGGTTACTTTTTCAGGGCTTTTCTACTAGGAGTTGATTGTTGTTATATATTTTTTCTTTTAGTGCGTCATGATATTCTATTTAGGATTTTTGAGTGCTTTACTTTGTCTGAATTACGTCTGCTTTTGTTATCGAAGCTGATTTAGGCTGCTGTACAAAATCAGAATAGCACCCAAGCTCGAGTCTTTATAATTCAGACCTTCAGAGATCGTGTAAAACCTTGACGCAGACTAAAAATATAAATCCAAGGTGAAATCATGAGAGAATTTTGTTACAGACTGTGTGTAGGTTACCGAGGAAACAGTGGAATGAGTGTGTCGCAGCTCGAGATTGGTGATCGCCAACAAGAGAGCGGGAGGGAGTCGGGTATGCAACAAACAGAGAGCTGTGAATGGAGGACTGAGTCGCACACCTTCTAAAATCCACACCACTGAGAACTTAGAATTATTTACAGCTTTTAAATATGTTACTAAATACTACCTACCAATTACCAATCCTATTGCTAACATAATTCAAAAACGTATTTTAATTAAAATTAATCATTAAAAAACTTGTAATTATTATTCTATGTTTACTATAATCGTATCTGAAGCTTATGCCTTACTGATTATGTCTATTTTTTCACACTTCAAACTCGTAGTCTCAGGTTCAGTAAAAACAATTAGCTACTTTATTCCAAACTTTATTCGTGTTTTTTTGCTTAAAAGTAATACATGACAAGTCTACACTGAAAAGGGGTTGGATCGCATATTAAAAGCACTTGAGCTTCTATTCAGTCTTCTATTGATGAACTGTTTTTGAACTGATGCCTTGTAATCCGTTGCACACAAACACATCGAGCCGTGATCACAGTGAAACATGTCAAGCAGATCTGTTGCCCGGACACTCACGCAATGGAACAGGAATCAAATCTGGAATAAAAACTCAAAGTGACACCAAGAAAGCTGAAGTAAAACCTCAAAACCTGGCATCACCGTTTGTCTCTCATGGGCACAGAGAAGCTGAGAAGAACCACAACAGTTGTGTTCAAAGACTGAGGATTTCTGACACGTCAGCACGAGTTCAGCTGTAGGTAGGAAGTTAATCCCATAATTTCCTCATTCCTTCTGCTGCTGTTTAGTGTGCTCACTGTTCACTTTATTTAGTGAGTGTACAGGTGACCAATAAAGCTCTAATAGTGATTAAACTCATCTCAGCTTTAATTTTGGTCCATTTATTGGAGACTTTTGAACTTCTGGTCTTTGTTACTTGAATAGCTCAGAGCACGTAGTGTACAATACAGTTGTTGTTGGTACAGTACACAGTTGTCGGTCAGGCTCATGGCCTATTGATTTGTTTAAGTTGTGGATGCCTACATGAAACAGCTGGATTCTCTTCTAACAGACCAATGCCAAGAGTCTGAAGTCCCTGGCTTGAAACTTGGCATTGCCACCGTTTAGTTGGCTGCCTCCATGTAGCCACTAGGATGCACAAACTAGTGCCGATTCCAAACCCAGATAAATAAGTCAATTAGGGCTTCTGGATGGGGTGCCAGTCGAACACAAAGTAGACACACATCTATTTATCTGTAGAGCAAATCAATATTGGAGGAAACCCACACAGACCACCAGGTCATTAAGTCTGCAATTAGGTGGGTAGGTAGGTAGGTAGGTAGGTAGGTGGGTGGGTGGGTGTCTAGGTAAGTAGGAAGGTAGGAAGGAAGGAAGGAATTTCCTTCTCTATAGCTCTCTATCAGATATAATATAAGCAGCTCATTTTTTCACTTAGATTAACTTCTACACTTGATCTTAGCAAAAAGGCAGGGAGGAACCGTCACACCTGGAGGTCAAACTCAGGACCTTTTTATGTGAGTTGATGCCATGGTACCACCCATGTAGGAATCAGTTGCCAATAATAGTGGCCTGGTGGTTAGAGAACTGGGCTTGTGATCAGAAGGTTGCCGATTCGATTCCCAGAGCTGACAGGTCACGACTGAAGTGCTCTTGAGCAAGGCACCTAACGTCTAACTGCTCCCCGGGCGCCATGGGTAGGGCTGCCCACCGCTCCTAGCACGTGTTCTCACTGCCCCCTAGTGTTCACTAGTGTGTATATGTGTGTTTCTCTGCACGGATTGGGTTAAAATTCGGAGAGCGAATTTCAAAGTGATTAAGAAGGTATATTAAATCTAATAAAAGGTCAATGTACCGAGTGTTTATTACTCTCATTTTAGTGTTGCCCGGGAACAGATACAGTTTTGTTAGATGCATATCAAATGTTTTACATAAATGATTTTGCACTCCTGTGAGAACCAACTTAAAGTGTTCCCGTTTACCTTCCGGAGGTGAAAGTATAACAGGGGTATTGTTCTTTTATTCATGTGGGTCTGTTCTGGATTGTGAACAACAGCACAATAGTGTGGAATAATGTGCAGAATAATCAGGTGATGTGAGGTGTGTGTGTTTCTCAACAACATGAGGCAGCCATGGCCTTGTGGTTAGAGAACTGGGCCTGTGATCAGAAGGTTGCCAGATCGATTCCCAGAGCTGAAAGGTCACGACTGAAGTGCCCTTGAGCAAGGCACCTAACCTCTAACTGCTCCCTGGGCGCCGTGGCTAGGGCGGCCCACTGCTCCGGGGCACGTGTGCTCACTGCCCCCTGTGTTTCACTGCACAGATTGGGTTAAATGCAGAGAACAAATTTCACTGCAAAGTGATGAAAAAGTATAAATCTATCTAAATCTAAACACGAGGCTCCTTGATGAATATTTTTCGTTGCACAATTATTTTCATCTCATTTGAGTGAACTTCATTGCTACATAAAGTGAAAACTGTATTAATCAAATCTGAACATATTAAACCAACAGCCGGAAACGTAAATTATTATTATAAATCAACACACATTGCAAACTACTACTCTATAAATCTACTTAAGTAAATCATAAAATTATTTAATTTAAAAGGTACTCAGAGAAAATACTAATTAGTTATTTTTTTTACAGAGGAGGGCACTGTGTCTTTCCTCCGTAATGTAAACAGGACACATGGATATAAATCTTTTTAAAATCTTTTAATGTTAATTAAAAACATGTTAACATTTAAGTACAGACCATACCATAAAACATTTTCAAACTAGTGCTTCCTGATTACACTGCCACATGATATTTCAATATTTTATTTTAATTTCAGTCTAACCATGTATTTTACTAATACTTTTTAAAATTTAATTATTTAACAAACATTAAATTGTAAAAGGTTCTTTGAAAGATGACATATGCTTTGTTATGACAGTAACTAAAACTCTGTGTGCGCTTTGTATCATATTACCAGATTGGCAGTTGTCAACACTGTAATCTAACCCTACTCACTGCAACATTTTCCCAGATGCTTTTGGGGCATTTTTAATCAGTAATTAATGTTATTTAAAAGTATTGGATTACAATTCTTAGTACTAAACGCACTTTAGTAAATGTGCAGATTGTAAAATCTACATAAAAAAGTACACAGCAAACTACTTAATTAGAGTAATGTAATTTGTTACTTTCCACCTTTCCATACTTCCCATGGTATTGGATTAGTATCTGTAACAGCGGATGCCCAAAATTAGCCCAGTATCAATATCGGGCATAAAAAAGTAGTATTGAGCCTGATAGAAGAGCAAAGGAATCTCGCTCCGTGTGTAAATCTGTTTCAGTTCTTTTATCCTCCTCGCTTGGTCTCTGACGGAGTAAAGCTGGGCGCCGTTACCACCCACACACTCCATCTTCAACTCACAGCCTGACATCAGATTTACATTCAGAATGAAAAAGTGAACACACACACGTTCACACAGACACACGGATACACTCTCACCCACTCTCCTGAACACACTCTCGCTCCATTGTGTGGCACCACACTCACACATATACACACACACAAACACAGACACACACACACACACACACACACACACACGCACACAGACGTGGGAGCTTACGGATACAGAACCAGCATTCATGGTGATTTCTCCTTCTGTTGTTTCACAGGAATGAAATCGAAACGCTCAGGGCTCTGATGATTTTCTCTGACAGTCGAGTCACTAGTGAATCGCTCACACAGAACAAATCTGAATCTCCGGACCAGCACATCGCCATAAACCTCTTTTTAGAGCATCTGTGTCGTTCTTGTAATCGAGATGGACCGTTACGGGGTCCGGGCTGTCATCCATCCTCACATCTCCATTCAGCCATTTATCTCCTCTGAAAGTGAAACGCGAGCTAGTGGGAAATGTTGCTATAGCAACCACAAAAGAGCCAGAATTCGAATCAAAATAGAACTACGAGATGTTTTTGATAGTCGGACCTGCTGAGCTTATCCTGCAAAATGTTTTCAATCTGAATAATATGAGGGTACATTGATCATAAAACTGATCTTCCTTACGCAAAGCAACCCTCACAGAAGTTCAAGAAAATGTTTTTCAAAAAACAAAGTGTGAAAGTTCAAAGTTCTTTTTTGATTGAATTAAAAGCTGTACAGATGCTTTTGAGTACTAGGGTTGAATGTAACACCAAACAATAAAAGCGTAATATATACCAATCAGGCATAACATTATTTATCCCAATTTGTTCATTTACAATTTCCTATTACAGTTCCTTTGCCATCTGCAAAACCTGGATTGTTCAATGACAGCACAATGAAACACTTTCAGAAGAAGAATTGGAATGAATTACTCATTTATAAAAAAATTTCATGCTGCATGTGTCTTTCTCGTTCTCTCTCATTTTACTGCCTTTTAAACACATTTGTTTCGCTAAAGTAATTTGGGCTGAGCCTTCTTTGGATCATAATATAACAGACATCAATCTGCTGTTGTGCTGATCATCAAGTCCAAAGCCGGAATAGGGTAGGTCATACAAAATATGGTATCAGAACATCCCTCAAACAAGGCCCTTAACCCTCAATTGCTCAGACTGTATACTGTAACTGTTCTATATGTTGCTGTGGTTAAAGGTGTCTGCCAAATGCAACATATGTAAATGTAAAATCCAGTTCAGCTCACGGAGTATTGAAAAGTGAAATTTCAGGGCTGGAACTAGTCATTTATCAGTTATACCTGATGACCCAGCAGGAAGCCCCCAGTTTATAAAGCTTCACTGATAAAGCAGGTTTGATCTCATGTGTATAGAAGCACCATTAATAGAGAAATAAGGTATACAGCCATACACAACGATTCCCTTTCATCTCAACTGAAGAAGCTCTGTTTGTTTGTTTATCAGGATTTTATACTCTTGACCAGTTTTGTATCTTGGGAGGAAACCAGAGAACCTGGAGGAAACCCACACAGGAGAGCAAGCGAGCTCTACATAGAAAGGACCTGGATCGATCCCCCTGGGGCTCAAACCTAAGATCTTCCTTATGTGTGGCAACAGTGCTACCGACTCCACTCTACCGCCCCACTGAACAAGTAGCAGTGGAAAATAATTTACTTCTGTTTTCTCCTCACAATTATGCAGCCCGAAAAGCAAGTTTTAACTTCAAATAATTCCCTTCAGTCTTACTCATAGTTTCATCAGTCTCACACACTGATGAACATCAAACCTGCTTGGCTGAAAATATGAGAACAGAAAGAACAGGGAGCTTCTGTTTACAGTGCATCAGTCAACCCTGTTCTAGTTCTCTTTCTCTCTATTTTTAACTTTCAAAAATGTTTCACATTCTTCCGTGAGTTGTTTTGGTGAAAGAGGGGCAGCTTCAGAATTAATCTCAAACACTATGTTCAGTCAATACAGAACTTTTATGATCATGTAAATTCTGATATTTAAGGCCCTACCTAATCCACAGCCATGAAAAAATTACATCACAGACCTGGAAATGAGTCTTATTTCATTTACTATGCATTTTTTTCTAGAACCTTAAAATATAAGGTTTGTAATCAGCGATTTAGCATAGATGTATTTTATTCACGTTGCATCATTTGTTTACTGGTAATACTATGAAACAAGCATAGCAATCCTACAGCAATTCGGTTAGCAACTGCCTTATCAGATGTGTCACCATGTCGAGCTTAAAACATTACTCGGGTAACTGTGCTTGGAAAAGGTCTGATCAGCTCTGTGGACACAAAAAGAAGGCATGTAGACAGACAAGAATTTTTGGATTTCAATGCCACTGATTGAGCTGAACTGAACTATTAATTCAGGCTCCACAGTGAACGCTAATTAGGGGTTCAAGTTTTGCAGTCTCAGTATTTTGCCGAGTTTCTTCTTGGAACATAACTAATAATAGTCCATGGAAATCTCCTTTGGTTATGGTTTTATTGTATATTTCATGCATTATAATGTTAAACTAATAAGAACTATATAATTTACTACATTTGTACCATAAATGTTAGTGTGAATTAAGCTTAATTTACCCTACTATAAAATGCTTGCATGAATGAGAGTATGTAAATATGGGTGTAACTGGTCTGTGGTAAATATCTTTTAGATGTTTTTAGCTGAAAAGCAATCCAACGTGTCATTTGCTATTATTTCAGTGAAGACTCTTTAACAAAACTTTGTTAACAGAAGCATCTTTTTGCATGAACATGGAGCTTGAGCATTAGGGACGTTCCAGCCTGCTGCTATTAGGTGTTGCCACAGCATTCCATGATCTGCATTATCAATTTGGCATAGTTTTTTTTTACACTGGATTCCCTTCCTGACACAACCCTCCCTATTTATCCGGCCTTGCACTGGTTTATTTATCTTAGAAGCTAGGTTCCCAAAACAATTCAGTGTCTGTAATTAACCTGATGGTATGTGAAACTGGAACTCCTGAAAAACCAAACAGACCCGGGGTGAACATGAACTCCACTCAGAAAGGACCCGAATCATCTGCCTAGGGATCGACCCAGGACCTTCTTGCTGTAAGGAGACCACCATGCTGCTCAAATTTGATTGATTAATTTTTTTTAAAGAAGGTTTGGTTCTTGTTGTGTTGAGGTAGAGGCAATAGGATAAAAAAGGCACACACAGAGAGTGATAAAATGCAGATGATGAAAGTGTGGAAGACAGAAGAAGAGCGACAGGGTTGTAGAGGGAGGGCTGCTGAGATGAGGCTGTTGAAGAGAGATGGATAAATGCACTATTTGAATTATGTAAACAGGCGCGTGGGTGAAAGTGAACAAACCGTGTGTGTTAAAGCCATGAGGAGAGTGAGGTGAGGAGGACGGATGGAACAAGCCCGGCATACAGACGCAGTGATAGCTGAAGCAGCACTGGATCTTTACTGTTTGATCTGTGGAAGAGTTAGTATTGATCAGAACAGAAGGAATAACAGGAAGCCCACAGCTTTTTCTTCCCGCTTTGTGGTGCCTGCTGGATCACGTCCAGCCTCTGCCACCCCCTCGTGCATTATGGTGTCCATTCATTTGTTTCTGCTGGGTTGATTTTTGCAGTTCCTCCCAAACCATAAGCGGAACTTTGCGTCCACATTCCTCACACACACACACACACACACACACACACACACACACACACACACACACACACACACACACACACACACATGCTCACACACACAAGCATATGTGTGCCCAAGGACGGTCAATAAGCACTCTTTTTGCCACCACAGCTTTTAGTATTTATTCAGCATTTGCACTTTCATGATTTTATTGATTCTGGGTGATGAATGAAATATTTAGAAAAGGACTGAAGCTCGTTGAGGACAAGTATTGCATTTTATCATGGTAAGAATATTGAAAGGTTGTGGAATAATTTTATTCATACAGAGGACTATTTTTGTCCATCTACCAGTCAAAACGTTGGACTTTTTACAATTTCATTTATTACTATGAAGACTATGAAGGAACACATAAACAAAAAGTGACAAACAAACAAAAAGGTTTTATATTTAAGATTAGTAGACATCTTTCGCTTTGCTGACTGTGTTGTACATCATATTTGGCTTTGGCATTGGCCGGTGCCACCTGGAATAGTTTTCCAACTATATTGAAGGAGTTCCAAGAGGTTCTAAGCACTTATTGAATGGTTTGCCTTCATTATGTGTTCCAAGGCATCCTAAATCCTGATTGTTGAGTCCAGATCTGACCTAGCACTCAATCTCTCTCTTTCTTGGTCAAAAGATTTGCCAGAGCCCAGAAAAGAAATAATTGAACTATATGTGTCCAAACTTTTCACTGGTAATATATTATGACCATTTGGCTGCTTGATACACTCCACTGGCCCTTAGCTGGTTGTACATGAGTAATTGGAGAGCCTTTGTGAGCTGGTCATGAAGGCAACAGTTGAGATTAAGTTCAAGGCTGTGTACAGAGCCCAACATACACCTGTTCTTATGAACCCGTTAACAGTGAGCGTGGTTGAAACACTTGAACTAAATAATAATGCCCCTTTCATCTATAATGGACTTGTGTATATGATAAATATGAAAGTTTATTAAATTAATATGCCTTTATTCCAAAATATTCTTGTGCTTTTAATAATTATTATCCACTGTTGAAATTCATAATTGTGGTAGCTTAGTAAGTAGAGCTTTGGACTATCAGCTGAAACATTCAGAGTTCAACTTCCTTTTGTGCCACTCTGTTCTATGAAGTGCAGTTCAAAATCTATCAGCTTCATTTACTGGTGTATCGAGTAGCTGAAACAGAAAAAAGACAACCAGCAAATATCTGATTATTTATGCAGGTCAGAAACATCCACCACCCCCCCCCCCCCCATCTCAAAAACACTCTCCAATGTTCTTGTCTGTATAAACAAATCCTCTGCTTGTAATGGAAACCATTTGTACATTCACCATTATTATATGGTTGAGTGTAACTTTGTGGAGATGTAGAAGTGAAGGATGCGTTTAAAAGATTGCATGGTGTCACACACAGTCAGTAAAACTGATGCTACAGAAGCCAGTGAGTGCACATTTTGCAGTAGACAGTTTCTAAGTATAGCTTTTCTTCAGTGATTCATTTTGTAAATGGTATTATTTGCCCCCTGCAGGAATCATAATGCCTTCTCATCCCATTTGTTCTCATGCTGACTTCAAGGAGAGAAAAGGAGGCCGATCATAAAATTCCTATTAAAGCAGTTAGAGTGGATGATGTGGCTGAAATAACATTTTACAATACTAAAGAATGCCGGTGTGTTGTGACGGAGCACATGCTTAAACGTTTATGAACCCACACTTTACTACAGTAGACATAGATTGGAGCTAGATTTCGAATTTGCCACTGCTAAATAGTCCAGTAGTGGTATCATATAGACCTATCTAGTAAACTGATGTTGTACTGATGCTGACCCTCGGCCCCCCCAACACACACATATGTACACACACACACACACACACACCACCAGACCCTTTTGCTGCATCTATAAACATAGGATATGCATTATTGATTTGGTA
>JAYDZF010000022.1:1923963-1934660 GCA_034509105.1 Microcambeva barbata | reverse complement strand
TGTGTGTGTGTGTGTGTGTGTGTGTGTGTGTGTGTGTGTGTGTGTGTGTGTGTGTGTGTGTGCGTGTGTGTGTGTCAGATACAAATGGACATCTGTGCCTTAATTGTGGTACTAGCTGTAAGGTTGTGTTGTGTGTTGTGAAGTTCAGTGTTTACGACTTTATTGGCAATTCATTTTCTTCCCACATTCTAGTTCTATGAAAGAGAAATCAGCAATGTTGGTCACATTTACAATGTCTAGTAAATTAATTGCAACATCATAGAATTAATTTGTGTATGTGTGCATTCCTGACCTCCACAAGCACATCTAAAGGTTTTATTTTATTTACACACATACTGTTATGGATCAAGCATCAGTTCCCGGTCACCAATGGAGACTTTTGCCCAGATTACACACTCTTGTATCAGCAGTAATGAAAGGTGCCAGGAGACTGATTTAAGTTAGCTCTGACAGAGATACATCCTTCAAATGTTGTTTTCATCAACCAGCATCTTGTTTTTAGATGTGGCTCCTACACTTCAGTTCTTGTGTAATTTTTTTATGTTTAAGGTTCTGATTGAGAAGAGAAAACAAGTTCTTAATTCTGTTAAAATGTCTTTTTTGTTTGGAGATAATAAATTGCAGAAATGTATGCGTTTGGAAGTACTCTGATTCAGACTGAATTATGTTAGCAACATGTCTCACTTGCTAATGTAACAGTCTGAAGTGAGATCTCATTTTATTGTGCACTAATTAAATAAGGGCTTTTCAGTTAAATCGCCATTTGAACAAGTAAGTGTATAGTTATTTACAGATTTTCATTTAGTAGTGTCACACTTCTGAAGTGTTTCAGCACCCAAATTTACCAGTAAGGTTTCACCCTATGATATCTACATCTTGTCAGCAGAGAAGATCTCATAACAAATTTTTATTTTTAACTATGTGAATCACACCATGCAATCTTCCATGATTCTAAGTTTACACATTTTACTCAATTCATTTCAATGTTATTAAAATCATGTTTTTTCATTGTCCAACACATGTGCAGTACCTGACTGCATCTTTTCACTTGAAAAGTGTTCAAATATAAATCAGTTCTTGCTAGGAGCTGCACTTTGATCAGCATTATTCCTCCACTCGGTGCAGATGCCATCAGTCAGTTCACGGAGGTCGTAATTACATTGGTTATGAGGTTCCTATTCAGCTCCTACCTAAATAATCAGCCAAACTTTATTGCTTATAAAGCTGCCCAGTTGGGTAGCAAAGCTGAGATTCGATATGATGGAGCTCTGGTGCAAGCGTTTTTTACTGTCTTGTACAATGTGAATTGCATAATCATTTTCGTCTTTCTTTCTATACCAGGGATGTAATGATACCTTCTACCTATGATGTGATACGATGTGATTCATGATACAGGGTTTTCAAATAAATTTTCCCTTGATTTTTTACATGAATAACATAAAATTAAAGATAATTATGACAAAGTTTCTTTTAACTTGTGATTATCACACCAGTTAATTTCCTTTTATTTCGGAAGTAGTTGCAAACTATGCCAAAATGCTGGATTTACATTTTGTGTTGAAAAAAATAAACAACTGTTTAAAATGAATATTAATTCATCTTGAATGAAGGACCGAAATTCCAAATTGGTGCCCCATGTGAATTGATTCTTATACACTTAAAACTACGGGATCTTAGTTGTGCAAAGAACTTGAGTGATTAATTCCATGGTTGTTGATGTATACACATGCAGGTTTAGAGTCATTTTACCACATGACCTAATGCTAATGATACAGGTGCTACATAACTATGATTCAGCTTCAGGAAATGAGGGGAGTGAAACCACTCGACTGACCTTGAGTATCAACCCCAGATTTTTAATCCCTCCATTTTTTTCCTTTTCTTCCTCTCTTTCTCTCTTTCATGTTTCTTTTCTTCTTATCCCCGGAGCATTGTTATGGATGTTTTCCATACCTCGGCCGTGTAACTCATTCTACTCTTTTCTTTCCTTTCAACTACTTCTTCTATCCCTTGTGACTTTTATCTATTTGATTCCACATTCCTCCTTTCTTTGGAATCCACCTGCTTCGTCCTGTGTCTGACTTTCTGAACTTCTATCTGCTTTGATCTTTATTGATTTTAAACCTCTAATGATTTGTTTGTCACACTACTGTATTCTTCTCTAACCACCACTTCTGTCGTTTTTCCCTCATGGCATGGCTTTTTATTTTCCGCTCTACTTTGTCTGGGTTTTTTTTCTTTTCTCATTGTCTGTCATATTTCATCCTTTCCACCTTCACCATTTGTGTGTTTTTGCCTCTTCCTCGCTCTCCCCTCCTTTTCTCTCTTTCTTTGTGTCTTGATAGGAAGAGCAGTTTTCCTCCCTGGGTTCTCCAGACCCCAGTCTGAGTGTTGGCGGAGGAGAAGAGAGCGCCGCTCCTGGCTTTGGAGTCTTTCCCTCGGACATCTCCTCCGACAACCTGCCCCAGAACAGAGGGCCACATCCCCGAGTAACCTCTCCTGTTCTCTCCCCGCTTCACACACACCTCAGCCGAAATGGAGAGATGCTCACCAGCCAAAAAGCCACCATGGCGAATGGGACCACAGCAATGGCACAAATGGAAAGTGGATTGGAATGAGGGGGAGCAGGTCACTTACAACACTGTCCAGATCCAAATGACGATGAAGCAAAACATCTGCTCTCTCATAATTAAAGATGAAGGTTTTTTTCTTGGCTGATCTGCATTCTGCTATTTATGTAAAGTGTACAAGCTCACATCATCCACTCAAACTAAGGGCTCTGTAATACAGCCAGTGTTTTTTTCTTTAAATTAATAAAAAAGACTTCTCCCGTGTATTTCTCTGGTATGACACAGCATTAGTGTCTCTCAAACCAAATGTCAGTGACATTTTCTAAATTCCTTAATACTACGTTTTATTTGGGAGAGGGTTGCTGTGTGAAATAACATTTCCTGGGATTGGATAAAGGTCTAAACCTGATCAGAAAATGCCAGATTTCTAACAATGTTCTAAAGACGAACACTACTGTCATCTGGCTTACTTAGTGCCTTTTTCTGCGACCTTCAACAGGGTTTCGAACAAGCAGCAGAATGACATCACAACAGCTTCTATTTTGCTTCATTGATCATGTTGAAAGGGATGGATGAAGAAGTGTGTTCATTTTTGTAAACAATGTTTCCGGGCTTTTCGAGTGCTCTTGGATGTTTGATTTGAAATGAAAACATGACTCAGTAGACTGGACACGTGCAATGATTTTCTCTTCTCAATCTCAGAACCTGTGTGATTAACTGGTGCTATAGATTAATCCAGATGTGAACCTGTTTCATATCACTGCCTTCCATTTTCATGGTGTTCATTTGTCCTTGAATATTTTCATCACGTTTGTATGCCTTGTGCCTTTATATGAATGTTTTCATGAACTAGGTGGAGCATCTGATGATGATCTCTGTCAGATAAAATCTCATTGTTACTAAAATAGGTCAGAGACAGAGACGCTCAGTGAAAGTGATTGGTTTATACCATCAATATGCCTCAACAAGCAATCTGAAGAACCATGTAATACAGGGAACTGATATGTTACATCCTGCTTATAGTAGCTTTTATTATTAGTTTACTATGATACAGTAGCTTAACTCAACTACAATTGAGGATAACGTCGCTAAAATGCTTACAATATTCAGCCTACACGTAAAGAAATGTACTTTATATAACTGTATAGAAACATGCCATGCGCTCATGAATGCACTGCTGCTTTAATTATTTCATGTCCCTTCTTGCTGTCCTCTTGGTTCGCCATTTTCATTTTATCGTGTTCGATATTCATCCCAAAAACTGTCACTTCTAGGTTTAGACTTATACATTATACAGGATCTTTGAAAAGGTACCAATGCCCTAATTATTTTTACATAAATGTTAGCAGAACCAAATCAAACAATCAGCTCATTGGATACAGTTCATCCATGAACACCTACAATCACATCAACGTCTGTAAGAATTGAACAAAGTTCAAAGAGGTGACTCCCACTTTTATGACAGACTGAACTAAGCTCATATGCATGTTTAGTGCCTTTAAGATAGTCCTGTAACTGTGATTAGATCCCAGACATATTCTAAATGCTGTAGACTGTCTCTGCCATGCTATGACAAAAATAACACTATGGCATAACGTTATGACCATTTTCCGAATATTCTGTTGATCCCCCTTTGTCACTGTGTATTTTGACAACTTTCTATAATGTCAACATTCACTTATTCAGCAATTTGAGCTACAGCAGCTCTTCTGTTGGACTGGACCACACCTGTTGCCGGTTATCACTGTTCCTTCCTTGGACCCCTTTTGATAAATACTAAACACTCCACTGCAGACCATGAACACTCCACACTGCAGTTTTGGAGATGCTCTATTCCATTGTCTATCACAATATTTTTGAAAATCACTCAATTCTTAATGCTCGTCCAATTTTCCTGATTCATAATGGTGGTCATAATGTTAAGCCTGGACAAACATTGAGTGAGCAATGTCAAATGTGACTTTGTATTGAAGCTAGGGATATGATTACTTATAGATTTTTTGTGAATTGTTGATTATATTATTTCATTCCAAATGTGCACTTTCATACAATCAATTGTGGAAGTTCTAATTGGTACAAAACATTTTGAGGCCATACATATAGGAACTGATAGAACAGGATGTGATTAAAAAAAGAAAGAAAAAAGATTAGAGAGTGTGTCAAGAGAGAAAAATGGACTGATTGCCATTTTAGCTTTTGTTTTCCCAGAACTCTAGAGGGCTATATTTCAAGTGACTTATAATTCATGAATAAAATACTTATTTTGGGCTACAGGGTCTCTGGTTGTTAGACGCGCAGTGTCATGAATATACCTCAGCTGCAGAATGAAGAGTCTCAGGAAAACAAGCATTGGCCTCTTGGCTTAATACAAATCAAGCAGCTACCTGAAGGCAGTTAGTCCATTCTTCTTTAAATGAAATCGCACTGATAATCTGCTCGCTCTGCATACCTGTTCTACTTTGTTTTGTATCCCAAAATTTGTTTTGTCTCACCAGCCAATCGCACAGCTTTGTGGAGGACAATCTGGAACCTAACTGGACGCCTCAGCTGGGACAGCCCTCTGAATGGCGTGGGTTTAACGCGAGGGCGATGTCACGTGATTCGCTTGCTTGACAGAGAGGAAACTGAGGCTCAGAACATACGTTTCAGAGCCCCAGATGACCCGAAGTGAATATAGGTACCCTGTCTAATATTCTTTCTTTAATCTTAGGATGTTCACTTTTATTATGAACTGTTTGGGTGTGCATGCACGTCAGGGATGACTTCTATGTCTAAACATTTGAGCAATGACAAACTTTACAAAAGTGGATAAAAGTATTAAGCACTCATCAGATAGTGGAGCACAGACCATCGTAAACATTAAAGGTGGGTAAGGAACATTTTAAAGGTGCTGTTCTTTTAGTGAGTTTCCTAAACATTTACTAAAAGACATAAAAACATTCATGGTTCTGTTCTCATCATGCCTTTCTGCTTTTTCTGTCATGCCTGCTCAAAGCTAATCTTTTATGTGGTCTTTAATGAACTTATTCAGTCCTATATACAGAGGTGTTTTGAAAATGAACATTTACTATGTATGTCAAATTATCATATGTGCATCAGGTGGATGTTTACATGCTTATAAATATACAATTATTGGATTCATATAAAAATATCCAGTCATGTTTACCTGCTCCCCCCTATAACTCTACACAGTTACAGTGAGCGTTCTGCATCTTTGACATGAACCAGACAGAATTCTTATTTATTTTCTTTGTGGATTGTCACCATGCAGATTTGAAGTGATCAAATTCTCTAAATAAGGACATATCATCTCTTATTTAACAATGTGGCATTCACATGTTTGCTGAATGAAGACTAGTTAATACTAGTGCATTTTTATTTCATTTTCATGTTTGGACTTGAACAAGCAGCCTGGACATTTCCTGCTTCCTATTTTCTTAAGACACTGGGGCGTGTGTATTATTGAAATAATGTTGTGTAGTGAGTGAATATGTGTATATACAGTGTGTGTACAGTGTTTGTGTATATACAATATATATATATATATATAAATATATTATATCAATATGTACATACAATTTGTTTATACATGCCTTGTACAGAATGTATTTTTCTCTGCCTCTGAAAGACAAGTCAGCTTTTTTGAAAACTGGACAACTTCGAGGCAGGTGTCTTTGGAAGCACTGTTTGCACAGACTTAACATACGGAGTCTGAGACGTATGATGCATCACATTATGCTACCATACCACACACCTCGAGTTTTCTCGTATTTTCTCAACGACTGGGGCATTTTGTAATAGTTTCTAGTTAACTAAGCAATGTTTGTATATATCTTTATTCTCTCTATATTGAATATAATATTCTGATTAGTGTTCATCTCCTAACACCTCTGGTTGATTTTAGTGCTTATATATTACATGACATTTGGTTTGTGTAAGTGTGTTGGCTCACTTTGAGCTGCAGATTTGTCAGCTTATCAAGATATTTATCCTTTTGTACACCTGACACTTTCCATTTAATGCAAGGAACCATTTACTTATCCCTAAAAATAGTTCCCATAATGTGCCTCCTTCTGCTAAAACTTCATTTGACCTTTGCCAGCCATAAGAAACCTACATTCGTTTTCCTTGACAAGCCATAAGTCCCACCTCAAAAATGATGTATTTTGAAAAGGGCAGACATTTGAGGATTTTATTCTCTCTTTTTTGTACATATATTATTGGAAAGATTGATACATTAAAGTGTGTTACCAATGTTTATGGATTTGTATTGAATGTTGATATTCTGGTTATTAAATTGTTATTATTATAAATGTAATTATTCGAATTGCTCTTTAGTTGATTTAATGCTGTTAAATTCATTTAAGTTCATAATGCTGTTAAGTTCATATCCATTTTTGGAACAAACTGGTATTTATATTTTAGGGTGGGTGAAATATAGAGATGAAATTAATAAGACAAATTAAAAATAAATTCTTATCATAACATAGCTTCAATTGTGTTTATTTATCTATCTACCTCACTACCTACCAGCCTAACTGACACCTTGATTGGCCGACACCAGCAGACATCTGAATATAAAGTGTCAATAGGAATAGAAAAACTGCAATATATAGCATCCTCAGCTACGTGGTTTAGAATGAGCATTTTCTTTCATACTGTCCCAATTTGGGGGAATTGAAGGTATACCTATTGACTCTCTAAAGCTAAGATGTTCCGTGACTAAATAATTGGAACTCTTCACAAAGTATTGGTCTCCTAAAGCTCTTTAGTTTTCATTCTATTTAAATACAATTGTAAGTCACTTTTGATTAAAGCATATGTTAATGCTGCAAATATAAAGTTGTTATAGAAATGTAATATCTGGTTTAAAAGTTCCCTGAGATATAACGGACGTAAAATTCAATTATCAAAACACTGGTCATGATTACGTTCCGCTGTGGCGACCCCTAACGGGAGCAGCTGAAAGAACAAAACACAATGTTAAAAACATGTGCTGCTAATAACAATATATGCCTGTTATGTATTTTGATACAATATTACATAAAGCCTTGCATGTAAACTAAATAAAGACCGAGTTATCTTTTATAACTTCAACACCAATGGCAGACCTGCAGATTTAAATATCCCACACAACCACACACAAAAAACCCCAGCTAAGCTCTCGCGATACTACAGTTCGCATCAATGTGTAGTCGGGGAGAAATTGCAACAAATCTCGCGAGATCAAAACGGTCCGTCTGAAAGATGGCCGCTCACGGATTGCTCACTGGAACGGGGACGATGAAGTTGTTTCTGGGCCAGAACAGCTGACCTGTACCCAACAAGCCTTTATTCTTGCTTTGCCCTGATTTTAAGCGAATGGGCAAAGAGGCTTATAACAGAGGGAACAAGCGACTACAGCGAGTCTGTTTTAGTAAACACGGAAAGCGGGGGACTAGCTAGAAAGCTAACGATAGCAAATGTTAGCTTGCTACCTAGCCAGTGGCTAACGTAGATTAGCAAGGCGAGTGTTCTTTAACCGGGTATAGTGCTGTGCGGCTCGTCCAGGTGGAGCTTAAGGATGAGTGGACCGGGGCAGGACAGCGAACCTGAGGCTAAAGTGCTTCACATCAAGCGCTTGTACAGGTGAGTGTGGCACAAATAGCTTGTGGCTAGGTTAAAAACAGTAACATTGTGCTAAGCTAACGACACCATCAATACTGTCAATATGCATCTGCTAACACAAGCATATTTCCATTTTATCGTCATAATAAGCTGTCACTTGTATTAATTGTTTGTTAGTATACCGGTTTAGTTGCGAACAGTCTATTTTACTAGTTTATTAGTATAGAGTGACTAATCAAAGAACGCATTCTGGTATTCATTAATTGAGTAATATAACGAGTGCGAATGTTTTAACACATTAAGAAAAGAAACGTGTCTTTAAATTCAGGTTTGTTTTGAAAGACTAACAGCGGAATTTCTTCACACATTCGGTACTCTGGAATCTTCGCTGTTACAGTGAGATAATCCAAGAACCCTGTTATGAGGATGAAATATTCCCCTGCCATTGAGGGATTGAACCCAATTGTTCTTACCCTTTTGCGTAATTGATAAGTAACATTTCTGTTTTAGTAGGTCAGTGTGTCCTCATTTACAGGGCATGCCTGCCCGATAAGTTTTTTTAATTTGAATATGCTTTGTGTAGATTCTCTGGGTTTTGTTGCTACAAGATTTCAGTACAGATCAGTATACATTTATGAAAAAAAGTATGGACTTCTTTAAATAATTATAATCATCAATCAAACCCAAGTGTCCATGTCATTGCATCTCTGGCCTCACACTTTTGAATCACTATTAAATGTCTATTCTTGTTTTGTCCAGTGGTGTCTAATGTTTTGCAAATTACTATATTTAGAAAGAATATTGGATTATTGATGGCTGGTTACGTTTAGGAGTCGCCAAAATTCTTTTACCCAAGTGCTTGCTGATGCATTTCTAAAATTATCTTGATGTCAGTATGGATTATTTTGCACCAGTAAACTCATTGAACTTCTAAACTAGGACAGTGTGCACAAGGTTACTTTTTTACACAGGAATTTTGCAATTAAAGTAACAGAGGACATTTTTTTAATGACATGATGCCAAGCAGGTAAAAATCGACAGCATAAGCAAATGAAGGTGGTGTGTTTAAGAGACACAGTTTTATTGACCTGTTACTAATTTAGTCTTGTCTATTAACCCAATCATAACATTATATAAAACTGCAGATAAGGTGAGTGGAGAGTCACAATGTCTTATTTATAAAAATCTCATACAGGTGCCTTGACTAGTAAACAGAGGCCTTCATTGCAGCAGCAATGAAGCACCAACTTGACCATTCTCTTCAGCATGTGGACTCTGGCCTTGTCAATAGCAGTTCTTACTCTAGAGCTTGATATCTCAGATGTAGTGGGTTTGGTTTTATTATTTATTAATTTACTTGCACTTTGCTCTACTTTTCTCATTAGGGCTGTGGTGGAATCTGTGCACAAACTGGATGTGATAATAGCTAGTAAATCGTCATACAGAGAGGTCTTTAAACCAGAAAACATCAGTCTGAGGAACAAGTAAGGAGCCTTAAATCACTCACAACTATTTCTTTTTTTAATCCTGATGTTTAGCAGGTACTTAATGAAACGTTTTGTTTAAACTTTTCTCTGCAGGCTGCGTGAACTGTGCGTGAAGCTGATGTTCCTGCACCCGGTTGACTATGGACGCAAGGCAGAGGAGTTACTCTGGAGGAAGGTCTATTACGAGGTCATCCAGGTCATAAAAACCAACAAAAAGGTACATGTGATGTTTCACGTTCCTTTGCAATTGCTAAATTACACTAATCACACACACATTAACATGCAGAGCGTAATTAGTTTGTCCTACTTAGTGACTAGTGTGGGGCTTGTTTATGAGAGTTAGTCTTCAGATTGATGAGGTCAGGAGAGGGACTGGCATGTAAAAATGTTAAAAAATATTTTGGTCCCCTGTTTGCATTCTCATTTTTTGCAGAGTATAAAGATCTATATGAAGTGTTTTCCACTGTTCCCTCCAATATAATTTGCATCTCATAAGGAACAGGTTCCAGTCAATTTAAAAATGTATTTTGCATTGTGTCTTTAATAGAAATGTAATGAGTCACTCGACCCAAAATGCCACTTGATTCATGTTGTTTTCTTCAAAATATGATTTTTTTTTTTACAGATTTCTTAAAAACAAAATCAAATTCAAGGCAGATTATGAAGTTTCATTTATAAATTTCAAAAACAGCACAACGATACTGTATTTGTGGTGCTTTTATTTATATAATTTTTAAAAACATTTTCAATTTGGCAACTTTCTGAAAAGCAGGCATACCCTCTGTGGTTTAAATTGAAATATTGGTTGGAATCGTGCTTTAAATAATGAAAGTCCTGAAATGATTCAGATTCCTTGTTCATACCGTGTTTCCCCGATAGTAAGACACCCCCGATAATAAGACGTAGTGGGGTTTTAGGGGGCTGGGCTAATGTAAGACGTACCCCGAAAATAAGACAGTAAACTGTACGTTGGAAAAATATAAGCCATAGTACCGGTACCTTTTGCTGCATTAACAGCGGGATGCGGCCGGAT
>JAYDZF010000022.1:1904254-1914844 GCA_034509105.1 Microcambeva barbata | reverse complement strand
CTTATATTTTTCCAACGTACAGTTTACTATGTCTTATTTTCGGGGTACGTCTTACATTAGCCCAACCCCCTAAAACCACACCACGTCTTATTATCGGGGGTGTCTTACTATCGGGGAAACACGGTATTAGTGTAAAACAGGCATTTTTTAAAGTTAGGTAGACTGATGTTTTGAATGTAAATAGAGAGTAAGAAAAACATGTAATCATTTCACCGATAGTTTAGTTTCAAATAAATTGTTTGGTACCAGTTACTAGTTTTATATTCCCAGTGGATATGGGGCATATGTATTCAGACATTCAAGGCACTTGGAAATGGGAAACATAATTAAAACCATTTTGGTTAATATTAATTTTTATTATGCTGATTTCTTTACCATTTCAGTGTTGGACAATATAGGTTTTTTTGTCAGCATTTATGTTCAGAAATTAAATGTTTTTTGAAAATTCTCTGACATGAAAAAACAGCTTCTATAAATGTAATAAATAATAAATCAACCCTCTTAGCCAAAATGCTTAAATCTATCGCTGCAGCAGTGCCACTCATTTTGAGTACCAATAAATGACCAGGTACACGGGCCTGTGGAGAGCAGAGCACATTCTTTCTTCTACTGCCTTGTCATATTAGCAAGGTGCTCTCAAGATTTGGATGTTACTAGGCAACCCCGCTTCCCTCACAGCATAGAACAAGTGCTGATTAAAAAGCCACCTTGCTGTTCTGAAGCACCGCCAAGCTGACAAGGCTTTAGAAACCGGAGATGTGGTGTTATGAGGCATGGGGAACTTATCAAAAGACTTTTTAAATATACTTTGCTAAGTCTCAAAATGTAACCCAACTTTTAATCATGGTTTTATTCCTATTTTTAGCCTTTCACATAATGGGGCTATTCAGCCCTGCAGTTTTTATAGTAGAATAATGAGGAAATTGTAGCTTGTATTACAGTCTCTTCACAGCAAGAAGGTCATTTCTGTGTTTCAAAAAATCAGTGGTGGCTCGGGGTTGACATAGTGGACTAGGGTTTTGCCCTAAACCCTCAATTTGGTCAGATTGTTAGTGACACTAGTAGATTGGATAAAATTACCTGCTCGATAACAAATGTAGCACTGTGTTGCTGAACTGTTCATTTTGACCCTGGTTTTATTCTGCAGGCTGAAGAGGAGGCACGCAGGAACAGACTGATGAGGGACATGGCTCAACTTCGCTTGCAGGTTTGATTCCCATTGTACTTATCTCATCTAGCTTTTTACTGTTGGCAGCAGCTGTTCTAAGTTAGAGACTACTTGTTTATTGGTGTCCATCACACCAAATCTCTGGTGACTAAAGTATATTTGGCTTTACCGTGCAAGGATATAGACAGTGATGTCTTTATAGACACAAAGGTTGTTCATCTATATTTTTACAGTCTCTGGATTCAGTAGGGATAGCAGGGACTGCATAAATGAAACCTGATTCACTGTATGTGGTGTGTTTCTGTTTCCTGCAGTTGGAGGTGTCAGAGCTGGAGGGCAGTCTTCAGCAGCCCAAGGCCCAATCATCCATGTCTCCATACCTGGTGCCTGATACTGGCACTCTGTGCCACCATCTGAACCTGCTAAGACACCTGGCAGCCAGCGGTTGCTTCATCATCATCATTCCTCGCACAGGTCAGAACTAAAGACAGCTAAAGAGCCATGCAAACATACTTTCTGCAAGCTACTGACATATTTTATTTAGTGTTGTAGAAGTGGTTATGACTGAAAAAAACTGCATTGCTTCATTATTGATATTTGATTTATAGATTAATAGTAAGTTTAATAGTGAGGCCAGACGTAGCCTAGTGGTTAGGGTCAAGAACTGGTAATCCGACGGACACTGGTTCAAACCTCATTACAGCTAGGTTGCTGCTGTTGAGTTCTTGAGCAAGGCACTTAACTCTCATTGCTTTGACTGTAACTAAGTCGCTTTGGATAAAGGCATCTGCTAAATGCTGAAAATATAAATGACATTTATTGACTGAAATATTCTGTGATTTCTTATCAGTAATTGATGGACTTGATGTCCTGAAGAAGGAACATCCTGGTGCGAGAGATAGCATCCGGTTTTTGGAATCTGAGTTTCGAAAGGGGAATCGGTAAGTTCATTAGAGTTTCTTCGGATGATTGTAGTGAGTAAATCAGCTCTCAGCACAAGTGTTTTAACCATAAAGTTTCAGTTTAGATCAGTTTTATTATCTTAATGTAACAAACTGCACATACAGAAATTAATTTGAAAGTACAATGTATCACAACAGTGAGTACACTCCTCACATATCTGCAGATATTTAAGTACACTTAAATACACTATTAAGTTCATGGGACAACACTGACAAAATACAAAAGTAGTCTGTGTGTAGCTTATATAAGAGTGTAAATGTTTTCTTCCCTCAAAATAACTCAATATACAGACATTAACCACCGGCAACACACCCCTTAGTGAAAGTTCGTGAACTGTCAATATTTTGTATGGCCACCATTATTTTCCAGAACTGCCTTAACTCTCCTGGGCATGGAGTTTACCAGAGCTTCACTGCTTTTCCACTCCTCCATGATGACATCACGGAACTGGTGGATTTTACACTTGAGGATGCCCCAAAGACATTAATGGCTGTATATTGAGTTCTTTTGAGGGAAGGATAAATTTACAGTGTTATAAGCTGCACATAGACTACTTTTCATTGTCAAAGTGTCATTTTGTCAGTGTTGTCCCATGAAAAGATTGTTATATATCTGTCAAGGGTGATACACTGTAAATGATTTTATTCATATTAAAAAGAGCTGAAAATTAGTCTGTAGGCTCAATGACATTTTTTGCAACCAAACATATTTTGAAACTGATTCAATAGTATTTAGTTTCACAATAAGAATCCAGTGAGAAAAACAAAGCATTTCAGGATATTTTTGGTATTAATTACATTTGCTAATAAAAATGTATTTTGTAAGGGATCATCAAACATTTTAGAATAGGTTCTTTCTCACTTCACATAAATTGCATAACTTATTTCTTTTTGTTGTGTTATCCCTATAGGTATATTCGCTGCCAGAAGGAGTCCGGGAAGAACTTTGAAAGGGACAAGCTGAAACGACAGGACATTGAAGCATGGTATGAATCAGCTGTTATTATTACATGGTGTTAATCAACAGTGCTTATTACATGACTTAAGTAAAGTGTGTCTGTGTGTGCACTATTCAAAGTCTTCTAAAAACTGTAACTTGTTGAAACCTAAAATTGTAAAAACTAAAGCTTGTTGGACTGCCATGTCTAAATCACAGGCATAAGGTCGGGTGTCTATATATGTTTGGCAATGTGGTGCATATATTACATCTTAAAACTTTTTGATTGCAGGCACCTTTACAAAATGGTTGATAGCTGCCGTCAACTGACTGGTTTTCAGAGTGGAGGAGAAGAGGATACAGCTGGCATGGTGACCATCCTGACAGCACACACGGTCGAGGAACTGGAGGACAGATCCCCTTCCATGAAGGTTTGTGCAGTGAGAAATCAGAGCAGTGCCAAAAGCAGGTGAACCCTCCCTTATGGTCGCATTCAGCTGTGGAATGGCAGTTCTGTGTAGTTACTGGACAGTATGTGCAGCTGTCTAATAGAGTACACACCAACTGAATGTCTACCTACTTATTTATAGAGACACTCTAGGTTTTGGTCATTGTGGTGTTGGTGATCACATTTCTAATTTTAGACTAGAGACTAAGGATTAGTAAATGGACAAATGCAATGCACATCAGTGTTAAGCTCCGGACTAAAACACTGAAGTTTATTTGATTGTATTGTTACTCTAGTTGTAGTTCATAGAGTAAAAAACATCTTATTTTCGTCAAACATATTAATTGTACAACTAGGGAAACTGATCTCTTATGTTTTGTCTAAAGCTTTTTATAGGGTTCTCAGGGTCAGACTTACATTTAGTTAGAGTAGAAAGAACTCTATTATGACACTTGTGAAGTACTGTTTCACGGAAGCTTTTTCTTACTGAATGTTCCAAGCACAGTTGTTTTAAAACTGTTGAGTTTCAAGGTTTTTTTTCCCCCCATAAGGTATTTTTCCTGGCTGACAACACAAATTTAATAAAACAACACTGAAATTCAATTGGATAGCAATATAATAAAATCTGTACTTGGTGCTTGTTCTGAAATGAGATGCGTTGCACCTTTTCCACATTCTTCCACTTACTGCATCACTCAAATCCCAAAACTTGAATCAAACTACTTCTAATTTTAGATTGTGATTTATTGGCAAGATTTTAAGCAGAGCTCTTAACTTTTACTCATATTTTTTCTACTGTTACAGCTGTGTGCTTACTAATTTTAAGCTACGTGTATTTTCTTTACCAATAAGACCTGAAAATTACCCAAACTCTGCTTTATAGGCCGTGTGTAAAAAAGCTGCCGCACCTCTACAAGATCAGTTTTTATACACAACCTAAAGAAAACCAATATACAGCATAAATGGCAGCATTATCAATGTTAATTTCATAATCTACTGTGTTATAAAAAATAATTCTGGGGCACACATGTTTTATAACTTCCAGCAGATGTAAAATAGCCCCTTTCTTGTAAAAATGTGAATTAGTTTAAAGCTCAAACTTTCGATTAGATTTTTTTAAAAAGGTTTTTTGGCACATGTGTTATTTGCATAAATTGTCTCTCCACTCAAATAACTGAATAATTTTAGAGGCTCGCCCAAAGTGATGGATGTCTATTTACTTTTATTTGATGCACTACTATTTGTTTGAATCGGTGTCAGTTACTCCTTTAATCAATGTTATATTGATATGTGGAAAGATTGTTTGTCATCATTGTGAATGTAGAATAGAATATATAGAGTTATGTTTCAGATAAAGAACTTTCTGTTGACCAGATTGTTAGGTAATCATTTACAGGTCAATATTGACTACAGAAAAAAATGTTAAATGAGATTTAAGTGCAGTCGAGATTTAAGTGCACCCAAATGTAAACCAGTGCAAAAAGTTTGTCTAGAGCCCTTTTATATTTATGGGACATCGACTCACAAGGTAAGAATGCCAAAGACATGGTTTTTCTCAGATGGGGAACTCTTTACTAACAAAAAAATGAAGCACACAAATGAAGAGAAAGGAAACAAAACCTTAATGAGAAAAATTAGAATGTGATTCATTAAATATGAAACAAGATAAGTGAATGACCCTGCCATGAATGTTACAGATGGGCTGAGAGGGTGTTAAATCAATATATAACTACTCAATCCTAACATGTTCTCACCAGTTTCTGTAAGCCTTTGACAAATTTTCATTAAATTACTAAACAGCCTAATCAGCACATCACTCGCCCGTAGTGTTATTGTTCAGTGTTACTGACTTTAAGCAGACTGAGTGACACTCTCATTTCTCTTTGCCAGTCGGCCATCCAGGCAGTGGCATCGGCGAGGATGGAGCTGAAGAACATTGTGGAGTTCTACCAACAGTGGAAGGAAATGGGGTGAAGGAGAGCGAGAACCAGGGGACCAGCCCGGCACTCAGCTAATCACACATCAGCTCCCTCTCTCTTTCTCTCTCTTGACCATTTTATTGTCTGTCTAAACATCGAGAAGGTAGAGAAGGAGAGATGGAGGCAGTGTTCAGAGAGGGAAAAGGTCAAAAGTGTCCTTGCGCCCAACAAAGAACGCCAACTCCCTAAAGGGTTGAAGTGATGCGACACTGTAGATGTGAGCCTGGTGTAATCACAAGTAGAAAAAAGAAGTGATGTATCGAGAGAAACACACGTGCGTGCACACCAGAGGCCACACAACATAAATCCGTATATAGGTATAATTATATATATATATATATATATATATAGATCAAAGTTCTGACTTTTGATTTCCTTTTTTGCTGTGTTCTTGTGAGATTTGCATCTCAGTCTGTGTTTAGTAGGACAATTACCAGCAAGCAGGAAATCTAATCTCTGACTAAGTCATGGTTCATATCTGTATTTGCAAAGGAACTCCTCGATCAAAGATTCAAAAGAAGGATTTGGATTGGTGAACGCACTCTTGTTTTGGATGCTTTTCTTTGCGATGTGGCTGCTTTTTTTGCTTTGTTTTTGTGTTTAAGGTATTGTGTTTATCTGTTCATACAAACATGATGTAAAGATGTAAAGGAAGATGGTTGCTTTTATTTTATTTTATTTTTGTATTTTGTCATGTGTTTTTGCCTTAGAATACTGTTCTGATATTTCTGGATTGACCGGAATGGCGCTTGTGCCTTGTAGCAGTCTAGATGTTGTTCCCTATTCTTCTAGGTTTCCTTTGCTGTTTAGAATATGGTTCAGTAAGAGTGAGGATCAGGGTTGTCTTCATGTAGGCCTGATTTTGAAGCTCTCCTGGTAAAAGCACTAACATACATGACAGTAGTTCTGTTTAATCAGAAACATGAACTCTGGCTGTTTACCATCACAATGTTAGTCATTGTCCCATATTGCACAGCGCAAAGAGAAGCGATGGATGTGTGAGGCAATGCATAAAATTATTAAACAAAATGATGTTCACGAAAGGGGCTGCAGTTTTTCTGTCTCGCTTTCATTATATATTCTGGAATCATTGATTTGTAATGGGCTGAAGTAAAAAAAAAGGTATTCTAACCAGACACCCTGCAATTTTAACTCTCATCACCTTCCGTTGTTGTTTTTTTTCTCAAACATCAAACCTTTTTACCATCAGTGCAAAATGAGTAAAAGCTTCTTGTCTGGAATGCAACCATGTTTTAACATTAAAACACCAATGAAATGAATACAGTACATGTCCCAAAATGAATCGACATGGCGGTATGCTGTTTTTGAGGGCTAGAAGAGGCTTACCTCTGCAAACATATTCGTGATGGGGCTGACTAATCCAGTATCTTAACCCCTGAACTTCCACTGCCCACAGTGTTCCGATTTGGAAACTAAACAAGTATGCACACTGATTTGGCTGCAGATGTGTAGATTTATTGTCACATTATGATCCTGTCAAGTCTCAGTTCAACCAGTTTGACTGAAACGTTGGTTTAATGAACTGTGAGCTTAATCCTTCACCCTGCTGTGTCCCCTGTATGCACCTCATCCCACTTTCTATTGGCAGCAGCTCTGGTGCCATTCAGTTAAAATATATCGACTCTCACTCTGCTTTGGGGGCGAGTTACTAGAAGTCTTGTCACCATGCCAAGATGAACCTGGTGCCTTCAGAGGGACGGACAAATGAGGCTACTAGAGGGAACCACTAATGGTACATAAAGGACAATCACAATCAAAAGAGTTTTTGAGTCTTCAGGATTCTTTTTTACCCATACAAAATTCAAAAATCTTATTCTTGAAACTATATATTGACTTACATACATTAGTGTGTCCGATAGGATCTATGAAGGACCTTCTGATTATTTTTAGCCGGAGCTTAAAATACATGTGATAATTTATTACTGACGTTTATGTTCAGACTGACCCACGCTGGCTCTCAGACATTACTGGCCTGTGCCAAGTTTCTCACCCACTGTCTGAGATTTTCAGGCCTACAGGATTTTTATTTATCAGTTCAGTTTATTTTCTTTAATACCTTGTCCCAATTAGGGTCTGTAAGGGGTGCTTTAGCCTATCCCAGCTTTTTGAGGCACATGGTAACGACCTGAATGGGACACCAGTCCAACACATGTACTTACAGGGGCAAACCAGTGTCTCCAAACAACCTTGTGGCATGTCTTTGCACTGTGGAAGGAAACCAGAGTACCCAGAGGAAACCCACTTGCACACAGGAAGGACCTAGTTCGCCCCATCTTGGCATCAAACCTAGGACCTTCTTACTACACCACCCAGCCACCCAAACTCACATGTCAAAGCCTACACTTAAAAAAAAAGTATTTAAAATAATTAAATGTAGAGTAATGAATTGATACTAATGAAGTGTTACTAATCTGACATTGATAACACGGCTGTGCTCAGAAACCAGAGAAACCTTCAATCCATGATACTAGGGTTTACAGCCTTGTGTATTTTTAACATGATTACATTTCAGCTAATCATTATAGAGCTTCCACCTTCCTAAAATTGTTAGTTTGCTTTTTGCCGCAAAAATGGCCCTGCATCTGTGCATTCTCACACCAGTTTATCAGATCCAGCATTAACTTCACCAATTTGAGCTAAAGCAAGAAATGACCCTGCTGTAATTTTACCATTGTTTCTTACTCAGACTAGTTTTGATACATATAGACCTCTGCATACTAGGAACACCTCACAAGAGCTGCAGCTTTGACGATTCTCTGACCCAGTCGTCTAACCTTTTACATTTGACTCTAGTCAAATTTGCACAAACATTTAGGCACCGATTTTTTTCTTCTTCAAAGATCAGATGTTGAGCATATCACCCCCCACTAGGAGGCGCCCGGACAACAGGGGGGCCTTTCAGTGTTCATAATGTTATGCGTGGTTAGTGTATATAAAATGATAAATGATGGATCCCTTTATTTTAGGATTCAGTAAAGTGGTTTGCTGCTCGGGTGGCACGGTTAGTGGGTAGCACGGTTGCCTCACATTGAGAAGGTCCTGGGTTCGATCCCCGGGTGAGACGAGCATGTTCTCCCTGTTGTCCATGTGGGTTTCCTTCCACAGTAAAAAGGCATGCTATCAGGTTGATTGGAGATATTGAATTGTCCGGTAGGTACCTGCAATGGCCTGGCACCCGATCCAGGGTGTTACAAGGTGCCTTGCGAACGTTGAAGAACTGTGATAGGCTCCAGCACCGCTCCCCGACCCTAATTAGGATAAGGGATTAAAGACAATGAAGATGAAGGTTTGCTGCTCTGTGTTGGCTCTTTTGGGGATAGACTTCTCCAGGTGCTGCCAGATCCTCCACATCATGCATTAAATAAAATGGCTACTAAGGAATGGCTGTAAATGTTTGGATGGGCTTTGGGTTTCACTCACAATTCTGGCTGTGGACTGCATACTCTAAATGACCTCTAGGAGAGTGGTAACAAGTATCAATGAACTGATTTCTGAAAGAAAATAATCTAGCAACTATTTTCATCCTGCACTTTCTTTGTACAAGTTCTGGATTCATTAAACATGTATCAAAATATTCAAGTTCAGGTCCATCTATCAACTATTTGCAGATTTCTAAATGTTATGATCTGGCTATGTATTTGTTAGGACACCGAGCTCTCCTTGTGCTATTAAAATGCAACTCAAGTACTCACACATGCAGATTCTTTGGAGAGCTTTATTGTTTTCATGCACCCGAATCATTTTTCCATAACACTCACATATATTTCACAGCTCTCCATCCTATAACCTCCAGTAAACCCAGAGGTTCGGAGTGCTTTGTTCTCTTACTGTCTCCTGATTCTGCAAACAAAGCTTCCTTTTACCAGTCTGTCCAATGAGGGAAATGCTCGTGCAGTGAGCGAGGGAGGAGGAGGGATTTCAGCTGAACACACACTGGTGTTAATGGCTTTGGGCCGGAACGCGAGGGAAAACCAGGATCTTCCACTTTCTGGTCTTCTGTAGCTCACTCATGCAGGATTAGTTATAGGTGTAGTAAAACTGCACACTGTAATACAAACCCTAAAGGATTTTAAGCTGGTGGCTACAAATGATCCAGTAGACAACAATGTTCAAAGGTTTGTTTGTTCATTTGTTTTTGTTGGGTTTTTTTTGTTTTTTTGTTTTTTTCATTTTTAGTTATGTAGTTTAAGGATTTTATGAAATTTGCTGTTCTGGCCTGGTTTGAATTCCATGTGTTACTCTTCACACCCTTTGAATTGAACTTTTGCAGTGTTGCCAGGTCTGTAGTTTTTCAGTAAATCTCCTATATTTTTGTTAAATCATTTTGATTTAACTCTGCCTGTAGTCACCAGCTGGAAGGAGTTTTGGGGTTTCTTCCCACTTTCTAAAACATGTCACCAGGTCAGTTAAATGCTCTAAATTATCATTAGTTTGTAAAGTCCTGGAAGATTGTATTTAGTTCTGAAGGAATTTATTTGATCATTGATATAACACTTAAATATGATGTCTTAAAAACAATTTGACCATGGTTTTGCAGCCTACCTTACTATGACCCATCATGTCAGTACAGAATGTTTCACGTTGATAATGGCCACTGTCACGGTTTCAAGAGGCCCTGAGGCTCTTTACTTTCTAGTGGTGAAGTGATAAAACAGACAATGAATAAATTATTTTAATCTTTTGACTACACTTTACTGCAGTAGAATTTTGTCATTTGACAAATACAATTCTAATATTAAAGTGTTAAAATTAAAGTTTACTTAATCAATTGCCTTTTGGAATGTATGTATTAATGTTTAATTTGTTTATTTTTAAGCAAATTTAAACAACAAATATATTTGATACTATCACAATAATTGTAGGTTTGTAGATAAAAATTGTTATCAAACACATTCTGACCACAATGGACAGAATAAATTGCGAACTCTGTTGGGGAGCACAGTAATAATAAATATTTTCTCTATTGGGTGGTTGGGATAGTTTTTGCTAATCTGGTTCCACGTGTGTGTGTGTGTGTGTGTGTGTGTGTGTGTGTGTGTGTGTGTGTGTGTGTGTGTGTGTGTGTGTGTGTGTGT
>JAYDZF010000022.1:1871352-1886981 GCA_034509105.1 Microcambeva barbata | reverse complement strand
AGTTAATTTAATGAATGACTCATTTCGTTAGAAAGTGCGCTTTTGTGCTTTATATCTGGTTACAACTTACACAGGCAGATTGTAAAAGTGATTATGTCACCTCCTCATGAAGCTTGGTGATTCTGCACATGCATGAACATAAATCCTAAACACTTAAATGTTTACATCAGTAGCAACTTGAAAACAACGCCCTTAAATTCAGAGGGTGAAAGGAGGGAGTGTTTCATGATTTATGGGACATTGTTTAGTGCAGTGTTGATTACAGCTACTAAAAGTAGCTGGGTGGAGGTTGGGTGGTGAAGGGGTAAATTGGGGTTGGTAAGTAGAGAGGTTTTGGGCTCTGGAGAGATAAGCTTATAAACACCTCATACAGTAGTTGTAGAAATCGCTGGCAAAAACATTTCCCTGCCCATTATCACTCCTTGTGGGAGGGGGGGCAAAGCGGGGGATGTATGTTTGAATCAGTGAAATCGGAGTGTCAATCTCAGGAGAAGCTCTGTTGTGTTCGTGTTTGTGGGAGATGGCTGCACGATAAGACCTATTTCCTGTTAAATTATCTTTCCATTTGTTTCAGATAAATAGGGAAACAATGTAAACACGAAGAACAGCTGCTTTGTCACCCAGATCCCATCTACATATGAACCTTCCTGCTATAAATAATCAAGAATGATTCACAAGTGCACAGCATGTTAAACTGCTCAATTTAACTTTAGTAAAACTCCAGTTATAACTGGATCAATGAAAATGCTGCATCTCTAGAAACAATGTTTGAAGAATCAGTGTAGTGTTGTTTATGTGATTTGTTATTTTTAGATTATAATTAAAAATGCATTATAACTCTGGCATGAAACACCTGTTATGCAACCTTACTTTGTTGTCTAAATAAAATAAAGTGATTTAGGAGGTATTCGTTGCCAATGGCTCACTAAATTAACTATGCGCTCTTGATTGTGGAATGGATTCTCCATCAACTAATTACACTTTTAGCCACAAATCTACACATAATAACACATAAAAGGCACAGTGAAAAGCTTTTAAAATGTGTTGAAAATTAAATAAATAAAGGAAATAAATATTTGATCCCTTGCTGATTTTGTAAGTTTGCCCACTGACAAATATATGAACAGTCTACAGTGAGAGATAGAATATAAAAAAAATTTAAATGCATTTTGCAGAGAGAAATAAGTATTTGTTCACTCTAGCAAACAAGACCTAATACTTGGTTGTTGGCAAATACAGCAGTCAGACGTTTTTTGTAGTTGATGATGCGCACATTGTCAGGAGGAATTTTGGTCCACTCCTCTTTGCAGATCATCTCTAAAGATTTTGAGGCTGTCACTTGGCCTTCAGCTCTCGTCAGTTTTCTATGGGATTAAGGTCTGGGGACTGGCTAGGCCACTCCATGACCTTAATGTTCTTACTTTTGAGCCACTCCTTTGTTGCCTTTGCTGTATGTTTTGGGTCTTTGCCGTGCCCATTTTAATGTTCTGGCAGAGGGAAGGAGGATGTCACTCAGGATTTCATGGTACATGGCTCCATTTATACTCCCATTAATGCAGTGAAGTAGTCATGTGCCCTTAGTGGGAGAAACACCCCCAAAACATAATGTTTTCGCCTCCATACTTGACAGTGGGGACAGTGTTTTTGGGTCATAGTCAGCATTTCTCTTCCTCCAAACACGGTGATTTGAATTAAGAGCTTTTTTTGTCTCATTTGACCACACTTCTCCCAATCACTCTCATAATCATCCAGGTGTTCATTGGCAAACTTCAGATGGGCCTGCACATGTGCAATCTTAAGCAGGGGGGCCATGAGGCCACTGCAGGATTTTAATCCATTACAACATAATGTGTTACCAATGGTTTTCTTGGTGACTGTGGTCCCAGCTGCCTTAAGATCTTTAACAAATCCCCCTGTGTAGTTTTAGGCTGATTTCTCAACTTCCTTGTGATGAAGGATACCCCACAACCACAAGGTGAGATTTTGCAGATCAAGCCCCAGATCAAGGTCGCTTGACAGCCATGTTGTATCTCTTTTGTATATTTTCTTACAATGGCACCAACAGTTGTCTCCTTCTCACTCAGCATCTTACTTATGGTTTTGGAGCCCATTCCAGTCATGTGCAGGTCTATGATCTTGTCCCTGACATTTTTGGACATCTTTGGTCTTGCCCATGTTGAAGAGGTTAGAGTCTTTCTGATTAATTGAGTCTGTAGACAGGTGACAATTTAAGACAGCTGTATTTAATGCAAGTAACGAGTTGATTAGGAACTCTCAATGATTGGTAGGGGATCAAATACCTCTCTCTGCAAAATGCAATTAAATTGATATATTTTATACAATGTAATTTTCTGGATTTTCTTTTTGATATTCTATCTCTCTATTAACCAACCAGAGGGCAAATCAGTGGGCAAAATTACAAAATCAATCAAATATTTTTTTCCTCCATTGTATGTCTTGAACAAAATAGTATTTCTTAATTACAATTACAAATAACATACTAGCTTCCTGACATTTAAACTTTTTCTCTCATTCTGGTTAAGAGCAGTTTCCATTTTTCCTCCCACTGTATCTTCCATTGCCTTTCTCACTCAGGCACACACAGTTAATTTTTCCTTTTGGATTCTATGAGCAAAAATAATTGGAACATAATTCTTTACCAAAAATGTTGAAGGTCTTTCTGGGTGTTTAAAACGTATGAAAGTTTATTTTTGAAAACTGTCAAGACATACATGTTTGTTAAGTGTACATGATCTTTTGATCTCAACTTAAAAATTTACAATCTGATTATGAGTAGTATTTACAATCAAATCAAGATTAAATGTGAGTTTGATAAGCACATATTTCATATACAGATCTTCAAATGTACAGTCTTTGTACCTAATAAGCTTATATCAAATACATAGTGAAAAACATATTTGAGAACAAACCTGTTGGTACATACAAACAACTTTACACCATTAAGTAACTCCATGTTTGCTCTTACACACAATATCATGTAGAGAAGGTGGGGTTTTTTTGCACTTTTCCGAGTATTCTTATAACTGTTTTACTGTTAATGCAACGAACATTGGGGGTGTTTGTACAGAGAATTAATTACAGAGACTCACAGAGCTTGTTTTCTTCATGAATAAAGTCTGACATGCGATTTAATGCACTTATAATATGTTTACATAAAATACCGTGATTATTTGTTATAGCAAGACAAAGGAGTTGTGAACTTTCAAATAGTGCAATCAACTTGGTACAACATATAGAACACGGGAACTTGACTTAAACCATTTTCATTACTGTTTCACAAAGATCATGTCAATTTTTACAACACCCTATTACCTTTGATAAATTGCATTTAGGATTGTTATAATGATTATTATTTTGGGCAAAACTAAAAGTCTTTGTCCTGTCCCAGATGTTTAAGCCTAGCATCCAGTTTTTTCTATGTATCATCAAATGAATGCTGATCCATACTAGAATAAAATGTAATTTTTGTATAAATTAAACATGAAATATTTCTGATACAACTGTTTAGTGGAGTTCTATGTAGAAGTATGTTTCTGGAGCTATCACGTACACTACCAATGACAAACACCACGAATGGAAATATTTGAGTAAAATATATATAGAAACAAATATATTGTATTACTGGTTAAGCTACTTTTAATTATCATTTTGGTGATGTGAACTGACATGATAATTTAAGATTCTTTGATTTGTAAGGTAAATATTTAACATTTTTTTAAACAAAAAGCAATAAATATAGTAAACTTTATGACTCTTGTTCCTGGGTAAGTAAAGAAAGTTGAATATGAATGAGAATGAGAAAAATATGAATGAGAGGGACTCTTATAACCTCTGTAATGTTCTTCATTCTCTTTCTCTCGGTTTTTCTCGAATGTTCTGCATATTTGGCCCTTCTATCTAAAATTACAGATGTTTTCACATTTCTCTTGCATTACTCCAAGATGTCCAGGTAGACTGGTGGATTCTTGACCAAAGCCACAAGCCGGGTATAAACATCCTTAATAACCAGACGCTGCTGAGGTTCTCTTTGCCAGCAGCCCTGCATAAGTTGATGAACTTCTTTGGGACACGTTCGAGGCCGCTCCAGTTCCCGGCCCTGTGTGATGCACTCGATTGCCTAAAAATAGTCACTGATTTAATTTGTACAATGATGTTACTATTTATATTTACATTTTTATGTTGATGGAAGCCATACTGCTATTTTTTAAAGAACACATTGTGAAATTATTTCTACATTGCAGTGAAAAGTTTTATATATAAGCTTCCAACTCCAATATATAATTCAATTGAAATCACTACATTTCCCATGAAACCACCGAGCTCATCAGAGATCACGTGCAACACCTGGTCATTATATTAGCAGAATGATATAACGTTTACTGAAAGCTCAGTCGCATTGACTTAGCCGGGAAGTTGTGCAAAGTATTTGTGAAGAACAGAAAAAGAAAGCTAATTTGTGAGCCAAATTTAGTAACTAAATTAATTTCGAACGTTAGCGGTGTTGTGGGGGATTCGGGCTTTGTTCCAGTTTACCTAGAGTTTGTGGGGTGAAAAAAAGCTAATTAGATTGATGAACTAAACAGACAAACACGGGTGGATTTTCCCGAAGCTTGATCACCTGTTCAGTCCTAAAACAATTTCTATAGTGAATTTGAGCGTACATTCCTTTTTCTATTCGTATTTGAGCACATAAACTTAGCAGGACTTTATAGATTTAGGTTTCTTATATTTATAGTCCAGTTAATATTATCGCCCCTGATTCGCTTCCAGCTCAACGGAGTTTCTCACTAGTGTTGTTTGGTTTTGCTTGCACTTTAGATCCAGTTCTTCTGAGTCTGTATATTATTAAATATCAGACATATAGGAGATAATAATCACATTATTATTCATTATATATTTTAAATTCATTTCAATAAAAAAATCTAAATCTCTTTTTAGTAGAAATAAACAGTCCATACCTAAACAATTAACATTTGGTCCCAAGTGAAAACATGTCATCATATGCTTGACAGTAGCACAAGCAGTGGGAAATTTAGTTTCCACAAGGCCTGATTAATTAATCTTGTTACAACCTGCAAGGTGTGCCAAATTGACTGAAAAAAGTCATCATACATGTGGTTTAAGGGATTAAATTCAAGGAACCAGATTTTTATTGATTGGTTTAAAAAGTTTAATTGCTTGATTAACCATTGTTTAGTAACAGTTGATTGGTTGGTTTTAAAGATTTTGAATGAATTGATTTGTTTGTTTATTTATGTTTTAATTGGTCACTTAATTGGGTAATACTTATGATGGTCCAAAACCAGACACGATATTCTTTTCACAGCATATTAAAGCATCTAAATTGTGCATTGTTAGTGTTTTAAAAATAAATCAGGGTCTTAAGAAATATGAAAGCATCCTGTGAGTTTAAAAACTATACTTGATCATTATTGTATTTAGTATTGTACTTTATGATTAATAGTTGAACACTGAAAAGGTCCAATATGGGTGTCCAAAACCAGACATGGTATTCTTTTCACAGCATATTAAAGCATCTAAATTGTGCATCGTTTGTGTTTTTTTTTTAAATCAGAGTCTTAAGAAATATAAAACCATCCTGTGAGTTTAAAAACTATGCTTGATTCATTTATTGGTTTAGTGTCACTCATTCCACTTTTTCCAACTTCACTTCCTATGCACATGATAATGTTTCAGGCATTGCTGGTAATACAAATTAATGCACTGCTACACTACATGCACTTAAATGTCAGTAGTTTAAAAGTAATTTTGCATGCTGACAAAAGAGATCTGTCTGTAATATCATTTAACAGATCAAATTGTTTTTCATAAACTATTACTGTATCAATTTTTTTCCTCTTTTGTTTTCCTTAGTTACTGTTTAACTATTAAAAAGCTGGTGACTGACCCACTGGCCATTGTCTGTAGACAAATTAATGGTATGACAAGACTTTGTCAGCAATCCACTACATCATGCTCAAATGATCTATCAATCACTGTAATGAATTAACAAAGGTTTGCATTGACCCCAACTCTCAGAATCTGATGGAAAGTCATAGGCACTTATATGACCCTTACAATTACAATGCCCATAATTATACCATGTCCATTATAAACCAGCAAGGATTAGGTTAACAAAGTTAGGCGACATTGGCCCAGGGTGAAGATGAGGCATAAACAGATTAAAATTGAGTAAATGGGAAAAGTGATCTACCCTACTCTTGAAAGAGGAGAGGCGTTTTTCCCATAATGGTGCAGTTGTGGTCACACATAGAGTCAACTTCTTAGTCTTTAATCTGACAGGTCTGGACTGTTCATAATGTGAATAAATCTATTGATTATTCTCTATCGTAAGTGAGTCAGAGCTCAGACTGTTCCACTTTAGCATGACTGTTTATACCTAACGTCACTGACCTACTGGTGTTTTCTGTTCTGTTAGAATACAGTTTGAGTTCTTCACTACGGAGTATTATGAATTCACAACTTGGATGAGTAGCTAAGAGCTATATCCACCACATATAGACGGATTCAAAATAGATGAGGCTATGAATACATATTTTCTATGTACAGTAAACAAGTATAATCCTCAATAATTGTGCCCGGGGTAATGACTGCTGGGCAGAAAGAAGCCTTTGACTATTAAGAGTATCTCATCCAGATACATGTACATTGTATCCGGAAAGTATTCAATGCGCTTCACCTTTTCCACATTTTGTTATCTTACAGGTTTATTACAAAATGCATTTGAGTGGCCCAGCTAGACATGAATCTGTTTGAGGATCTCTGGAGAGACCTGAAAAGGGCTGTGCACCGACTCCCCCATCCAAATTGATGAAGCTTGAGAGTTTCTGCAAAGAATATGAGAAACTGCCCAAAAATATGTGCCAAGTATGTAGCATCAGACTCAAAAAGACTTCAGATGGTAACTACTGCCAAAAGTGCTTCAACAAGGTATTGCGCAAACACTGTGAATACTTATATACATGTTATTATTTTTTTTGTTTTTAATAAACAATTCACACATTTTTTCACATTGTCATTATGGGGTATTGTGTGTAGAATTTTGAGGAAAAAAAAATATGTAATCCATTTTGGAATAAGGCTCTAACAACAAAATGTAAGAAAAGTGAAGGGCTGTATATACTTTCCGGATGCACTGTATGTTCTTGGGTGAAAGCCACTTAGAGAAATGGCACATGAACAAGAGGAAGATTTATATTTTGACCCAGCAGACAAATTAAATGAAGGAATTATGTACGCTATTAGCTCAATACCGTACCTCACTGTTGGAGAGCTGATACCAGGGCTGTTTTCCATAGGTAAAGATCTCCCAGAGCACGACCCCAAAGCTCCAAATATCACTCTCTGTAGTAAATTTTCTGTACATGATGCTCTCAGGTGGCATCCAGCGAATGGGTAACATGGTTCTACCTCCAACCTAGGGTGTAAGTAAAATGTTTATGTACCTTGCCATATACTACACAAAAAGTTCCCAATGTTAAATAAAAACAAACCCTATAGTAATCTGTACTGTAGATGTCTCTGGACATCCCAAAGTCGCCAATCTTCACCACAAGACCTTCTCCAACCAGACAGTTTCTGGTTGCCAAGTCTCTGTGCACAAAGTGAAGTGAGGCCAAGTAGACCATTCCAGAGGCTATCTGGGCTGCTATCTGGAGCATCTGCAGCAAGGTTAGCTGACCCAATGGGGGAATCTTTACCTCATCCAGGATACGGGCATCTGGACCATGAGCCCTGTAAAAAAGATTGTTTTTACATGAAGGTTACATAAACCACAAGTTGTGTCTAATTTGGCATGTTTGGTATTGTTCAACTGGCAGATTCATCCCATCATTGCTATGCATTAAAACCCTAAATCCTTGAATACCTTCATGAATCCTATTTTGTTCTTTAGAATCAAGTAAGCCAAGTCTATTCATCCTTATAATAGTGCCTATCCATTCTGTCACTTGCTGAATTTTACTTGTTTTTCACTGGCCCCCAATGCCATCAATATTAGTTTATCAGGCAGGTGGAAGGAGAAGAGCAGCTGGTGAACAGACTGGAGCCATCTATAGACTGTCTACTGGAAATGAGATTTCCACCTCCTTAACAGCACATGATTTCCCCCCACTCCCAGACTGGCCTCACCACCTGGCTGACTAGATCTTTTTGCACTGGACATGTCACTGAGAGTCCTCTGTGCTGGGCATATGGTCATCCCATTCCCTCTATTATTCCCCCCATTTTCACTGTCCAACTGCCTTTTCATCATCTGTAAGAAATGAATAGGATGTGGCCTAACTAGATCTGTACACTGCACTTTTATGCATAGGCATGGCACTTGGACATGTTTCAGAACTTGGTTTGAACTTTTGTAAAGATTATGTCTTGCTATTGCATAATTTGTTGAAATCTGGTTGAGAACTCATTTGTGTAAAAGCTTAAAATTGTGGGCTGGAATAATTGCTGGAATAATAACTTTTTCTACTAGCAAACCACTTATAATATTACTATTACTGTGAATTCTGTGTGAAATTAGGTCTGATGAAACTGTAGCAGACGCAATGTGCATACATTTTAAGAGACTGTTCCAAAAGTTCTTTTGACAACTCTGCTGATGGAGGTATTGTCTGCCTTAACTATACACTTACTTCAGATCTATTAACACACCCGTTAATGGCTTTATATACCAAATAGCTCACTGGAATTGAGTTCATGTGAAAATGGTCAAAGAATAGTGTGCACTGTCTGTCAACCACAAAAGTAATAGGAATAGCTGACAACACATTCAGAGAGATACATCATTTTTTATACATATAGACACTATTAAATAAATATCAAATAATTGTCATTTGTATCTTATGGCTGGTGGCTTCTATATTTGCCCAGTTTTACCAGATGTCCTACTCCAGCAACGTTCAGGTTGGTTCCAAGCTTCTTCTTTTACAAAATGATCCACTGTGGTTCTTGGAACCTTTAAAGTCCTATTTTATACCTGATGCAAATATCCTTATAGGAAGAGGCTTTCCAATTCAAGGTCATAATAAATACTCTCAACATGTTCAATTCAAAAGAAACAAAAGTGTCGCTTTTTGATGCTACTCTCATGTTATGGCTATCCTGTGACTCAGTTACCACATTTACAAATGACCTCTAAACATTGCACTAACCTGAGGAAACGATTTAGGTCGCCATGTCTCATGTACTCAAACACCATAGCAAGAGGCTCCCCATCTGTGCACACCCCATAGAAGCGGACTATGTGCTCATGCTGGAGAACAGTCAGGAGCTCAGCCTCCCGCTGAAAGTCCTGCCGGGTTGACTCATTGGCATCTTTCAGAGTCTGTGAAGAAAACACAAAGACTTATTTCAACCCCATAATACATACAGTTCCTTAGTGTCTTTATATTACCCACATCTTTTGGGGATATTACCCTGGTCTTTGCAGATGCTGTAGGTAAGCACTTTACTTTTGCACCAGTCTATACCATTAGAAAATGTAAAAAATTTAGCAGCTCCAAAAACTTCTGATCCACATGGCAACCTCTGGAGTAACACGCACATTTTATGCACTGCTTATCATATTTCATAATAATCATATTTCAGATTGTGTTCTTAAAGTGTTCAACGCCAACCCATTTGCTCCTAAACCATACACAACTGAATGACTTCTGAGAACATATGAATCATGGAGGTAAAGCAGTGTATGCTCGTTTTATTATGCCTGATTGGAAGCATAGTAAGTGTGTTTAAATATTTTTTAAAAAGCTCTACAATTGGTCAAGAACTGTACCTTTATGGCCACCAGCATCTTGTCAGTGTCAGGACAGAGGTTGGCGCACTCTGCCAGATAAACCTTCCCAAAGGCTCCCTCACCCAGCTCCCACTTTAGGGTTATGTCTTTTCTTTTAATGTGTTGTACACCTGCAACGTTAATGTGGTAATGTGAATAAGAGTATTTCTAAGCTTAACATAAGTACATTCTGAGTATCTATAAAAGCAATGTTTCCCAAAAGCGTTGTATATTTTTACATTATACAGCACATCACAGAAGTACCTACAAAATATGCTTTTAACAGACCCTATATAATAATATAATTCTGTTTAAACTTACACATGTCTTTGTCTTTGATAATTCCACAGAAATATTGTGGGTTTTCAACAAAGCTGGATAGTCCAGAATCAAGCATGCCTTCTTCTGATAAAGGAGGACTCGCACCAAAGTTCATAAAACGGAGAGACACTGCAAGATCATCTTCCTTACCAAGAACGGATGAGCCTGCTGGAATGAAAACATCGTTTAGGACTGTTCCTTCTAAACAAATGAAACAAACACCAATGTGTGGATAAGGATTGTAAAAGATTTTTCATATTCAATGAAAACATATGTTCTCTTAAAAGATGAAAAGAAAAGAAGACCGACCAAGTTTAATTTCCAAACTAGGCACACTACTAACACTACTACACTGTAGGAACATGTGGGGACAACTACAGCCTTTGAGGCCTCAAGAGCAACTGAGGCACTCAGGTTCACTTAGCCACTTTGAAAGGGGCGTGGGGACTGAAAAGCTCTGGCTCCATCACTCTTCTATAATGGCTGGCGTGTGGCTGCCCGTACTCATGCTCTTTACTTTTGCAAACTGTAATTAAGACTTGGCAGCCTCTCATAGAGATGTTAGACAGTGTGCAAAGTACCAGCCGTGGTAGAAACCTTATTTCACTGTGTCCTCAGCATTACTTCCAAAGCAACCCAATGTCTGGCCAAACAGCTCAGGTTTCTAAATAACAAAGAGACAAAGTGTTTTTGCTGGGTTCATCATGGCTTGCATGGCCGAGTTTTTGGGTTTGGGGTGCACTTGGGAGATTGTGAGTCCATTTGTAATAAAAACCTGGCTCCAATTTTCCAAGTCCAGTGGGGTTCCTCCTCACCTCCACTTCACAATTTGTTTGTGATTTTAGCAGAGGAAGGCTTGGACCCTTCTCTAAAGATAAAATAATATAATATATTTTAGGTAAAAAAAATTAATGATGAGTTTTAAACCACAATCTATCTATCTGTCATGTTGGAATCACTGGGCTTGTACTGCAATAAAACTTAGCACTGCAGTGCACTCAACACTTACGGTGGATGCCAAACTTGGAGTTTTGCCCACACTTATTGACAACTAGCACCATGATGATTAGGAATGTACAAGCAAATACAGCAAGTCCTACAGCAACGGACACCTGTAAACAGAAACACAAGCCAACAGTGATGCGCTGACATGGAGGACTTCTTTACCAAGCTGCCACAAATAGTAATGATAGTCTTTTACCCCGAGCAGCTGGTTCTCCAGCTTCTCTGTCACGTTACTCGTTGAGGCATTTGTGGCAGGAGCTGAACAAAAACTTCATGTTAATATACACACGTGTATGAAGATTTTCATTTTAAATTGATATTTGCTTTATTATATGTATTATTAATTATTATCTTATTTGATATGATCTTACGCTCCCCTGACTAGTACCTGTGCTTAAAACACTTACAAGCTACTTCAGTAGCAATATTCTATAGTAATATTAAGTTTAGGCATTAGTTCAGTACTTGACCAATCAAAACAGGCATTCTACATAAATTGTTCTGTCCCTGGAACCCCTATGGTCCATGTGTTAGACCACTGTGCTGCCCGGGTTTCTCTAGCATGTCTCATCTATTCAGAGAACACTGTGTAAAACTTTCTAGAGATTCCTACAAGCTGTTACCAATGGGTTCCCTTTAATGAATTATAGCATTGCCAAATGTGCTCTTCGTGGGATCTTTGCACAACCTTTATTGATAGACAAATGGTAGCAGCATTATTCTACTATTTCTTTTGATTTTTGTTTTTTAATGAATGCTCATTAATAAATTAATATAAGCTATACATGGCTAATCAAAACAGGACATTTGTAAAAGCCACACATGCAAACTTTTTTAATAAGTGGGACTGTTCTTGTGTTAAATTAAGACATTGAAAGTACACACCTGTTGGGCGTGTGTTATTAGTTATAATGACATGAATAAAAAGCTGATCACAATTAAAGGAAATTCAGGAATTGCATTCTCATTGTGTAGCCATTTTATAAGTTTCAAAAGTCTAGTGAAAACTAAACACACACTTCTTCTGTGAAATACTAAGTTAGTGTTTGTTAGAATTACCAGATAAATCAAAAGGACTTACTTGTGTCGTTATAGACTGGAAAGAAAAACAGAAAAACAAAACAATTACAAACTGTAATTATGATTATGCTATAAATCTGAAAAACTAAATTGGTTTAAGATCAGGGTGGCAGGGTTATAAAAGGAAATCAACTTGATCATTGATTTAATAAGAACCTTTCTCAAGGACCAGTACTAATGTTGATTGGGCTTTTGTTGATTGGGATTGCAACCAGCTGCCCAATTATGTGCTGCCTTATTATTATTATTATTATTATTATTATTATTATTATTATTATTATTAAAGCACTTACTTAAACATGTGATAAAGCCTAATATTTAAAAAAATACACTTCTGAGTTGCTTATTATATTGCAAAATGCATTTATATTGCAAGGTTGTAATTGTAATATACATATACATACATATATATTTACAATAACTGTTTATGTGTTTGAACGAAATTGTTTTATTATTTTAGAAGTCTGTTTCTAATTTATTAAATAATCACATTTCTCTTATATTTTTTCCTTATATATATATATATGCACGCACGCACACACACACACACACACTATGGGTCACCAACAGTCACATGGTTTACTCCCAGTAAGATAATAAATAAGGGAGCAAAATCTAGTGGCTGCTGTGTGAATGTCTGGCACTCTCATCAAATATCTGTCCAATATCTGTAGATCACCACTCACCATAAATGATTCCCTCTGGGTTTGTTTTCCCAAAAGGATTATCCATGAAAATGCCCTTGGCTGTTGCCTCATCTCTGCCTAGTTTATTCTCCACAATGAGAGTGTAGTAGCCATTGTTAAGGTGGGTTGGTTTGTTGAGGAAAAGGCAGCCGAGTTGCACAGAGCCATCGTCTTGGTCCGGGATCAGCTGTGTGTAGGTGAACCAGGTCTCCTGCAGTGGCTTTTTGTTAAACAGCCACCTGATGGAGGGTGCTGGATTTCCATCCACAGCAAAGGGGAAACACCAATGGTGTTGCGGAACTGGCTCTCGTAACCACAGTATCTTCACAGGGACTGTTGACAGATTATAGATTTAGCTTTATGAAACAACATAATTTGTCAGCTGGGAAACTGCTAAATTATGTCAGTGTTTAAAAAGTTACGTCAAAACTTTGGACTTTGGACTGAATTGGAGATTCCTCCCGTTCCATGGCACTTCACTTTTTTTTTGTTTTCCACAAGAATGTGTGTTTATTTAATTGTAACTGCATCTGTGAGCAAATAATTTGATTTATTTTACTGATCAAATGCAGCATTAGTTGTCAATCTGATTTCATTTTATAAAACCAAACACTTTTTATATCCAGTTTGTTCAGCAGCTTATTGTTCTATAATAAATATTTTACATGCTTTCTTATACACATCTAGCTAGTATCACCAATAAGCACAACAAAGCTAATTCAGGAATGTTAATGGATTGCTCTGGGTGTGTGTGTGTCATCATTTATTCGTAAATCAATGGGTTCCATCTTCACGTTAAACTTATTGGCCAATCATGAATAATACATTGCACCCTGTTTTAAAGGAACCTAACCACAAGAAGCACCTGGAAGCAGAGCAGATGTAAGATACAGGAAATGTTTCTTTTAGGAGATTGGAACATGCTGATGCACGGCTGCTTGCTCCTTTATAACCATTCTACTGCTCTTAACCCATGACCCTGTCTGTGAAAAGTGCTTCGCTAGGAATAAGCACAGCCATTTGTGTCATACTGCATAGATTGATCTTGACAATGTGCTTTATTCCCATCTCTACTTTTAATAGTTCACGTTTCTGAACAGTGCATTAACTCCAGTAAGTACACGCGTGTAAAGAATTAAATAATAGCATAATTCAGTTCCTGGATAAAATTAGAGGTGTTGAGGCTGTTAAAAGTTGGACTTCGGCTTAACTCACACAATAGGGGCTAAAATATACTTTATATTCAAACTTTGCAGAGATTAAAACATCTTATTGGAACTAATGGACACTTTTAAGAAAGTTGCTCATAATTACTGCTATACTGTCATCCATGTCTGGGACATTTCACTGGATCAACTACTTAATTTGTTAACTTCATTTATTAACTAACTTGAGTTTTGGTGTTTTAGACAGACCTACTACAAGGTGTATCGATTATAAAAACAAATTATTTGCTTTCAATTTTGTGGTAACAGTTTGGGGACACGTCTTTACTCTAACAGCATCTGTTTTGACACTGTGCACAAAGCAGAGTCCAAAAAGTTTGTTGTAAAGGAATAAATACTTTTGACCACAAAAAGTAATTTAAAATGACTCTCTGACTTTATAATCGACCTGTGATTTGTATAAACCACTATAACCCGTCTCTTAGTTTGGGGAATAATTAAGATAAGGCTGTTAATGAGACCCAATCCATCAGTGAGGCTATTCTGATGGATTAGCTGCTAATATGCTTACTGCCTGCCAATCAATCCTTCAAATTATATTTCCGGACTTTGGAGGAGAGAAATCCATTAGAAGTGAGCAAATAAGATCTGACTACAGTTATCATCCCATTTTCCTGAAAGTCATTATCACTCCCATGATGGTAATTCATTTGTCTCAACTCAAACACCATTTTTCTGCTTTCCAAACAAGAGGTGATAATCATCATTTCCACTGTAAACATTACACATGTGGTGGAGGGGATTTGATGAACAGTGTTGATGTGCTCCTTGCTCTGTGTTTTTTTTCTTTGGATAATTTGTTGTGAAGAGCTACTATTGAAGCACTGCATTCACAAACCTCAGGTGGTACAGCATTCTAATTTACTGACCAGGTGCGCAACACACAGTGTCTGAGGGAGGGAGGCCAGATGGGCTTATGCAGTATGGTGGAGATACTAGCACAAGCAATGTATGCAATGCAGAGAGTAAAGCACAGTACTGTGAATGTATCAAGAACCACATTAAAATGTGTCTCTTAATTCTGATTCATAGTCATTGCTCTGTTCATAAGGATTTGTAATTTATTCTACACAAAAAAAAAAATTACATTCTATGTTTAGCTGGACCACAGCCTCTCCGGGACCTGCCAGATTCTCTGCCTCACAGGTCAGGTTGTGTAGATTGTCCTTGGATGAGACATTCCACATGTGAAGAACTAGCACAAGAGTAGAACCCCAGATCCCACTCTGCACATAGACATATACAAACAGGTAGTCATGAATCAGTGCAGGTAGAAAACTACATAAATCTGTACATGCAGTGTTTAAATATGATGGCAGTGTCGTATTGCAAATAATATTAATAATATTACAAACTAGACTAGAATGACCAGAATAATTTGTGTTTACCTTTACAGCTTTCACACACATTTAACCCAATGAGTTGTCAGGGGTTGCAAACATAAAATTCTTTTTAAACAGATACACTCACTTGAAAATGAAAGGATAGAAAAAG
>JAYDZF010000022.1:1780846-1805588 GCA_034509105.1 Microcambeva barbata | reverse complement strand
TTTTTATGTTCTATATATATATATATATATATATAAAGGAATGGTAAAATATCCAGTCTTTTCGGCCAGTGTCTTTCCACTGTACTAATATTTTGTATTAGTGACTGTCATTTATCCATCTCCCCAAACTGAGCTCTTGATAAAAAAAAAAAACTGACATCATCAAACAAGCAAGAGTTTGTATGATTATAATTACACTCCATGATGAGTGTCACTGCTTTAATCTACAAATGTAAATTGTCTCAAATACTGACTGGCCTTTGAATATCTCTGAAACCTAAACACAACTGACAGTTCTTTATAATGAGCATTGCACTTCAGCAAAGCCTGAAAATATTTTGTATTAAAAATGACAGCAGTTGTAAAATAAGTTTGTTATTTTTGTAAACTGAAGCAGTTTTCCAGTGTTTTTAATGATGAGAATGTACATTATTTGCAGGTCATGAAGGGAACCAATGGACAGTAAAGTCACCTGAATTTGAAGTAGTCAGTATTCATGGGGTGTGTGTTTCAGTTGACATGGTTTATCTGGTTTAAACACTAATTTCTCTTCAGAAACCTGACATGCTATGGTTTAAAAATCTATATATTTTTAATAAACATTCTTATGTTTAGTTTTGTTGTAAAACAAGATGTTTTTTTCTATTGTGGCTTGTGGTCGTTCAGACAGGGCTCCTGAATTTCCGTTTATTCCGACTTAGCATTTTGGTGATGATACACCCCAGGACATGTTGCGCTTCATTTTGTGCATATGTAATAAACTTGACTATTTTTATATTGTGTATGTTTCCTGAATGAGACAGAACGGCAGTCATCTTCATTGATGGTTTGCATCAGACTGAAACTGCTGCATGCACAGATGCAAATCCTTCAACCAAATTTGTGTGATGTTTCTGTTTCATTTGGCAATTTGTGTTTATTTGTGCGTTTTGAGAGGTAAGCCCAGGCTGTGTGACAGTGCAATGTAGATGGAAAGAATATCTGGGTTCTGTTTATTTTATTATTTTTAGCAGCCTTTGAATAAAATTCTCACTGTATGTAAACAGAATTGTTTTTTCTGTTTTTTTACAGAACGATTTTATGGTATGAGAAAGAAGGTATATAAATTGAAATTTTGTATTTGTTGTCATTTTTGATTAACGGATGTTTTTTCATGGGGGGGGGGGGCATGTTTGAGAAAAAAAAATTACTTTTTCTCTATTTGTGTGAAAAACAAACAGCCATGTAAGAACTCTAACTTGGAATTATACATTAAACAATCCTACTTTTAATAAAGTAAAAAAGTAATGCATAATACATTAAATAAACTAGATTAAATACAAGTTTTCACATCCTTGTGACCAAGGACTGTGGCTTGTGGAATGTATGAAAGTCATAATCCAGATAGTAAAATGAGTCAGCATTTATTCAAGAGAATTAACGTTGATTCGACGTCCCTCTGCCATCTGGAGCTTCACTGTTTTATTATATAGCAATCATGTGTTGAACGATCCGATTCTATTGAACAACTCTTTAGAATGAAACAAATCTCTGAGACATAATAAATATTTGTATTTTATACTTCTTTTTATTCGGCATTAATTCACGTATTTCTATTGTTTATAATTAAAGTTGTAAAGATTGTAATCCTGAACGCTTTCAGTATTGCCCTCCTCCAGAGAGAGAGGGAGACGGAGGGAAAACGAGAAGTAAATGAGCATTTATGTTTAATCTGATTCTTTCATGGTGCTTATACTTCTTTCATGGTATTTATATTTAAAGCAGAAACAAACACATCACTGCACAAAACATGTTTTTTTAAACGTAATTAAACTCTGTTAGACAGAAAGGTTTTATGTTGACCACTAAAGATTCTTTTTTTTAATGCAAACTTGCCATAAATGCTGCAGTTGTGCACCTTTCTTTAATTAATATTACTACATTAATTTTGTGCATCTAGTTGTTTGTTTTTTAATTAAATCTAAGCCCAGTTTGAATAAATGCCACATTCATTTAGGTGTTATTAAAATTAGGCCAACATAGAAGGCATGATTGTGATGTTAATATAATATTCGAGCCTCCACTGCCTGAGTAAAGAACAGAGATCTGTCTTTAAAGGAACGGAGCCAAAATGCGATGCGTTTAATTGTAATGTATTAATGACTACTGCTGACAAGCAAAAAAGGCAATTTGATATCCACATAGACATCTGAATATTACATTTAAATAACGACAAATGTTACGTCATGTTAAACCAGGTTTTTTTTGTCTGCCAACAACGTGCTTACTTCAGCACTTTGAGTTCCATCTAATTACCACTGTATAAAATGATTAAGCTAAAAATAGATAATGGCACACAATAGCCATTTTCACTGCCTACATATGGAAAATCTTTTTCTTCACAGTAGATCAGTTTCATGTTTGCCAACAAAGCTCTCATGCAGTGTATCTGCTTACCTGAACTCACCAGTTTATTCATTTAGTCACTAAGATAATGAACTACTGGAAATTCTTGGAGAAATTGATTAGTTGAAAATTAGATCATTGTTAGACCTTACATTAAACACGCCATCTTTAATAATTCAGCTTAGTTACTGCTGTGGATTGAGAGAGTATTATAAGCCAAGGCGAATCTGCAGCTGAGGCATTTAGAATTACTAAATGAACTAAAAGTATTTTTTGTGAACCTTTTTAGTACTAAAGTGTTTTTAATAAATCAAAACTGACACCGGTTGGCTTCTAAAAGCTGGCTGCTAAACTTAATTCCTCCAGAATCACTCTTCATGATTGAATTATGTCATGAATTTGGTCTTCAAATTAGCCAGGCAGGATTTCTCTGCCATAATAAATTCAAAGTGAGAGTCTGATTAATTAATCATATGGGTGCTGATAGGTTCAGGATCGGTTTTCATTACTTTTTGAGTTTGCAGGTATCTGTTTCAGTGCAGGTCTGATATAGACTGTGGTCACATTAGCTCATTTATGGGGCTGAAGCTAAATAGAGGACATAAACACTACAAATCTGAAGTTTTGCCTGAGGTAGGCCTCTTTAATATGACTAAGATTATTGCTATTGTCTATGGAACTGCAAATTCTCTACATTCTAGGGAGAAAAAGATGGTATACTTTTCTGCTTTGATCTCTGAACTATTTGATGTTTCTGAGTGGTGGGAATAAAAATAAAAAGTTTTCAAACAGCAATTTAAAACTGTAAATGTACATTTCTGATACTAACCAATTAAAATTATTTGTTGCATTTTTTAAATTATTAAACTACTAATGACAACGTAAAATTGAAATGAAATTGATTTATTTTCTGATTCTGGAGACTATGGCGCTTTGAACATTATTTCAACATCTGATTTACTCTGAGCCAATGGAAAAGGTCATGTTGTTAAAGTTTAACCAATTATTGGTTAAATTATTTTTAATTATTTTTAACATATATTAAAGGAGCCTAGCCTCCTTAGAAAATAAAGACAGACTGTTATTGTGAATGGGGGTGGTGTTATCTGACCAGTCCAGTTTGTCCTGACCACCTCAACATCAGCCCTCCCAACTGAGATAGGTTGTGGGTGGTGTTTGTGCCTCAGGAAGTCCACCACCATCTCTGTAGTTTTGGAGGCACCATGATACAAAGTTATCCACCAGGCTCCAGAACTCTTCCTCCTGCCCCTTCTTCCCAACACACCCCATATTTGCTGTGTCATCAGAGAATTTCTGCAAGTGGCATGAGTTGTATTTAAAGTCACAAGAGCACAGGGTCCACAGTACAGGTGAGAGTAAAGTACCTTGTGGTGCACCCGACCTACTAACTACCATATCTGGTATATCTCATATCATATGGTGATGGTCCTGTGGCCTGTTGCAGTAGCAGTTATTAAAATGTCTTCATAATGTGTGATGTCAGGGTGACTGGTCTGAAATCATTTGGCATGCTGGGGTGTGCTTTTTTGGGGACTGGGATGACAAGTGATGTTTTCCACAGTGTTGGAACTTTACTCAGAGGTTTTGATTGAAGAGGTATTGAAGTGGCTCTCCCAGTTTGACAGCACATGCCTTCATTTTTTTCAGGCATACCCTATTACACCGACTGCCTTGCTGGGATAGAGTCTCCTCAGTTGTCCTCTTACTTTGTCTGTGGTAATGGTAACAGCATTAACGACTGGTGCAGTGCAGGATGTGAAATTTAAGGTTATAATTGTTTGGTCATTACTGGCTGCTGGTGGTGGTTTGAAGGTGTTATCAGCCGCAAAGCTATCAAACCTATTGAAGAATTGATTAAGCTGGTTTGCTTTTACCACATACCCATTTGCTGAGTTTCTTCCTTCCTTTTTGTTTGTTTTCATGTCATTCCTGACCTCCTTCATGCGGTTCTCCTGTAGGTTCTTCTCAATCTTCCTTCTGTACAATTCTTTAGTTTCCTTCATATTTACCTTAAGTTCTCTCTGTACATGCTTCAGCTTCTGTTCCCGATCTCCAGCTCACAATGCTCTTTTTTCTTGTTGAGAAGATCTTTTATGTTAGATAGTCAGTGATGCAGTGTGTGGCCCAAAAATGAATGTGAATTTTTACCAGTTGGAGCTGTGCAGGTCCTTTCTGTGTTAAGTTTGCATGATCTTCCTGTGTCTCTGTGGGTTCAGTTTGGTGCTTCGGATTCCTCCCAGAGTCCAAAAACCTACACGTGAGTAGGCGTGACATTAAAACCATAATAAACAAATAAACATATCATCCACATGCTTTTGGTTCCCTTTGAAATATAGTATCTTCCCTTTGGAGATACTAGAAATTGTTGTGTGACGGCGTTCCATTTGGACCAAAATTACTATTGATGAAAACAAACTAAGCACTAAATTCATTTTTGGTTGCGCGCGGCCTCTTTAAGAGTCTCAGCGCCAGCAGCAGCAGCTCCTCGCTCTCTTTATGTGAGCGTGAACGATATAGTGTCATTTTCACTATGGCGAATCTGTAAACACAGTCCGCTACGTGTGTTTTCGGGTTTTCCCCCGTTTATTTATTTTTAGAGCGCTTTTATTCCTTAAGAGTATGGCTACTATAAACCTTTTAGTATGTATATTTGGTTCAGTAGCGACATGAGCGGAATTAAAACACAGAGGTGGGTTTTATCGATGCAGTTTAGATGAGCTCGACAGTTATTCTGTATTAGATTGAATATGAGCTGAGACATGGAGCTCGATGCAAAGCATTCACATCACTATTTTTCTTATTCTGACTTTGGTCGGTATTATATTGTTCGTTTGTAACTGAATGTGATTTTCACTGGACGGGATGTTGGCTGGATCTAAAACCACGTTTAAAGTGAGACAGATGCCTGAGCTAAAGGTAAGTGAGCTAGCTAGCTAAACATTGTATGTTTTTAATGTAACGTATGTATCATTAATACTGCAGTACTAGCAGTATTGCAGTAAACATACAAATAAAAGATTATTAAACATCTGTTTAATGCTTTTTTTCCAAAACACCCAAGTCCTATTGCAAATGGAAAATTGGCTTGTGGAAAAATATGCTATATTGTCTTTAACTGTTAAAACCAATATGTTAGGAGAGCTGACTTGTGACTAATTGTTTTACTTGATATTTTTGTACTTTTTGAAAAACCAAATACCCAAATAGAGATGTTTGGGGATTATCTTGATGGTTTAGGTGTTCCCACCTCACCCATCGCTACAAGGTGTTTGTCCAGGATTCTAACGGTTCCACACTTTTTGGTTACACTCATGACATACACACGGTTATTCATCACTCAAGGTTAATCTTTTTACAAGTTTATATCAAACACAGTCGTGGACAATTTTATCTTTCCAATTATGCTGGCTGCATTTTTTTTGTTGGACAAAGCAACCCATGCAGACATGGGGAGAACATGCAAACTCCACACAGAAAAGATCCAGAAATTCTTGTTGAGAGATGAGAGTGCTACTCACTAAGTCGACTGCTGCCCATTACAAGGTGTAAAATTATTTTAACAGTATCAACATTAATTGATTTTAGCCTAAGCAGGTTTATTAATACGACTGAATATATTGAATTACTTAAACTATCATGGTCATTGAATCTATACTTTTGCCGCCTTGCTGCAAATATGATTTCTTTCAATTGTAACCAAGGACGAGTTTCTTTCAGCTTCAATTCTAGGTTTGTGCCGTGTTCATAATCCCTTAACCATCCCAAATCTAGTAAAGAAGGTATGCTACCCTCTATTTCTTACTGGTCATACTACATTGAACAATACAGTGATATAAATCTGCTGCTGCTAATCAGTTTAGCTAATTTGTGTTTCTCATACGTTTTCACAATAATGTAAAACAGCTTTACTATTTTTTCAGGTACCCCTACTGGCAACTTTATGTATTTGCTGGCAATGTCCATTTTATCAAAATCGTGGCATTTGGGGTGCAGAATATCATGTTATTACTATAAACTATCTAACAACTTCTCACAAGAAGGATGTCTGTGGGAGTTTGTGCCCGTTTATTTCAAAAGCATTTGGATGACTGGGTGCTGTTTATGTTGTATTTGTCTCTGTAACTCAGTTGTGTGGTTTCCTTGAGGTCACTGTCTGGTTATATGAGGCTGATGTGAGGGGAAACTCCACTTGCACACACAGCCCTAATTGCCTCAACATCTGGCTGTTTTCATGACAACCAGGCAGGAGCATGTAAAGTGCTTGATTTACCATGCTAGTGAATTTGTTTGTATAAAGGAATGTATATGTTGGAGTAGATAAGTAACCAGGACAACACCAGGACCATGTTTTAGTTGAGAAGCTTTTAATCCGATCTTTCCCTAGAACTTTTACATTAGTGTTATTCAAAGTGGGACCAACATAAAAATAATAATACATTTTATTTATGGACTCGTTTTAAAAACTCAGTGACCCCTTAAATCACTTATAGTTTAAACATTAGTACATGCAGTGCCTTGCAAAAGTATTCACCCCCTTGACATTTTTTGTGTTTTGTTACCTCACAACCTGGAATTTAAAAGGATTGTTTGAGGGTGTACATAATTTCATTTAAAGAACATGCCTACAACGTCAAACTGCAAGTCACTTTGGATAAGTCTTTATGAGCTTGCCACATCTTGCCACTGGGATTTTTGCCCATTCTTCAAGGCAAAGCTCTTCCAGTTCCTTCAAGTTGGTTTCCGCTGGTGAACAGCAATCTTCAAGTCTGACCACAGTTTCTCAATTGGATTGAGGTCTGGGCTTTGACTAGGCCATTCCAATACATGTATACATTTGCCCTTAAACCATTCGAGTGTTGTGTTGGCAGTATGCTTTGCGTCATTGTCCTGTTGGAAGGTGAACCTCCGTTCCAGTCTCAGATTTGACCAGTTTCCCAGTCCCGGCTGCTGAAAAAAAATTTCTGTTTTTTTTTTTACTGTTTTTACAAAACAGTAAATGTTTTTCATTACTTTTATTAAAAGTTAATAATACTTGTTTGCTGAAAGCATTTTTATGGAGATGTACTTTGATGATATATGCATTCCACCAGCAGTTTCTATTATAGGAATATTAGGAGGCAGCCATGGCCTGGTGGTTAGAGAACTGGGCTTGTGATCAGAAGGTTGCTGGGTCGATTTCCAGAGCTAACAGGTCACAACCCTCTAACTGCTAAAAACCACTGACACCTTGCACAAGGAGGGCAAGACACAAAAGGTCATTGCTAAAGAGGCGGGTTGTTCACAGTGCTCTGTGTCCAAAGCACATTAGTAGTGAGGTAAAGGGAAGGAAAAGACGCGGTACAAAAAAAGTGTACAAGCAATATCCATTCAAAAATGTGGGGGAGATTCACAAAGAGTGGACTGCAGTTGGAGTCAATGCTTCAAGAACCACCTCACACAGACATATGCAAGACATGGGTTTTAGCTGTCGCATTCCTGTGTAAAACCAATCTTGAACAAGAGTCAGAAGTCTCTCGTCTTGGCTGAAGACAAAAAGGTCTGGACTGATGCTAAAAGTCATGTCCTCTGTGTTTTCCGTGGTCCAAGGTCAACGCAGTCGTCTACCAGGAACTTTTAGAGCACTTCATGTTTCCTGCTTCTGATCAACTTTATAGAGTTGCAGATTTCACAGGCACCTGCAAACAGTGCCAAAGCTACCAGTACCTGGTTTAAGGACCACAGTATTCCTGTTCTTAATTGGCCTACAAACTCACTTGACCTTAACCCCATAGAAAATCTGTGGGGTATTGTGAAGAGGAAAATTCAATGCGCCAGCTCCATCAATGCAGAAGAGCAGAACACCTGAGCAATGCCACCGACTAATCGACTCCATGCCACACTGAATTGCTGCAGTAAGACAGGCCAAAGGAGCCCCAACTAAATATTAAGTGCTGTACATTCTCATACTTTTTTTTCAGTTGGCCAGCATTTCTAAAAATCTTTTTTTTTTTTTCGTATTGGTACTATGTAGTATTATAACTTTCATTACTTGTTAGTTATAATCATCAAAATTAAAAGAAAGTCATTTTAAATTTAATCTGTGTGTAATGAATGAATATAATATACACGTTTCACTGTTTGAATACAATTACTGAAATAAATTCTTTTTTTATGATATTATAATTTTATGACCAGCGCCTGTAGATATTTCAACTTCATTCATATATTTATTTTGTAATTGTACATATTTACATTGTAAGAAGGAACCCATTACCACAGAGAGTGTACTTGAGCCTTTGCTATATTAAATGAATTAGAATTCTTTTGGCTGCTCCCATAGGGGTTGCCACAGCGGATCGTGGTCTACATTTTTGAGTTGGCCAAGTTGTTTTGCTGGATGCCCTTCCTGACCCCACCCCGTTTATCTGGGCTTTGGACTGGCAGTACAATGCACCGCTTGTGCATCCTAGTGACTAGGGTGGCACTTCGCCAGCCAGCATCGATGAGATTTGAATTTGAGAGTTCAGACTCTTTACAATGATGTGCAGTTGAAAATCCCACTCCTAGGGTTAATGCTTCTGTTGGTGTTTATGGGATTTCCAGCTCTGGTACTTTCCTCTCATCTTCTGCCATGCACATTAAGCAAGAGAAAGTTAAGTGAGGGAATAGTCCCAGCTAAGCTCTATAAAATGTAAGCAGTCAAAGTCACCTATGTAATCAAAATCTCTTGTTTTTTTTAATTAGGGCTTGAGCACTGGGTGTGCAGAACACTATTGTTATTAATGATTTCTATTTCAATTATTATTGTGTCATGAATAGCCACAAGTATTTGGACACTTGATTATTTGATTGATTTCAATAGTAAAAATTTTCTTTAGTTTGTATGTGGGAATTTGTGCCCATGTAGTTAAAAATGCACTTGAATGAGCTGTTGAAAAAGCACTTCAGTGAGCTCTTTGCAATCAGAATGCTAGTTCATCCCAAAGGTATAGGGTAATTGGGTTAAGGTAAATGGTTTTGTGCATCTAACTGGAAATCCTCTCATGTTATGTCCTGTCTCATTTTACATCTTACAGCTTACAGATTACAGCTTGCGTGTTTTTACATCTATATAATTTAGTAAAAACAGCATAAACATCAATCTATACTACTGAAGTGTATCCTACCACTATATTTGGCAACTACAGACCATAATGGACACCTGTCAGCCAATCGGTCAGAAATTAGTATTTTATGCACTTTTTTGTGTGATCAGAAAAAGTTGCTTTGGTTCCTTTTGCACACAACTTTGTGTTCTGATTATCATTTTCATAAATCTCAATATGATTCTTTGCGGAAGCAGCGTGCATGTTAGGTTCTGATTAACTAACTTTGCTAAAGATCAATGCCTTACACAGAGTTTTGTGCCTGTTTGGCAGCAAGCAGTAAAGTTAACGGCGTGAGCCTAATGTGTACCAGCCTGCCGCATTCCCCGTCATTCGCTTAACTCGTTTTTGTGATTGGGAACAGAAGGAGAAGAGGAAGGTATGTGCTCCGAGCTAAAACCGCTGTAGTTTCTGGCTACTGAAGCTGGAAATCTACAGGCAATGGAACTTTTATTGCTCCACAAGCTGAGAAAGCAAGAAACGTGTTTTTATTTTTATTTTATTTATTATTATTGTTATTTGTATATGATTTGTGTTAAGTACCTACTTAACACAAGATTTAAAATAATAATAATTCAATATGGGGCGCTACAGATTCTTCTGTGGGGAGTTTGCATGTTCTTCCTGTGTTTGCTTGGGTTTACTCTGGTGCTAGTCTAAAAGGACAAGCTTAAAGCATTTAATTTGATGTATGGTTCAGTTGGGTTTAGTGTAAGAAGGAAGTGTATTTTGTCATTACCAAATAAATCAGTTCAATAATTCATCTGTAGTACTATAGCCTCTGTAGGCTATTAAGGGTATGTGTATATATTTCAGTGATGCTGTTCAAGGGTGGTGAATTATTAAGAACCATGGGGGAACTGAGACTCCCCATTTTATCATGTGTCAACACATGTCAACAAGAATTTGCTCCAGTGTGCATTTGAGTTGTTTTATAAAAAAAATAAGGCAATAAGGCTGCAAATCTTATTTTGCCTTGCACATCCACACACATTACTGGTCAAAACCCATTTTTTTCAGTTATTTATTGCAATTTAAGTCATTTAACTCCAATAAATATATTGGAATGATACAAAGGCAGGTGCTGAAATTTAGGTTCAGGAATATACAAAAGGCCTTGAGCCTTGAAATCTGGTGCTACTAATTAATTCAGGTTTTTCTTGACTGCTTATAACCCTCTCTGCATGAAAAGAGTATTTGAGCACATTGTCGTAACATAGCCTTGTGAGCATCAGGTAAATAGTTTTGTACAGCTGAAAATAGTGTGTTGCTACAAAAATACAATTAGAGGACAAATTTCTGAGAGTTTACAGTTTGCGTGATTGGTGGCTCACAGGACAACACCTTCAAGCACAGCTTAACAGTGGTTGTAGTAAGCAAGTCTCATTTTAACTGTGAAGAGAAGACTTTGAGCTGCAGGTTTGACAGGATGTGTTGCACTTAGACATTCATTTCCAAGACATCAGAATAAGAAAAAGAGACTCGTCTGGAAATTTAAACACTGCCATTGGACTACTGAAGACTGGAAGACTGTTATGGACGATAAAATTGGAAATCTTGGTTTCATCATGCAGCATCTTTGTTCACTGTAAAGTAGGCGAAAGGATGGTTCCACAGTGTGTGACATCAACTGTGATGGCCTGGGGCTGTTTTGCTGGATCCAGTATTAGTGACTTGTACAGAGTAAAATGGCTACCACAGCATTCTGCGGAGCCAAGCAATACCCTTTCTCATGCACCTAGGTTTCGGGGGTTCATCCAACAACAAGATAATGACCCAAAACATTAGTCCAAGCTATGCTGGAACTACATCAGGAAAAAAGACCAAGATAGTAAGCTTCAAAACATGGACTGGCCATCACAATTTCCAGACTCAAACCCCATTTGAGCTGTTTTGGGATGAACTGGACGTAAGTGCCACACATTTATGGGAACTCTGCAACAGATTTGGGAAGAACTTTCTGAAGAATATTTGATTTATTTTGTAGAAAGAATGCCACGAGTGTGCTCAGATGAGTCAAAAGTTTAGATGAATGTTGGTCAAATACAGCATTGGAATCCACACAAAGCAGTAAAATCATCACATGTGCACTTGGGTTTAAGTGTAGACCATAGTCCCCCAAATCATATTAGTATACAGTGGGTACGGAACGTTTTCAGACCAATTTAAATGTTTCACTCTTTGTTTCATTGCAGCCATTTGCTAAAATCAAAAAGTTTTATTTTATTTCTCATTATTGTACACTCATATTTAACTCAACGTGCTGCCAATTTCTTTCTGATCCTCCATGAGATGGTTCTAATTCTTCATTGGAGTCCAGCAGTGTTTAAACTGATTGGACTTGATTAGGAAAGGCATGCACCTGCCTATGTAAGACCTCACAGCTTGGAGTGCATGTCAGAGCAAATGAGAATCATGAGGTCAAAAAACTGCCCAAGAAGCTCAGAGACAGTATTGTGGCAAGGTCACAAAAGAATTTCTGCAGCACTCAAGGTTCCTAAGAGCACAGTGGCCTCCATAATCCTTAATTGGAAGAAGTCTGCGACAACCATAACTCTTCTTAGACCTGGCCAAATGGAGCAATCGTGGGAGAATAGCCGTGGTGAGCGCCACAGTGATCTTTGGGGTCTGCTTTATCTGAGCTTCAGAGGTGCAGTTTGAAGATGGGAGAAAGTTCTACAAAGTCAACCATAACTGCAGCCCTCCACCAGTTGGGGCTTTATGGCAGAGTAACATCTTCCAGTGCTCCGGACCTCAGACTGGGCCAAAGGTTCACCTTCCAACAAGACAATGACCCTAAGCACACATCTAAAATAACAAAGGAGTGGCTTTGGAACAACTCTGTGACCATTCTTGACAGGCCCAGCCAGAGCCCTGACCTAAAACCAAATAAGCATTAGCAATTAGAGACCTGGAAATGGCTGTCCACCAACATTCACCATCCAGCCTGATGGAACTGGAGAGGATCTGCAAGGAAGAATGGCTGTACTAGCTCAACAGGGTGCTTCTACTCAATACTGAGAAAAGTGTGTAAATACTTATGACTCTGTGATATTTCAGCTTTTCTTTCATTTTTTATGTCAAGATGGGGTGCTGAGTGTACATTAATGAGAAATAAAATGAATTTTTTTGAGTTTAGGAAATGATGAAAGAGTGAATTCTTAAAATGGTCTGAATACTTTCTGTTCCCACTGTAAGTAATTTTGTTTTATCATTTAGTCATTAAATAATTGCTAAAAAAAAGCTTTCTAATTTTCCTCAGTGAGTCAGTGTTGACAGTAACACCTTAAAACCTTAAAATAAACCAAGTATTCAAACTACAATTTATCACCTATGTGCTAAGACTTTCAAAATGCCAGCACTATCTGCTGTACTGCTTAGTTCTGTAATCTGAAAGAGAAATGTTCATATGTCACAATTAAATATCATAGGTCTTTCCATTTTTATTTTAAAGAAAGAAATAATACATTAAAATAACCACAGTGTTTGCATGTTCATCAGTTCATTCAGTTCAGTTTTTTGTCTTTAATCCCTTATCCTAATTAGGGTCAGGGAGGGGTGCTGGAGCCTATACCAGCTTTTCAACTGTCGCAAGGCACAAGGTAACACCCAGTCCATCACACGTTCCTACAGGACAATTCAAGTTTAGCATGTCTTTGGACTGTGGGAGAAAACTGAGTACCCGGAGGAAACTCATGCAGACACAGGGAGAACATGCATACTCAACACAGAACGCCCCAGCCATGGATCTAACCCAAGACCTTCTTGCTGTGAGGTGACAGTTCTACCCACTAAGTCACCGTTCTTGCATTTTATTGATTTTTTTCAAGAAAGTGATTGGAGTCAGACGCATGCAGTTGAGGGGAATTTGAGATGCCAAATTGTCTGTGACTGATATAATCATATGAACTGATAAATGTAATGTATAATGAGAGACTACCATTTATGACATGTATGTAACCACCATTTGTTGATGCACATATTAAAATCCTTACAAACAAACATAGAAGCACAACTAAGGTTTTCAAAGGTTCTTGGTTTTGCTACTGGTCAGACTGAATGAAAGTTTTGCAGCATCTAGAGGATGTACTGTGGTTTTCTTTTACCAGCAAAGCATGCAGAAGGGTTAAACTAGCTATGCCAAATGGCAATTAATTATAAGAGAATAATTATGAGCTTAATAACCAAAGTTAAACTTTTTGTAATAAAAATAGTAAGCACAGTGCTTCTTTAAATAACAGAATTATCAGCTTTTTGGTTTGGCTCATTTTTTAAACAAGGCCTGGAGTTGCCATCTTTCTTCTGCCAAACTTCTATTTTTGCCTTTGTGTTTGTGCAAATTTAAAATGTAGGGGGTAGCAAGCTTTACCACTAAGTGAAGCCACATGTACATTTAGCTCAGTCGGTTCAGTGGCTTTTGTGTATTCATAACCTCTGTCGGCCAAAAAACGCAAACGGTCTGACTTCAGAGTGGCAGACAGAAACTGAACCTGAAACTATGGAAACAATGAGGGAGTGTGATTTGGGATTTTCTTTTCACTGGGTTCTGCTCTGAGTGCAAAACCATCTGGTGCTGGAATTGGAAATACTTACTTTGCGTTTCGTCACTTACATTCACTTCATTTTACTGACACGTCTGTCAAAGCCAGACCGGAACGTAACTGAATGCAATGCAAGCTGTGGTGTGAGATCTTGTTTAGAGACTTAACAAGAGCAATTTGGCAATTATGGGGTTTTCCAATGACTTAATCTCTAGGTTACCACTGCCTTTAAACAATGTTTTCTTCTGGGTAGATATTTCTGTCTTGTCATTGCGAGTATTAGATTCTACATAATTCTCAGCTCTTTTACAGGATCGGATGATGAATCAGCGTGGTCTTCATGCCCGGGGGAGAGACATGTTTGGCTTGTGCTGTTTACCAGGTAAAACACAACACTGGAACAGCATCACCCATGTGCTTTGAAATTGTTATTTTTTTCAAAACATATGAAATGCAATTTAGTGTCTTACAGTCTATAAATTCATTCAACATGGTCTCATCCAAATATCCGTACATAATTCTGGGCACTGGGATAATTGTAACTCTCACACTAGTGGCTCTGATTATTGGAAAATCCCTACTGTTTAAACAATGTCTGATTCACCCATGCTAGACTACGTAGTTCATCTAATAGCAGTGCAACATTACATCTAACTTATTATGTAACCTACTGTGTCTGAGCTCATAAACCAACTGTATGACTAAACATGCTATAATGTCTGAGGTGGAGCTTTAAATGTTTACTTTGGTTCCATGTATTCAACTCGGGCATTGTGACTGTAAACAAGTTTTTCACTATCTGGCTGTAAAGGACAGTGTTGTTTTGAAAGAGAATGGCATCAGAAAAGCTACACACACACTTTTCTCCACCTGGCTATAATGTCAGCACCTTGCCAGAACAGAAGGTTTGGCAAACTAAGACACTGATGCTGCCAAGCTACTGCTCAACGTTTCATATCTACAGTCACACTCGGCACCTCTGTATGGGCGCCTCTGTTTTTTTTTTTTTTTTTGCTGCTTATAGCAAACAACTAACTTGCAAGTGTGATAACATCTTGAGTAAAGCTTGATTGAGGTAAATATGCAGTAAAAGTAATGGTAACAAGAGTGTTTCTTGTACTGAATCTGTTTAGACTTGGCATGTCGATAAAGCTGACAGCTGTTGTACAATTCCGTCTCAGTGACTGTGGCTTTTGTGCCCGCTTTGTGCCCGTCAGTCACAGTAAATCTGCCCTATGATGTTACATGCACTGCAGCAGGTCGAGTCTGTGAGGTAGCTTCAGACTAGCACACTATTATCACCCACATGTTAAGATGGGGAGAACATCCAAACATGTAAGAGAACATGCATGCAAACATGCAGAAAGGACCTAGATCACCCCACCCAAGGTTCGAACCCAGGATCTTCTCGCTGTGGCGACAGTCTACCCACTAAGCAACCATGCCACCCAGTAGTGTGTCTCATTTTTCCTAAAACCTGGTGCAACCTTTCAGTCAGACAGCATGTAACCACTCCATCATTCAGTATCTCGGGTAACAAAAAACACAGTAACTGAAGGAGCTGCTGGTGGTCAATGTATGTCAATGTATCTAAAAGAGGCTGCTGAATTGAATCGGCTTGCTGTACAATCTATTAGCAATATTTTATCAACACTGCTACTTGTTGGATTGTCATGTTGAAATAAGACCACATGCTGATTTTTGATCTTTATTTGGCAAGCAGGTGGGGGTAATTTTGTGATTTCTGCAATGAAGTTTAAACAATTCAGCAAAACCAAACAAATGTGTTGTTTATTGCCATCACAGGAGCTTAGAGCTGCAGGTAATATAGTTATGTTTTATAGATTTTTTTTCACGTGATGTTCAGCAAATGTGATGTAGGCTATAAAATTTGAACAAGCTGACTGTAGAAAAGTTGGGCATGAACGAATGGGGATAGAAACAAAACGAGACATGTGTGCTTTATGATTTACTTTAGAAGTACCTCCCATGGTCTCACAGCTGTAATAAGGAAAACCCAGTGGGTGAAAACTGACAATGTCTAAACATTTGATTGTTGTCTACATACAAGATGTATTGTATTGTTTGGGCTAAGCAAGATATACTATTTTAGGCACATAAACTACATACAACATAAAAGAACTTTTGAAAATTAGTCTTATTATACAAATACATTGCAGTTTCTTGTGCAAGCTTTATTTTGGTCATCAGAATGGTGTTGTCTTAAGCCCCACCACCTGGTTCATCGCCAAAAGTAGATTTAAAACTTTTTGATTTTGTCTGCTTTTTATCCTTTTAAACATACTTAATTGCCCTAAAGATTTGTTGAGCACCAGTGTTGAGTGTCTTATCAAACCATTATTATCAAACCCTACTTGACTCCAGTTGAAGTTGTAGGTTCATTGTAGGAGTTGTAGGAGTCTCTAATTTTACTCCCCTGATCCTCCATCTGCATCCCAGAATGCCTGAGGAATGTTCGAGCTCTTCCAGAGACTTAACCTTGAAGATATTGAAGATAATTTTTTACAGAATGAATCAAGTTTTATCAGTTTTATCTCTTGACAGCATTATTAAAAGCTTTTTGAAGCTCTACATATTTTTTAAGATTGAAGGCACTTCTAGATCCCTGATAAAACATCAAATCATTTCAGGCTCACCAGCTTGAATAAAACTGAATAAAAAATGTGGATTTTTCCATTGTGATTAAAAATAAGGTATTTATTTGAGGCCAGACCATTTAGGACCATATGTATGTTGAGCTTCCACTGTCTGTACAACACCATTTATTTCTTTTTCATTAGTCTTTCATTTTTGCCCACACTTCTTAACAGCCTTTCTTGCTGCCACATGTTACAGCCATGTGATTACTATACAGCCAACTATGCTTTGAAGAGTTTGTGTTCTCTTAAAGCCATATTTTTCTCCTCTCTTGAATTTTTCCATGCACATTTTAGCTTTGACTGTAATTGTAACCAGATTACATTGTTAAATGTCCAATCTATGTGAACTTTCAAAATTGAAGTGTACCAATATTTTCTTATTGAGCATGGCAATTTAATTTCCACACACAATTTAATTTATGTTATAACTTTTTTAAACTAATGTATACATTTAAAGGGGATCTGTATGTCTACACACCAAACCTATACTGATATTTATATTTTATATTCTGTTATTTAAAAAAAGAATTCTATAAAAACAGCCCGTTTCAGCAACCGAGGATCAGAACGCCTTCGGCTACCACCCGATCCACAATGCACCGAACCCCTCCTACCGCCCCTTCCACCGGAGGTGAGTCGATGGGAGAGGGTACCCATGTAATTCCTTCGGGCTGGACCTGGTTGGGCACCATGGGTAAGTGCCCGGCCACCAGACACTTACTGGCGAACCCCTCCCCTAGGCCTGGCTCCAGGGTTGGGCCCCGGTAACCCTAATCCGGGCAGGGTACACAGGTCCTGTTTGCTGCGCTTCGTAAGGGGTTTTTGGACCACTCTTTGTCTGACCCATCACCTGGGACCAATTTGCCTTGGGAGGCCCTATTAGGAGTTTTTGCTCCGGACAACATAGTTCCTAGGATCATTCAGGTACGTAAACCCCTCCACCATGATATGGTGGTGATCCAGTTGAGGTGGTTCGGGCAGGTCCAAACGGGAGGAGACCCCGGGGAAGACCCAGGACACGCTGGCGAGATTATATTTTTATAAAATTTTATAAAAACAGATGGTAATGACATTCAGAGTTCAGGGAATTTGTTAGATGGAATTAATAATTTTGCTATGTTGGAGTATATAGTTTTCAAGCAAACAACAGTTTGCCTTTCTTCCAGCTGTTTTCTTCATGAGCCTCAAATGAAAGTCTTTGAGATGAAACACTGTGAGCTGTGCGACAAACTCCCACAGGAAGTGCAGAGTAGCTCAGGAACGCTGGGCGTGAACTAAATGTTCATTGCAGTTGCGAAATCTGGAAATTCTTTGAAAACTATCTTAAAGTAATTCTTCCTGGACAACAAAGAAAACAATGAAAAGCATTTTCCATGGCTTCGTCTTTTAGAAACACAAAGTAATATGAAAATTGTTCATGTTAGGAGTCCTACTCTGAATAAGCAATAATAAAACATTAAGTATTACGTTTGCTTTGTTGTTTGTGTGTGTTTAAGGGGAATGTGTTCTACAGAGAGCCGTTCTGGTAAGGAAGAAATTGTCTCCTAAGGAAGGAGGAGGTTGGTTGTCAGGCACTCTGTTCTGCACCCATTTCCGTGTGGCCTTTGTTCCGGAGGACAGTCCTAGACAAGATGTGAGTTTCATACCCCGACCTCACACAAACTGCAATTTTCCCAGATGTGCTAATGTGGCCGACATGGATGATGCAAGTGCATTGAATTTAACTGCAGACAACAAATTACAATAAGCGTCACTCTTGCTCATTGGTTATCCAGGTGGAAAATGATCATCAATCTTTGTAATTGCTATCAAACTTCATGATCTTCTCATTCCCTCCACAAGCATGCTGTAGCATCCGCTTCATATAATTCTCTGCTGATGAATTATCATCAGACTTAAGTTTTGCATGCTATCTACTTCTTGTTGCTCTTTCTGCTTAGGATAATGCTGACCCTGTGCTGCTCGGAGACCATGATGTTGCTCTGGCATCCATTGAGAAGGTTGTGGCTGGTAAGAAAATCAAACATTAGTAAATCTGACTTGGTAATAGTTTTTGGCAAATAACTTAAAAAAACGTATTCTCTTTTAGTGGGACCATCCCGAACCAAACTGGTTACTCCAAACTCTTCTCTGAAGTTTACTCCAGAGGAACTGGTGCTTTACTGCAGAGATCTGCGTGTCCTTTGCTTCCTGTTTGACAGACTCACTCCTGATGCCCAGGCTGTTGAGGTCAGTGTCTGTAATCATTTAAGGTTCAATAAAGTTATTCCAAAATTATTGACTAAAACGTTCTTTTATGTTTACTATAAGCAGCAATCATCATTCAAGGCTACCCCTGCCCAACAAATAAATGCCCATTAAATAAAAACAACAATGATCCATGTGCATTTTAATTGTACTTTATATGAGAGGAAATACAATACAAATTTATTCATGTTAAAGCAGTAAAGCAGTGTTTTACTCTGCAGATTACTTATACCATTGCCAAGACATATCAGCCTTCAAAACCTGGCACCATCCTCTCCTTCCAGAATGCGGCTTTGGGTAGTATTGGTAAGTAAACCAGTATGGAGTTAATTTGGCCCATCACATTCTCTGCCGCAGTATGTTACGGTCATGTTAGACACTCACTGTTTGCACATTTATTTCTTATTAAGTATGGGAAATTTGTTGTTGAAACAGCAATGCTTTAACTACACAAATTCAGCCTCCAAAACGATAAGGATGTGAATTTTCTTTATTTCCCAGAAATAGTTCCATGGCTTTCATTGTTTTACTTACTTTTTTGTTTTTTGTAGAAATGAAGCAATTCCTAAGTAACCGGTCTAGGGACCCAAGCATGAACTGGTTTGAAAGTACATCCGACTGGGAGCGTGAGCTGGAGAGGACTAGAGCGACTGGCTGGAGAGTCAGTGCTGTCAATGATCGCTTTGAAATGTCCACAAGGTAATATGCAATTTTTATGTATTGTTTGAATTTTATTTTTGTTTCCTATCAGCCATCAGATTATGTTTTTCACAGTTTTGTATTCTTTCAGCCTTTCCAGATTTAACATCGTTCCTAAGAAAGTGCTCGACACTGAGCTGAAAAGAACATTTGCCCATTTCAACGAGGGTCGCATACCAGTAAGTACAAATATAAGCTACTTTTAAACCTGAAAGCTCCATTCACACCAGAACCTTGCAGTTTGGTGGGGTCTGGCTGATGCTGAGATATTTTGGTTTGCCATTGTGTTTGCATATAAAGCACCACCCCTTCATAGCAGAACTGATTGTAGAGTTGCCATAGCCATAAATCCATAAAAAATGCATTCAATAACTTAGTCAAGGTCAAACACTTCTGGATGTTGATTTGAAAACAAATTTAAAGGTGTTTTTTAAAATATTTCTGATGTCATTTATTTGGTGTAGCGCTGGTGTTGGAGAAATCCAGGGGGTAGTGACTTGCTCCGTATGGCCAGCTTCCAGAACAACATCTATCATGAAAAAGATGATATCCGGTCTGTACTTTCTTTGGACTTAAAAATACTGAATCATCTTCATGCTAAAATGCAGAACATTTATACTTACTTTGGACCTTTTACATGTTGCAGCTTTGTCATAGAAAAAGCTGATGCAGACATGTTAGAATGTATGTAATGTATAGCATAGTGAGGTTGTCAACTTTGTTTATTCTGTCTGTAAAAACAGAAATTTGGAGCTGATCCTGTTTGGTGGACAGTCACAGTGTGTGGTGGTGGATCTTGGGGATGAAATGCCCTCTCCTGCAGACATTCAGATGGCACACACAAGACTACGAACCCTGTGCCTTGGAGGTCAGCGCTGCAAAATTTACTTATTTGAACAAGAGGGGATGTTCTTTGTAATAACACAGACTGAGAATGGTCTTTTTCTTCATTCTTAACTTATTCAACTACTGTATTACGAACATATGATTGTGAATACTCACGTCTGTCTCTGTTTCTAATTAATCATTCACAATCACATTCTAGTTGCTAACTGCACAACTAGGTGGCATACACTTAATAAGTATAAATTATAAAAATTAAACAACACATTGAGTTTGCATAATGATTTAGCCCCACCACGACACTGACCTGGATGAAGTATTGAAAAGGACAATGTAGGAAAAGTGACTTGTTCAAACAGTAAAGCGCCCTCTGCTGGTGGCTGGCTGCGGTCATTAGGAAGTCTTGCTTAGACAAATATAAGTAAACGGCAGAGACTACTGCCGAACTAACGTAACTAGTCGGACACCCAACAGCAAGTAACTTGCCCATTTTAATCGATATATGCTTATTTTTTATTTAGAGTGGATCTTTTTGGTACTGTAGTATTTCTTCTTTTTACTTTTTCATGGAGTGTTTTTGTTCAGTAAGCAATTAATTAATAATAACATAATGGTTTATACCCAGTAGCCATGCTTAAGCTAATGATATTTTAAATAGAAATATCATCCCCCTCTGTATATGTGTTACTCATGTATTATTTATGTTGCCTGTTTATGCAGACATTTCAGCATCTGTATCTGTCCCAGATGACAAGTGGCTTTCCTCTCTGGAGGGGACACACTGGCTGGATTATACCAGGTTCATGAATCGTTGTTCACTGTTTTACTGTTCAGTTGTGACTCATTCCAGTCTGTAAAATAAAATTAAATAAAACACGTCACTAAACAGTCACTAAGCAATGGTACACTTAATTTCCTGAAATAATATTTAACATTTGAAAAAAATCTAAGTATTATTTTATTAATTTCTGAATTTACTTGGAACATATTTTTGTTTTTAGATTGTTTGTTTGAAAATTGCAATAACTAAATACTGTAGGTTAAGTATTAACATTGCATAACATTTTCAATGCTGAAAACGTCAGACTAAAATGCAGCAATATCTGATGTTTATGTGGTAATAGCTGTTATTAAAATGTTTGTCTTAAGGTGCTGTTTGAATAAAGCTGCAGAAGTAGCCCGTTTACTCAGAAGAGGTCAGCTGACTGTTGTTCTGCAAGGTAAAGCTTGTCAGTTATTTAAATGAATGCAATTGGAAAGTGTTGCCTTCAGGTAATAACATTACAAAAAGATTTTTAACTTTTTATTAGCACTTCTTATGCTTGCTGGGTGGTGCAGTGGTCTATTACACGGTGCTTTGCATTTTAGCATCACTATTGGTCAGCTGGTCATCTACACAGACATGATTAGGGAAAATGCTTAAGATGAGATGGCTGAAATCCTGTGATGCATTGGGACAGTAAGCGGAAGAGCATTTTTTAAAGGAAATTACTCTAATAAATGCTGTTTTATGGCATGTTTACTTGAGCATATGATTTCAGTTTGTTGAAGGTATTTATTTCAAATAAGGGGAGAAAAGTATACTAGTCAAGTCCTTGTGTCTATATGAAGCGGGGAACATGTTTTCTTCAAGGATCATATGTTTCTTTATTTTCTTTTGTTCAGAGCCAGATGACCGTGATATGAACTGTGTGGTGTGCAGTCTGGTGCAGGTGATGTGTGATCCACACTGCCGCACATTGTCAGGATTTCAGAGCCTCGTTCAGAAGGAGTGGGTGATGGCAGGACATCGCTTCCTCAGCCGCATCAACTACCACCGAGACAGTGATAAAGAAGAGGTATGTCCCCTTCCAGGATGTCTATATGAGAGAGAAAATGTGGTGACCTCATATTAATATTTAGTGTGATTCATTATTAATGCTCTAACAACCTCATGATTAGCTGTTTGTATGGATGCACAGTAGAGATGTTGAGGTTAAGCAAGAATCCATATGAATCGATGAGTCTTTAATTAATTAATTATTATTCACAAATGTGCTGGTCATAACATTAGAATATCATAAAGTTTTTTTATTTCAGTAATTTCATTCAAGAAGTGAAACTTGTATATTCATTCATTACACACAGACTGATATATTTCAAATGTTTTTTTGGATGATTATAACTGGCAACTAATGAAAACCAGTCTAGTTCTGTATACTACACAATCATGGGGAAGACTGCTGACTTCACAGTTGTCCAAAAGACGACCAATAACACCTTGTACAAGGAGGGCAAGACACATCATTGCTAAAGAGGCTAGCTGTTCACAGAGCTCTGTGTCCAAGCTCATTAATCTAGAGGCGAAGGGAAGGAAATTTTTTTTACAAGCAATAGGGATAACTACATCCTGGAGAGGATTGTGAAACAACTCATTCAAAAATGTGGGTAAGATTCAAGTGGACTGCAGCTGGAGTCAGTGCTTCAAAAGTCACCACGAACAGACGTATGCAAGGCATGGGTTTTAGCTATCAGGTCTTGATCAAGAGACCGTGTCAGAAGCAGGCTGAAGACAAAAAGGACTGGACTGCTGCTGGTCAAAAGTTGTTCACTGATGAAAGTAAATGTTGCATTTCCTTTGGAAATCAAAATTACAGTGTAATTACAGTCAGTGGTTGGTTGGGGTACCATAACATCTGCTGGTGTTGGTCTATAGTGTTTCTTGAGACCCAAAGTCAAAGCAGCTGTCTTTCCAGAAGTTTTAGAGCACTTTTTGATTTCTGCTGCTGACCAACTTTATGGAGATGCAGACTTCATTTTCCAACAGGCCCTGGTACCTGCACACAATACCAAAGTTACCAGTACCTGGTTTAAGGACCATTGTATCCCTGTTCTCAAACTTGCCTGACCTTAACCCCATAGAAAATCTATGGGTATTGTGACGAGAAAGATACGATACGTATCTATATATCTCTATCTATCTATCTATCTATCTATCTATCTATCTATCTATCTATCTATCTATCTATCTATCTATCTATCTATATATATATATATATATATATCACACTTAAATGTTTCAGAACATCAAACCAATTTAAATATTAGTCAAAGACAACACAGGTAAATACAAAATGCTACTTTTGAAGGTGTTTAATATTAAGGGAGAAAAAAATCCAAACCTACATGGCCCTGTGTGAAAAAGTGATTGCCCACTAAACCTAATAGCTGGTCGGCCCACCCTTAGTAGCAACAACTACAACCAAGCGTTTGCGATAACTTGCAATGAGTCTTTTACAGCATTGTGGAGGAATTTTGGCCCACTCATCTTAGCAGAATTGTTGTAATTCATTGGAGGGTTTTTGAGCATGAACAGCCTTTTTAAGGTCATGCCACATCATCTCAATCAGATTCAGGTCAGGACTTTGACTAGGTCACTCAAGTCTTCATTTTGGTTTTTCACCAGCCATTCAGAGGTGGACTTGCTGGTGTGTTTTGGATCATTGTCCTACTGCAGAACCCAAGTTCGTTTCAGCTTCAGGTCACGAACAGATTGTCGGACATTCTCCTTCAGGATCTTTTGGTAGACAGCAGAATTCATAGTTCCATTTATCACAGCACGTCTTCCAGGCCCTGACGTTATATGTCATATACGTATACATACATACATACATACATATATAATGTACTTTTTCTGGAATGCAGTGTTTCTTTTACTCCAGATGTACTGGGACACACACCTTCCAAAGAGTTTTGTCTCATCGGTCCACAGAATGTTTTCCCAAAAGTCTTGGGAATCATCAAGATGTGTTCTGGAAAAATTGAGACGAGCTTTAATGTTCATTTTGCTCAGCAGTGGTTTTCGTCTAGGAACTCTGCCATGTAAGCCATTTTTGCCCAGTCTCTTTCTGATGGTGGAGGCATGAACACTGACATTAACTGAGGCAAGTGAGACCTGCAGTTCTTTGGATGTTGTTGTGGGACTCTTGGATGAGTCGTCGCTGCGCTCTTGCAGTAAATTTGGGCGGGCGGGCACTCCTGGGAAGGTTCACCACTGTTCCATGTCTTTGCTATTTGTGGACAATGGCTCTCACTGTGGTTTGTTGGATTCCCAAAGCTTTGGAAATGTCTTTATAACCCTTTCCAGACCGATAGATCTCAATTAACTTCTTTCTCAATTGTTCCTGAATTTCTTTGGATCTCGGCATGATGTGTAGCTTTTAAGGATCTTTTGGTGGACTTC
>JAYDZF010000022.1:1766773-1780746 GCA_034509105.1 Microcambeva barbata | reverse complement strand
ACAATTCTTCTCTCATCAGTGGGTGTTGTTTTTCTTGGTCGACCTGTTCGACGCCTGTTGCTCAGTACACCAGTGGTTTCTTTCTTTTTCAAGACATTCCAAATGGTTGTGGTTGCTATGCCCAATGTTTTTCCAATGGCTCGGATTGATTTCCCCTCTTTTCTGTGTTTCAGAATGGCTTGCTTTTCTCTCATAGACAACTCTCGGGTCTTCATTGTGGTTTAACTTCTTTTACAAATATTTTACAATCTGTATAGTTTTAACCAAAGCCAAGAAGGAGAGTAGTCATGCAGACCTTTTTAGGCCTTTAACAAACAACCTTAATTGCAACACCTGGTTAACGAGAAACACCTTTCAGTCACATGGTCCAATAGTTTTGCTCACTTGAAAAATGGGTGGGTTTAAAGAAAGGGTGGTATGTCCTGATTGGTTTATCACATCTGATGAAAACTACCAGGAAATAAAAGCTGAGATTCTGAACTCTTGTCTCATACTAACCTTTTTGTCTTAAATCAAAATGACTTTGGTGCACAACAAAAACAAGAAAATTTGCCTTGCCGTTCCAAGTATTTTGGAGGGGACTGTGTATATATATAAAATAAGTATAAATAAATAAATAAATATATTATATATATAAATAATGAATCCAGTAATCCGGAATAAAGACTGTTATTTGAATGTTTACAGAAATAAAATGTAATCACATATACTTTATTCTTAATATTATTCTAACAAGAAATACTAAAATGAAACTTCCCCAATACAAAATTCAATTACATTCTTGATAGATCCCTGTTAACACAAGTTGGGTGTCCTTTGTTTAGGCTCCAATCTTCCTGCTCTTCTTGGACTGTGTGTGGCAACTATGGGCTCAGTTTCCTGCCCGCTTCCAGCTGACCGAATCTTACCTGCTGGCCCTACATGACAGCCTGCACCTGCCCCTGTTCAACACTTTCTTGTCTAACTGTCAGAGAGAACGCTGTCGTCGCTCACAGGTCCCCACATCTACACACACAGACCCACACATACACAAACATAGAGCGATCAGATGTAGGACATTTACTCAGGTAAATCGATTACAAAAGAATCGATTAATCCATAGTTTTACTTTTGCACTATACATTGATACCTTCTCTAGGTATAAAAAATCTGAGGGCTGCGTCCAAAATCACACACCGAAACAGAACTTTTCATGCACAGTTCAATAAATACTGTTTTAACTATGCCTTCCCACCCACTGTTTAGTAAGAAAGTGCGATTTAGGACAGGACAAAGATCTCATAGCACGGACTGCAAAATAAAAACGGAGTGGAGGAAATGCAAAAGAGAAAACTAAATAAATATGTGTGGAAACACTTACATTTGAGGAAATAAATATGTAATCCCTTGCTTATTTTGTAAGCTTTAATACTGACAATGAAATGAACAGTCTATAATTTTATTAGGTTTATTTTAACAGTGAGAGATATAATATCAAAAACAAAATGCAGAAAATTACATTGTATAAAATATGTAAGTTCAATTGCATTTTGCAGAGAGAAATAAGTATTTGATCCCCTACCAAACATTAATAGTTCTGGCTCCTATAGCCCATTTAGATGCTCCTTATCAACTCATTACCTGCATTAAAGACAGCTGTCTTAAATTGTCACCTATATAAACCTCTCAAACATGGGCAAGACCAAAGAGCTTTGAAGGATGTCGGGGACAATATCATAGACCTGCATAAGGCAGGAATGGGTTACTAAATTATAAGTAAGACACTGGACGAGAAGGAGACAACACTTGGTGCCATTGTAAGAAAATGGAAGAAATACAATATGACTGTCAAACAACCTCAATCTGGGGCTCCATGCAAAATCTCACCTCGAGGGGTATCCATGATCATGAGGAAGGTGAGAAATAGGCCTAAAACTACCCTGGTGAACTTGTAAATGATCTTAAGGCAGCTGTAATGCCATAATGGACTAAAATCCAGCAGTGCCTGCAGTGTCCCCCTGCTCAAGAAGGCACATGTGCAGGCCTATCTGAAGTTTGCCATTGAACACCTGGATGATTCTGAAGGTACTGTGGTCAGATGAGACAAAATTGAGCGCTTTGGCATTAACTCAACTTGCCGTATTTGGAGTAAGGGAACGCAGTCCCCACTGTTTAGTATGGAGGTGGAAAACTGTTTTGGGGGTGCTTCTCTGCTAAGGGCACAGCACTACTTCACTACAACAATGGGAGAATGGATGGAGCCACGTACCGTAAAATCCTGAGTGACGACCTCCTTCCCTCCACAGGACATTAAAATGGGTTGTGGCTGGGTCTTCCATGACTTAAAACATACAGCCAAGGCAACAAAAGTGGCTCAAAAAGAAGCACATTAAGGTCATGGAGTGGCTTAACCAGTCTCCAAGCCGTATCGAGGGAGATAAAGGACCAAGTTGCCAAGCGACAGCCTCAAAATCTTAATGATTTTGAGATGATCTGCAGAGTGGACCAAAATTTCTCCTGACGTGAGCAAACCTCATCATCAACTACAAAAAACTTCTAACTGGTGTGCTTGCCAACAAGGGTTTTGCCACCAAGTATTAAATATTTTTGCTAGAGGGATCAAATACTCATTTATATATTTTATACAATGTAATTTTCTGGATTTTTTTATCTTTCACTTTTAAAATAAACCTACTCTGTTCATTATAGACTGTTCATATCTTTGTCAGTGTGCAAACTTACAAAATCAGCAATGGATCAAATATTTATTACCTCCACTGTGTGTACACACACACACACACACGCAACACACACACCAAATTCACCTGGTTTGACAGAAACAATCCTGATACAAAACATTAAAGCATCATGTTCATGAACTGTAGCTAAAATTTCAAGTTCTGAGAGTTTTTACAAAGAAAAGGTGCTGTTTAGGTGCTTATTTACTATTATTATTGCCTGGTTGGGTTGCTTGTATACAGTGGGACAAAACACTATTTAGTCAGCCACTGATTATGCAAGAAATATGAGAGAGGTCTGTAATTGGCATCATAGGTATACTTCAACTATGACGGACAAAATGAGGGGAAGAAATCCAGGAAATCTCATTGTAGTATTTTTAAAGAATTCATTTGTAAATTATGGTGGAAAGTAAGTATTTGATCAATAGCAAAAGCTCAACATAACCTTTGTTGGCAGTGACAGAGGTCAAACATTGCCTGTAAGTCTTCACCAGGTTTGCACACACTGTAACTGGTATTTTGGCCCATTCCTCCATGCAGATCTCCTCTAGAGCAGTAATGGTTTGGGGCTGTTGCTGGGCAACACAGACTTTCAACTCCCTCCACAATTTTTTATGGGGTTGAGGTCTAAAGACTCCAGGACCTTACAATGCTTTTATGGAGCCTGAGTGGTGTGTTTAAGATCATTGCCATGCTGTAAGACCCACCCAGGTTCCACATTCAATGCTCTCACTGATGGAAGGAGGTTTTGGCTTAAAATCACATGAAACAGCCCCAAAGCATGATTTTCCACCCCTATGCTGTACAGAAGGTATGGTGTTGTTGGGATCCAGCTCAGCTTCTTCCTACAAAAGTGACGAGTTGAATTTTTAGCAAAAAGTTCTATTTTGGTTTCATCTGACCAGATGATATTCTCCATATCCTCTTATGGATCATTCATATTTTCTCTGGCAAATTTCAGAAGGATTTGGACATAAACTTGCTTAAGTAGGGTTTAAGGACCATTGTACACCTGGCACTGTAGGATTTTATTCCCCGGTCTAGTGTGTTACTGATGGTATCCTTTATTACTTTGGTCCAAGCTCTCTGCAGGTCATTCATCAGGTCCCTCTGTGTAGTTCTGGAATTTTTGCTCAACGTTCTCATAATCATTTTGACCTCACGGAAAAGCTCTTGCGTGGGGCCCCAGATCAAGGGAGATGGTTGTTTATTTTTCCAACAATTGGTCTTGCAGTTGATTTATTCGCACCAAACGGCTTACCCATCGTAGATTCACTATTCTTAGCCATGTGTAGGTCTACAATTTTCTTCCTGGTGTCCTTTGACAGCTTTTTGGTATTGGTCATGGTTGAGTTTGGAGTCTAACTGAGGCTGTGGACTGGTGTCTTTTATACGGATAACAAGGTCAAACAGGTGCCATTAATACAGGTAACGAGTAGAGGACAGAAGAGCTTCTTCAAGAAGGTACAGGTCTGTCAGAGCCAGAAATCTTGCTTGTTTTTGGGTGACCAAATACTTATTTTACACCATCATTTACAAACATATTCTTTAAAAAGCATACAATCTGATTTCCTGGATTTTTTTTTCTTTATTTTGTCTCTCATTGTTAAAGTGCACCCATGATGAAAATTACAGACCTATCTCTCATCTGTAGTATAACTTGCACAATCAGTGGCTGACTAAATACCCTCTGCACATTTTAATTAATTTGAATTAGATTTATTTGTTGTTTATGTTTATAAGTGCCATTTATAAGTGTTCTCTTTAAATTGTGCTATATACAAGAATAAAAATGTGCAAAATCTTATTGCATCTCATATGTATGAATTTTTGAATTAAAGCAAAAATACTTGATTAATCACTGGAATAATTGATCGAATACTCGATTACAGTAAGTAAACAATAGCTGCACCTTTAATCAGCTCACTGACCCTCATTAATCTTCACACCAACATCATTCATTTTGCCTTGTATGTGAGGATGCCAGATTTTAGCTATAGGCATTTGATAATGGTTTTTAAATATTTTTTAAGGTTTGTGATTTTTTTTGTAAGAAAGAGAGAAAAGTATTCATTTATTTTAATTTGGGGGCATGTGTTTGACCAAAATGAGCAGTGTTTTTTAAGAACCAAAATAATCATTAAAATAGAATAAACAACACTGCTCATTTTTGTGATTTGATTTATATTAGTAGCTGTATATTGAGTTATTTTGAGGGATGAATAAATGTACACTGCTATATAAGCTGTACACAGACTACTTTTCATTGTGTCAAAGTGTCATTTTGTCAGTGTTGTCCCATAAAAAATATATGTAAATGTCTGCAGAAATGGGAGGATTTGTTATTCACTATATATATATATACATGGAACTAAACTTCTCTGCAGCACTTGTCACCAAGCTACACCCCAGTGAACGGGCTACGGGAATCACCCAGAGTTACAGCAGAGGAGACGACTGACCCCATGACCCCATCTGTGTGGGACTGGGCCTTGCAGTACAGCAGCCAAAGACGTGCTTCCTTCATCCAACCTGTATGTCATCCCGTTTCCTCGGTGTCTATTCTCAATGGAAACTTTAGCACCAGTCTGGACTCTGAGTGGGTAAGATCGGGCTTGTGGCTCATGGTGTATGGGGGGGCTTAATTACTCAGTATTACTTAATTAAACAGTAAACATTCTGGGTATCTTGTCATGTCCTGATTTTCTGTTTTCTTTAACTGGTGTAATAGGACAGCAGGGTTTGAAATGTGCTTTTTAAATCAGGACAGCATGGTTTGAAATGTGCTTTTTAAATCAGGACAGCTTCTTTAACAAATACCAATAATAAATTGTGATAGGCTTTAATTAGAGAAGGCTATAAAATTTATCAGCCTAAATAGGACACCTCATTTCCTCTGTTTTCATATTCACTCCTCATTTTATTATTTTTTTCCACTACTCCACCTCATGCAATTTCTTACTCTCTTCTCTCTCTCTCTCTCTCTCTCTCTCCCCCTCCCTCTTTATTTTTGTCTCTCTCTATCCCTCTCTCTCCTCCTCTGTGTGTGTGTGTGTGTGTGTGTGTGTGCTCTTCTATCAGAGTGAGAATGCAGCAGGTTCAGTGTTTGTGCTCTCGCGTGGTGTGTTCTCCTGCCCCTCCAACCTGCTCCCTTGGAGGACTGGAGGAGGTTTGGGTTCCTATAAAAAGAGTCACAACAGAGCACCATCCTGCGAGGGTTTGCCCACCCTCGAGCGCCTTATCAAGGCTGAACCTTACATCAGCTGTCCTCTCGAACCAAATGAGCCTCTACTTCCCCTCCTTCTGGGGCCCTGCATGCACATCTGGAGAAACTGCTACCTGAGGGGGGCGCTGCATGCACAGGTAAGGACACTTTACAGTAAGAACGTTTTTCCCCCAAAGGCTGTGAGTATTTTTGATTCATGATTTGAAACGACAGCCTGGGATATAAATAATATCCTAACTTCTTTGTGATTGAAGAAACTGAGCTCATTATCCATTCTATACATATTCAGAAATACATTTACTGTTTACATTACAGTTTGAGCCTTTATTTCCAACTAATGGTCTTTCTTATTTAGGCTTTTACATATCCGATGACATCTAACCCTCTGCACCCAGTGGATCAGCTGTCCTGGGAGGTTGAGAGTCTTCGAGAGCGTCTGGCCCAGGCCTCCACGGGCCGTCCTCATAACCGCAAGAGACAGGAACACCGCCGTCTTGACTCCAACCTCAACCAGAATGCAAACAATGGCACATTTCTCTTTAAATCATCTTCCTCTTCATCCTCTTCATCCTCATCCTCCACATCTTCATCTTCTTCATCCAGGAGCTCTCAGCAGGAGAGCCCGAGCTGTGTTTTAGGGAGCTCCAAGATCAGGGAGGGTGGCAAACACACATTTCTCTTCAGCCGCTATGCTTCTAATTCCAGTGCCAAACTGCCCAAGAGTAGTGGCTCATTGGATAACAAACCACATTAACATCCTATGCATTCAGACTGTTTAATTACGTATAGGCCAGGACCAAAAATATAACAGCAATATTATTATATACTTCTTGTAGTCTTACTGAATACACAGCACTTTCACATCATTAAGGTACTGCATTACAAAAAAGAAAAGCACACAAATCATTTTTATTCTAATAGTGTTTGTAACTAAATATTTGGTTTCTTTCTGTAGGAGGAATATAGTGTACTGTAAATATCAGGGAAGCTCAATAATACAAGGGGTAGCAGGAGATAGTTATATATAGTTTTATCATTGTCTTGCAAAAATGTGGTACAGATACAAATGGTACAAATTGTGTTTTAAAATCTTCCAGACTCCTTTCATATCACTTAGTTATCACTTAATTTGTATTTCTGTTAAATGTATAATAATTACGGTAGGAAAAAGATTTGACAATAATAAATTAGTCAAATAAATAAGTCATTACACTTTTCCGTGTCCAAAAAAGGAAAATCACTAATTCCAGCAAAAACAAGTCCGTTTTTTGGGTTTCCACTAGATGGAGACATTGTTTGAGGCTTTACCTAAACACAAACAGCGCTGTTTGTATGTATTCTGCGTTTATTATTTATGCACAGTATTATTATAAAGCTATGGTTGAAACGACTAAAAGCATTTTCTTTAATGATATTTATAACTTTTAACATGTAGTTCTCATTAAATAAATAGTAATATTTTGTTTAGCATAATCTCTGTAGTGGTGATTTACACACCCACACACCACCAGTAGTTTTTTTTTTTATAAACTAGAATACGAATTCTAATACAATATAACAACAGAGCTCATTTTGGTGAAACTCATGAAAATATATTGTAAATTTAAAAAAACTTTATATAATATTATGTACTGCACAGAGTGTGATTACTTTTTCAACAAAATCTATATGTTTATGTAAATATTACATTCTAATGGCACCAACCCAGAAGCTTAACAACAAGCAGAAATATATTATTTTTACATTTGTTTGTTGTAATTTATAAACATGTTTTTACTTTGAAAACAGTTTATTTTCACATTTCTTTGTCGATTTATGTTGTTGTAATAAACACGTGATTTTGTGTTCACCCTACATTATTAAAAATTGAACATTTGTTTCAACTTTAATAAGGCAATATTTTGTTTTTATTCTCACATTGTGTTTCTAGGAAAAATATTGGGGGAGGGCTGAGACACATCAGATAAGATTTCTTCTAAACTATATCTGAAAGGTCTTGGATTTAAGTTTCTCTGAATATTTTGTTTTAGATAAAAATGAAACGCTCACAAAATTGTACAAAATTTTCTTTTAAAAAAGATTTGTATACATTATAAAAATACCAGATATATGTGCAAAATGTCAGTGGATTCAAAAATAATAATTTGATTTCATTTTAAATAAAAAGGTAGATGAATATCAGAATTATGTAAATTGAAATTATGTAATTTGAGTGATCAATGAGAAATCAGTGTCTTTAATATTCAGGAACTCACTGTATATTCAAATAAGACTTAGATTTTATTTACATTGATCCTAAAGAAAAACATATGGGTTTCACATATGGTGACAATATTGCCACTCTAGTAAATCATAACATTTTCTGTTACAATAACAGGAATCCATGAATTTAACACGGTCCAGTATGTGTTGAAGTGAAGGTACAGTGACTTGTAAAAGTATTTACACCAGCCCCCAATTTACATGTTTCTTGTTTTATTTACCTCACAACCTGTAATTAAAATTGATTGTTTGAGAGTTTGCATAATTTCATTTTTAGAACACACCTACAATTTACATATAACATTTGATATTGTTTATTGTGAATCAGACAACAAATAGGACAAAATATTATAAAACTTAATTGTACTTAACTATTCACCTCCTCAAAGTGTGTTATTTGTAGAGCCTCCTTTTGCGTCAACTACAGCTTTAAGTCGCTTTAGATTAGCTTTCCACATCTTGGCACTGGGATTTTTGCCCATTCCTCATGACAAAACTGCTTCAGCTTCTTCAAGTTTGATGGTTTTTGCTGGTGAACAGGAATCCTCAAGTCTGACCACAGATTATCAATTGGATTACCTGTTCTGTTGGAAAGTAAACCTGCATCTCAAATCAATGACAGGCCGAAACAGGTCTATTAGAATATCCCTGTATTTAGCACCATCCATCTTCACCTCGACTCGGACCAGTTTCCCAGTCCGTGCCCCACAGCATGATGCTGCCACCAGCATGATTCACTGTGGGGATTGTGTTTTTGGGGTGTGAGATGTGTTGGTTTTGCACTTTTCATGGCGAAAAGTTAATGGGCGAAAAGTTCAATTTTGGTCTCATCTGACCAGAGACTCCATACATTTTGGGAGTCTCCCACATGCCTGTCTCTACAGCTCCTTCAGGGTTACCTTTGGTCTCTGTGCTGCCTCTCTGATTAATGACCACCTGGCCCAGTCTGAGAGTTTTGATGGGTGGCCATCATATAATTATTTTTGTGGTACCATGTTCTTACTCTTTGATTTGATGGTGCTCTGGGAAATCATCAGAGATTTATATTTTTTTATAACCCAACCATGACCTGTAATTCTCTACAACTGTGTCCCTGACTTTTTCCTTGTTCTTCATGGTGGTGTTTGGTTTGTGGGGCCTAATGGTGTTGCAGCATTTAGGGGCTTTCAGAAAAGGTGTGTATTTACTGACAGATCATGTGACACTTAAATTGCACACAGGTGGACTTCATTTCACTAAGCATGTGACTTCTGAATGTAATTGGTCGTTGAATACATATGCACATGTTAATGTTCAGTTTTTATTTTCACAAACAAATTTATATGTATATTTTTCTCATTTCACTTCACCAACTATTTTGTGCAGCTACATCACATGCAATTCAGATTAAAAACATTTAAACACAGATGTAATGTAACAAAATAGGTAAAAAGCCATGGGTAGACGAATACTTTTGGAAGTCACTGTATTTGTTACATGCTTCTTACTGCTGTAGTTTTACTGATGTACTAGAAAATGTTTCAGTTTCTGCCAGCCTCCCAAAAACATGTTAGTATGTGGGTTGACTATTATAAAATTTGCCCTAAATGTGAGTGTATCAGTGAGTATGTGTGTCCAACTTTAATCCATGAATTCAACCCATTTCATTATGTGTTGAAGAAGTGAAGGTATTTGTTATAACATGGCCAAGATTGCTGCAGGTACTTCACATTAAAGTGTCCTTGTGACATTAGATTGCATGTGTTCATTCTGCCAGCCTCAGCTGTACAGTGCTGCTGAAGCTCCTGGTGTTTCAGGCCAAGAATTGCAGTCATTATCAGGTGCCTAAAGGTCTGCTAACGCAAACATGGCTTCCGCTGGAGGAAATGCCAAAGTGGTCACTCCTTGTAATTGATTTTCTTCAGCTCTGCCCAGCCAATGACTTGCTCCCACACTGAGGGCTTTGCATGTTTTTTCGGCTCTACAGGAAGTAGATCTCATTTCCCTCTTTTGCCTTTTATTATCTGATTTGTATCAATGTACAGTGATGTAGAGAAATAAAATCAACAAACTGCAAAACCTGTTGAAAAATCTGCTCAATTTGTACCTTCTAAAATCATTCAGGGGGGCTGCTGAGTGTGACATTTTACATTCATATGAAAATACGTATTTACACCAGACAGTTTACAAGAAGCAAAACAAACATCTTTTTTTATGGCTGTAGAAGTGCAAATTCAATACCTACATTAACAAAATAACACATAAATGCACAAAACTGAAAACATCTAAATATAGACAGCTAAAAATATATAATAAACATAAATTAAATGTTTTATAATCAGCACACAAACATTATATACAGATCATAACTTTAATATGTATATGCTTATTTTCGTAGATTTAACACCATATGTTTGGTCTCATCAGAAAGGAAAGAACTGAAGGCAATCAGTTCTTTTGGTCATTTTGAAAGAAGTTTCTCGAGGTGGAAGCATTTTTATCTCATGATTAAACTGAACAGCAGTTAAATTTATTAGTGAGTTTTTGACGAAGGAAACTTGGCATTAGTGGTTGAATAATATGTAAAACCGTGGCATTGTGTACAGTAATACTTATGTACTTGGAATACTTTAACATCAGATGTTTAAGCATTGATGAATCCTGCTGTATAATTTACAGTGATTATCCAAGACAACCATATTTCTAATATTCTGTCAATACAGATATAACCTGATGGATCTACACTTCTGACAAGACGTCTGAAGCTTAATCTGTCCAGGTGACATTTGTTAATCTAGCAGCATGTAATGTAGCTAGCAAATCGTGTATTAGTGCTCTGTAAACTATCATTGAATACTGAAACAAACACTTTAATAATTATGTAAATATGAACTAAAATTGCATTAAAATAAATTTTCAGAATAATTTTAAAGGTTAGTTTGTTTACATGAGTAAATAAACTTAGGTGACCAGTCATTGTTTCACTGGGTTTTATGTGAAGGTGTCGCTTTGCTGTTTAGGATCGACTTTAGTGAAGACTTTACCCAGACAATCTTGTTGGGTTAAGAGGCAGATTAAGGTCTCATCATCAAAAATATAACTAAGCAGAGGACACACAAGATGTTTGCCTTGCTGTGTTTTAATGTTATTAATTGTGATTTGCAAAATCTTAAACTTGCTGGTGGATCTATCATTATATCAGGCATGACTGCAATCAGCACAATCACATGTTTCCTAATAAATAGCCTAAAATGCAGAATCAAATAATGTGTAAAATTTAATCAAATCTATACTTGTATATATTTCATGGTAGCCCTACATCCATTATTAACTTTACCATGTTGATTTTAAAAATATGGCAAAATGTGTATATTTAAACTAATAACTGAATATTGAAGATATTTGGTTTTATTTCTTAGTTGGTGAAAATGATTGGCTAGGGTAGGTTTTTCTGTAGCCATTAAAATCATGTGATGTATGTGATGATTAATTTAGTTATTATTTTTGATCCTGTACCATTTACTTACAGACGCTGCATTTGCAGGGCAGCTTACAGTTCTTTATTCCCACTGGTTTTCTTCCTCCTCAACCAGCCGTTGTTTCTGGCTTCCAAATGGTGAGTAGTTGCTTAAGACTGGGTAAGCAGGCATGGGCACTGAACCACTGAAGTGGTGCAGGGACTTGCAGACAGGGCAGGGGTACTCGGCTAGACCCTCAATGTCTTCAAAGGCCATGTTGACTATTTGAAAGGTGCAGGGTTCGCAGTACTGGTGACCACAGGACAGGCGCCTAAGACGAGAAGCATATGAGATGCAGCATTGGCAGTGATGTACATGGTCAGAACCCAAAGACAGGCTGCCTGTCAGGGAACTGCTCTCCATACTTGCTGCCCGACTGGAGCCCAGCTCTCTGGAAGATCTAAAAATAATAATAATAAAATTAAAAAATGAATAAAAACAAAATAAAGGGTTTCTTGCATTACTGTCACATCCTAGGAATTGGATATATTTCAAAATAAACCAAATAAATTAAGTATTCATTCCCATTATTAATGACTTAGTTTATTTACTTTTGGCTGCTGTTACAGTTGGTCATCTATTACCTATTTTCTCTATATCTTTTTTTCCAGTGATTGGGGGAAATTGGTCAATTTCTCTTTTAGCAAGTTTTTGCAAAGTTTTCTGGAAAGCAGTGTATGTGAGTATTGAAGTTTTACAACCTAGATGAAAATGGAATTTGCCTCTACCCAGGTAATTACATTAATTACTTTGTAATTGCGTTCAAATAGTTGGTTACTGATTAAAATTTACAAACTAATGGGTGGGTTTATCAGTAATGTAACTTTAAAGTATAAAGTTACATTTCTCTTTGTAGTCAGTGTCACCATTTCACCCACAAACAATCTGTCTTCTTACTGCAGTGGTTTTATTGATATACTGGAAAATATTTCAGAAAATATATTTCAGTTTCTACCAACTTCACAAAAACATGCTAGTAGGTGAGTTGGCTATTATCAAAATTGCCTGTGTACATCAGTGATCATAATTCTAACCTGAATAAGATTTATGAATAAAGAAATTAATTGCTGGTTATAAACAATACATCATAAACAAACCAACACATGCACCAACAATAAACACCATTTTGTACAATGTTATAGTCAATGTGCTCCAGTAAAAATAGAATGACCTATTTTACAACCTTTCATACAGTGATAAGTACTGACACCCAAAAATTCCTGTGATTGAAGGATGCCTTGTTCCGTGTTTCCCGGTGGTGCCGAACACAACGCGACCAGGATCGGTTAGTAAAGATGAACGAATGAATACATTCGAGGTCCGCTCAGTGTATTAAATATGTTTTAATGTAACAAATGCGTGTAAAACCAGGTTACTGTCTGAATCAAACCTGATCATATATCAGTTTATTTAAAATGACAAAAGGGAAACCTTTGAAAAATGTCCTTGAATTGAAACCAGACTTGTATTTGAATGACTGCGTGTTGGTGTAAAATACTCCAGTTCGGATGTGGCTACTCACCTCTGAGACGATGTCGGGGTGCCTTTAAAACAATCGAAACCTATTGCGGATAGAATCCTCCAAAACATGTCCATGCCGCTTTTCTTTCATCCCTGCAGACGCCCCCAGTCATGTTCATGTTCTGTTTTAGATCCAGGCATGTTTTTGTTGAGCTGATCCACTGAGGAGCCCCGCGCATCTGAAAGCAGTTCACGCATTCACACCGTCAGAGAGAGAGAGAGAGAGAGAGAGAGAGAGAGAGAGAGAGAGACAGAGAGAGAGAGAGACAGATGGAGAAGGATGGAGGACAGGATCATGTGTTGCTCGGTGCGGTGAGGAAGATTCTCTTCATCTCTGGTTTTCCTCTCCAGTCCTCCGGAGCTCAGATGGAAGCATGTCGAGTAGAAGGTAAGATCTTCTCAGATCTTCTGCAGAGGGGTTTCCCGCCGTGTTCCTACATGCATGTTTCCACCACGCTACTCATCCATCCTCCATCTAACCACAACATGTGCATCATCCTCATCCTTCTTCTCCCTCCTCCACATATCCATCCTCATCTCCATCTCTCGTCCTGGGATTCTTCTGGCATCGTCGTGCCCATCATTCATCCATCATGTCTCCATCCACAAATCCATCAACACATCACACCAACGCTGATGATCTCAGAGAAGAGGCAGATCAAAGCTAAAGCGGTGAAATGTTCCACAGTGTGGACTGAGATGTTTGAGAGAACTCTCATCCATCATCCTTCCATCTGCAGAAGAACT
>JAYDZF010000022.1:1753257-1763936 GCA_034509105.1 Microcambeva barbata | reverse complement strand
TGAGAGAGAGAGAGAGAGAGAGAGAGAGAGAGAGAGAGAGAGAGAGAGAGAGAGAGAGAGCTCGTGTCTATGGTGGTAGGCTCATCTACTAAAACCTACTCAAATATTTTATTAAATGTCTTTTCCTTTTCATACATATATGATGGCAAAATAAGTATATTAAGCCTATATTGTGATTATGTGTATTGTTTCGTACATTGATGCCATAATGCCCAGTCTGTCGCTATGCCATCACGGTGTAGTCATGGCGACCTGACAAAACCGGTTTCAACAAAAAAATCACTTTCGACCTCTTTTTAAAATACGGCCATCCACTACAATCCTGTTTAAATCAACTCTACTTATAGCAGGTAGTTTGTTCTGTCTTGTGATTCCAGAATAATCTAGATTGTGACTAAATCCTGTCAGACGAGTGAACCTCAAGAACATACTGAAAGTTTTCACAACCCACATCATTTTTATTTCTGATAGCTTCAATAATTGCCAATTTTGACCTTATTACTTAATTGTTTGTAAGTTCCATGACAAGAGGGGCGAACCAGTCTGACCTGCGAAATCATTAAACAGAACCACTGCTGAAGATTAACTAGCAACATCTGAGAAGCACTTCTTAAAAATGAAAACATCTCAACTAGGATATATGTTTGGTTTATTACTTTGGACGTTCACCCTGAGTCAGGATCCTGACATGTTGTGCCTGAAATACGTCCAGTCTTAAAATAAACCTAATCACGCATGAAGGTGAGAGCAAAAAAATTTATAGACTGTGGTGTGATAAATTATATTCATGCTTTCTGCATCAGTGAAGAAGAGAGTTTAGTAAAGCAGGCTGTATCTGTGTTTAAAACATAATGATTTTGCTTACATGATGTGCAATGTATTATCCTGATTATCCTCCTATTCTTGATTTGTTGTTAGTGAATGAAGACATACTTCAATCGAAATCCTAAATTTGAGTATATTTTAATACAATAGGTATTTAGTCTGAATTTATAACAGAACACACAAGTGTATTACAAATAAACGTTCTGTCATATAAGATCTATAAGCAAATTCAATATGTTATGACCTCTTAGTTTCTTGTTAGTTTATTTCGATATGAATATTAAAAGTTTGACTCAATCCAAGAATCCAGAATTCCTCTTATGGACTTTCACAGATTGTAAGGAAATGTGTTCAGATTGTCACATCCCAGAACCGCCAAAAAATAAAAATAAAATAAAATAGGTAATTACTTAAAAGCTGCTGGAACACGGTTCCCCAGTCCAACAAACTTTACATAGAAGTTGTTTGCAAAATGGAGTCCCAAAAGGTAACAGTTGCTGATGTACCACTCAACCATACATTTAAAACAAGTAAAGCAAGTAGAGAAATGCGGAACACCTGGTGACAAAAATGTGCGAAAATATTTCCAAAGAATCTGGTGTCTCGGGTTGTGCAACTTGTATTGCACTAAAATGTGTTTACCATCCAATTCTGCTCCCTAAATGTGTTATATGTACTGTTTCGATTAAATATTAGTTTATTTTTAACAGTGTATTTGTTAAAAAGGATCAATTACCTGCCTATAAAATCAGAAATCCCAATCTTTTTGAAAGCTTTATTAGTAACACAGCTTAACACCAATATGCAGTAATGATATACGATCACTGATAACACTGATGACAGGATGTAAGTTTTTGACAACGTAGCATGTTTGTAACACTTTTGCTATACCATTTATGTGTTAATGCCAATGTTTGGTGGATATTCTTGCCTTTTTGGTTTAGATAATATCACCATCTAGTGTTTATTATATGAATTGCATGAATATGATTTACACTTCCGGTAACTGTGCAAATCTGTGCAATTTCTTTTTTCCGTTTTTTAAGTCGAGCATTGCGATTTTCTCTTAACTTGCAAAACAAACAAGTACGTGGATTTGTACCACGTTGTACTGGGTTTACTTACCTGGGTTTATGTATTCAAGCGTCAGCCAAACTGTTCTGCTTTGTATACTGAATTATAAATCTAACAACATACTAATACATTACAATGTAACCACATAACCATGCAATACAATTCTTTCTAATTCATAAATAACATCAGCTTCATTTGACTAACTCGAATGAGTATTTATATTTCGATGTTTATAACATTCGTATTGATGGACATGTTGGTAAGCATACAAACTGTCATCAGTCGAATGGCCCGCCGGCTGGTACAGCAGTAACATGCGTAAAGCCTTATTTAAAATCTGGTCACATCATCACCTTGCAGCCTGTTGCTAAGCACTACATTAGAACAGCAGCAGCAGCATTTTATATCAAAGCAGCAGGGCTAAAAGGAGCAATGTTCACAACAGGTTTTACCTGCTGTACCTGTCTGTCACTGCCTGACTATGTAAAGACTCCAGTTCATCCGTTTTTTGTAAACAAAAGGCAGTTCACTATTATGTTACTGCATCAGAGTCAAACACAGACTTTGGCTATGTAATAAATATTTAATTTTGAAGAGAGGAGTTTTCTCTCTTTTTTCATTATTATACTCAACAATATTTTTTGCATTAGGCAAAATCTTTAGAATGAAAAAGCTAAAAATATGATTTTTTTTATTAAAAGTGTAGCTGCAATCGAACGAGATTGGAATAGCTGCTTCTGGTAATGAATGTTTCATTAAACATTCAATAGTTTAGGTCCATTAACTACAGCAAGACCTCTGAACATTTATGATTGGTCAAATAATGACTAAAACTGTCACTCAATATTTTAAAATATCTTTAATTGTTTGGACACGTGTGTTGGGGGTCGGGGGGGTAATTGATTGTTTTGTATTATTCTTCCGTGATGAATGTTATATGAAATGCAAACCGATCCAAGTCATATTACTGACCTCACTTATATCCAAAACAGGAACTAATCCCGTACAAACACGTACAAAACACACGGTATCAACATGGATGGGGCGCCAGACCATCGCAGGTACATACAGGACGATTAAGCGTCTCCAATCAACCTGGTAGCATGTCTTTAGACTGTGGTAGGAAACCGGAGTAGCAGAGGAAACCCACGCGGACACGGCCATAAAAGTCCATTCGTATTAGTATTTTTAAATATCTTCTTGACGTTTTGAAAGAATTTTCAAATGCACGTTTAGTGTACCACCAGGTGCAGCTTGGTATCCCCCTCTTTGCTCTGAAAATGGTACAGTCTGAGGACGGGATGAGAGGATGCAATGGGGGAGGGCGGGGCGAACGCGCTGTAGTAGGGGAGCGTTTTTCTCTTATTACACGGAAAAACCGAATACACCGGACATTTTTCACATTCATTACGAAAGCCCCCCCAAATTACTACCGATTCCTGCTGTAGATCGTCCCAACGGAAAATTATTCAATACCACTCGTTGATTCAATAATTAAGGTAAGTCCAATTATGCTAATTATTGAGTAAATATATTGTATATATGTCGCTGAAATAGTCTGTAATCTTTAAATGCAGCGGGCTAGAAATAAGATCAGATATGTATATGGACTTACATATATAAATGTAAATCTGATAGGATTATAATGGGGTGGTCTAACCTGTTCATTGTGGTAGAAGAATCAGGAAAAAGGACGGAAACGGATGATGAGCCTGTACTAATAAAGGAAATCGAACTAATATTCCCTGCTGTTATAATCAATTTGCACACTGTGAGTTGATTTGTTATTTGTGTCTGCAATAAAATAAATTAGTCAATTATGCAACCGTCTTTTTATACGGATTAAAATAGAGCATCTTGAGCCTCGCCCATTCACCTTCATATCCTGAGGTTGTATTAGTAAAATGTCGGACTCAAACCAAACGGACGGGAATTTGTGCGCTATAAGAATCCACAATACTGCTATAACGCTATAGCAAATAAAAGATTTTTTATACACTAAAAACGGGAGTGTAAATGTTTTTTGTGTTCGAAATCGTGACGGGAGTAATGACCTTGCAGCAGTAGTAGTCGAGATGGATGGCAGGCCAGGATAGAGATTCTGCATGGGTGCTGAAAAAGCCAATACTGGGGGAAAAACGGTGTGGGGATTTTTTTCAACCGGTTTTTATCAAAACACATTAGCCACCGTGATATGATCAGATCAGATACAGTAATAAGATGTAGTGACGATTTGTCGTTTGATTGGATGATGGTTAGTGCTCGGATGGCTTTACCTCCTGATAGATAAATGCCTGCTTGATGAATAACTGCTGCCCGCGTTGAGGGCACATTAGGAAATTAGGATGTACTGTCAATTTTAATTTATCTAATCAAGCTTAAAACTGAACCAATGTCTAAATGCATGTGACAATGATTTGTGTCCTGTGTTGGAGACAATTGTGCTGTTGTTGTCATCTGTGATGTGCTGTTGAATGTCTTTAGTCACAGCATGGAGTACATTGAAGATGTATCAAAGCTATAACATTTTCAAGTCAAGATATGCTTGAATATAAGTAGGATGTACACATGAATTGGGGCAAACATATATAAAAATATAGAAAAGGTGCACCTTTCTGAGAATGTGAATAGTGGAACCCTTTCAGTTCAATTTAACATGCGGTTTAGTATATTTCTTTAAACTGTTTTCATTTCAGTACTTTGTGGCTCGGTCCTGTATTATATTATGATGCTTTTTATTAGTTGAATCACATATCCCACCAAATATGCTTATTTTAGCATACAACCTAGATCACATTGAAATAATACCAGCTAGAAGAAACTGGAGTCCTGATGCAAACACTGATTTCCCTGATGTAAATACATTACATGAGCCATTACTAGTTCCAAACATTGATCTAATGGGCTCTTGGTGAGTACAGTAGTGTAAGGCTCACCATGTAGCTGTACATCATGAGTTTATCAGTCTGGCTGGGTTTTTCTGTTTTATCGTATCTCTGTTGAGATGTTTTATTAATTTTTGCTATAAAAAGTTGTTTAATTGAAAAAAACAGAGACATGTGCTGTCACAATATAGTATTTATATTTCAACCAGTAATGATGGTTTATAAACCTTTATAAATGAATACCAGTTAGCCTGTACCTGGTACCACTACCAGGTACAATTATTGTTCGTGAACAAAACTACAGTGGGTATGCTCTTTCACTCTTTGTTTCATTGCAGCTATTTGCAAAAAGTTCATTTTATTTATCATTAATGTACACTCAGCGTCTTATCTTGACGTAAAAAAGAGATGTAGAAACGTTTGCAAATTTATTTAAAAAGAAAAACTGAAATATCGCATGTCTTAAGTATTCACAGCTTTTGCTCAGTATTAATGAGAAGCACCCTTTTAAGCTAGTACAGTCATAAGTCTTCTTGGGAATGATGCAACATGTTTTTCAGACCTGGATTTGGGGATCCTTTGCCACCCTTCCCTGCAGATCTATTTTCAGGTCTCTCCAGAGATGCTGAATTGGGTTTTAGGTCAGGACTCTGGCTGGGCCAGTCAAGAATGGTCATAAGCGTACTTGGTCGGATTAAAGTGGCGGCACCGAACTGAGTGCTGCACAGTCCAATTAGGGCTGCTCGCCACTTAAGCCCTTAGGGGATGGTATTCCGTAATGCCAACAATGCTGGAAGCCCAACTGCGGTTTCACGGCGTGGTTGGTACCGTGACAAGAAGAGGCTTTTGTCGGGCCACTCTTCCATAAAGCCCCAACTGGTGGAGGATTGCAGTGATAGTTGACTTTGTTGAATTTTCTCCCATCTCCCTACTGCATTTCTGGAGCCACAGTGAGCATGGGTTATTCCTTACCTCTCTCAACAAGGCTCTTCTCTCACAATTGCTCAGTTTGGCTGGACAGCCAGGTCTAGGCAAAGTTCTTCCATTTTGGGATTGTAGATCCACTGTGCTCTTAGGAACCTTGAGTGCTGCAGATTTTTTTTGTAACATTGGCCATATCTGTGCCTGGCCAAAATTCTGTCTCTGAGCTCCTTGGGCAGTTACTTTGACCTCATTATTCTCATTTTCTCTGACATGCACTGTGAGCTGTGAGGTCTTACATAGACAGGTGCGTGCCTTTCCTAATGAAGTCCAATCAATTTAATTAAACACAGCTGGGTTCCATTGAAGGAGTAGAACCATCTCAAGGAGGACAGGTAGGAAATTGACAGCATGTGAGTTAAGTATGAGTGTCACAGCAAAGGGCCTGAATACCTATGACCATGTGATTTTTCAGCTTTGCACAAATTTCTACATTTCTGGTTTTTATGTGAAGATGGGGTGCTGAGCATACATTAATGAGAAATAAAATAAAAAATGTAAAGGGGTCTGAATACTTTCCATACCCACTGTAATACATTTTCATACAGTTTCTGCAACTTATTACTTTTAGTCTAATGTAGTTTTAGGGAGTTTTTCCTCACCACCTTCATGCTCTGCTTGTTCAACAGGGTTTTTTTGTATGTTTTTTGGACTGGTGGTCCCAAACTGTTTAAACTGCTTTGTGACAATATCTATTTTGCTATACAAATAAATTCACTTGACTTAAATGCACCATAGACTCCACATGTTGTTTCACTTGCTATGGAAAACTCAGCAGGAACCATTTCTGACAAGACATCAGCAGCCAACATCATCCTTATTCTCTTCAATCATGTATATTGACAGAACAACAGAAACAAATAAATTTCTCCCTTTACAGATAGGTTTTAGTCTGATGAATGTAGTGAGATTTGCTGTGATGTGGTATTAAGCTGTGTTGTTGTGCAGTGCTAAATTGTGCATTGTTCAGTTGTGCAGTAAGTGCCCAGTGTGGCTGATGGACAGCTTTAGAGTTGTAGTATGTTCAGCTGCTCCCTGTTCAGCAGGTCATTGTTCATCTGTTGTGTGTTTAGCTGTGGTACATTTTGAAGGCCTGTATTAGCTGTCTTTTTAGTCACATTGTGCTAAGCTATCATGTTTTAAGCTTTAGTTTAAACTATTGTGTTGTGTTCAACTTTGTGTTGTTTGGTAATATTATGTTAAAGTGAGATTGGTTAACTGGTGTATCTTCATATTGATTTTAAAGTGTGCTGTGTGTTTAGCTGAGTTGATTTTGAAATGAGCTATGTTCAGCTGTTCTGTCTCCAGTTGTGCTGGGCTCAGCTATGGAATGTTTGGATGTATTCAGATACACTGTGTTCAGCTGTGTGGTGCTGTGGTATGTTTGGGTAGGCTGTGTTCTATTGTGCCGAGCTTGAGTGTGTTTGGATAGGCAATGTTTAACTGTTCTGTGTTCAGCTTTGGTGTGCTGTTGTGTGTTTGTATTTGTGACTTTACACAGTGCTCAGGATGAGCTGTGTTCTGCTGTGTTGTGCTGAGCTGTGGTGTCTTCAAATAGGCTGGGCTTAGATGTGCTGTGAAAGCTGCATAATGTGGGTGGAATAAAGCTGCATAATGTGACTATGCCCATGACGACAGAGCAAATGGAGAGATTTGTAACAGCAGCTAATACCAATCATGGTGATGAATCTGCTCGATGACTGCAGCTCAGATACTGCATGTGAAACATCCATCAGTTCATGTTTTTCTAGCTATTTTAAAAACAAAATAATATTTAATGTTGATTTATGACAAAGTTTCCTTTTGTTTAATTATTTCTCTTAAACAGTGAGAATTTACTATATTTACTGTAATTTACTGTAATTTACTGTAATTTACTGTATTCAAATGATGAATGCCCTTTTCTTTTCATGGTAGATACAAACTAAACAAATTTATTTTGATTTAAGCTTTATTGGGTAACTTAGTGAATAATGGCAGTGCCCTCTGCTGTTTAACATCTTTATTGTATCTCAAAAACTAAATGGATTATCTGAGACCAGCTAAAATGGTTACTTCACTGGAAATGATAATTCTCCTAGTCGTCAGTGGTTATTTGTAATATAGAAAAAAGAGCTTGAAGGCAGTTAATGCAATCCCTGACTGTTCTTTGCATGAGGCCAGCTCTGTCTGGATGACATTGTCATTTCACTACTACAGATGAAATAATGTAATCATAAAATGTATGCAGTGCATACCGTTGTTGAGCTAACATTAAGTGCAGGAGTAGAAAGAAACCTAGAGGGACGGAAAGTGAAAATCAGATGGTGTGTGGGTGTGTGGTGTGTGGGATGACAGTGGTCAGCGATGGCAATAGGAGGATGATGTGATGAGTCATCAAGGCTGCTAATAAGATGTGTCATTGTGGGAGTGGATGCACAATACTAAATGAGCCTTGACACCAGCACATATTTTCATTCCTTTCAAACAATTGTTTCTCCTCTTAACTGCCTTCTTCTTCTAGTTCAAGCTAAAATGTTCATCACAGCTATTGCCAGTATACTACAGGTCTTAGTTAAATGTACCCAGCATTCTAATATCTCAATATGTTAATCCTGAACTGGTGCCAGCTTCATAGTAAATCTAATATCAGACCATATGCACATAGTATTATAAACTGGATTATGCTTGTTGCCCTCCAAAGGATTACATGTTTTGACATTTGATGTCTCCAGCAGATGCTGCTACATATTTGATACTTGCTAATTTAATTCTAGTGTCTGGATCTTTTACATCCACAGTGTACTAATTTGTTTTTGGACATCACACATTTGGGCTGTTAACCATTTAACTAACTGGCATTGTTTGGGGCAGTGTGAAAACAATGATATGGCCACCAGCTATTAAGAGTAATTTCAATATGCAGCATCGACAGCAGTTAGACTGGCTGAGAGAGATCAAATAGCTCCTGGAAGGTTGTCAGAGATGACACCTGGAGGGGGCATGGGGGAGGATCCATATAACCAACAACACCATCAAGGTGCTCCCACAGAGGCTCAGTTTGGTTTAACTATAGGCAATTAGAGGGTCAGAATAGTACTTGGAAATCTTGGCCATGTTCTTTCAATCAGTTTCTATTTCTACATTTCTATTCATGTAACATGTCATATTGTCTTGCTGGAAGATCCCATTTGCCCCAGGGAAGAGAAGCAACAGGTATGGGTGTACAGGTATTATCTGCCTTCATTGCAAATTCAAGAGTACCTTGCACACCATATACACCCACCAAGCCAGCTCATGAAACATTTTCTTAAAAAGAGGAAATACCTTCTTACTACCTTTTGTTGTGTTTGTGTTTAATCACAACAATGCAATTTATGCTACATCAACACCTATTTATACCATCCCCCTCTTTCATAGCTTCTACATAAATGTGCTCATCTGTTTCTGGAAGCTGCTATGATTTATTTGTACTACCAAACATTGGTTGATGCAGATAGACTTTGGTGCCGTAACAACATCTATCTGTCCTCTTTTGATGTGTTGTTTTTCTGTATTCTCTGGCATAGAGAAGAGCAGCATTTCCCAGTGGCAACATATTCAACTACAAAAATTAAATCACATAATTAGCCCTTTCATCAGCTGTAAGTAATAGCTGCCACTGTTTCCCTCCCAACAATAAAGCAGTTTAACAATCAAATGTTTCTTAATGAAGTCTGGAGAAAACCTTCTGGATCTCTGATGCATGGTCAAACCTACTAGTAGAGCTCATCATTTTACTCAGTCTCTCTGTGGACAGTTTGACTAATATTTTGCTTAATATTTTCTTGTTTAGGAAATATGTAGGCCATACTGAGCTCACCACTGAATGATATACATTTGTGTGAGATTTCTATATCAAGAAACAGTTCCAAGGACTGCCATAGTACATTTTCTTCAAAGTGTGTTTACAATTTTTTACGTTCATCTCTATTTGGATTTTTTGCTCTGTTGTATTGGCTTACAAACAAATAAACCGTCACCATCAGACTCTCTTCCATATTCTTCACCCCAGTGTTGGGCCATTTAAAAATCAGCAAAGCATATTTTACTCTCTGAGTAAGTAAGGATTTTACTTGGCTGCAGTGATATGTTTGAGTGAACCTTAATGAAATGTAAGTGTTTCGCATAGAGAAAGGGTACTGCTCTCTAAGTAATTAGTAACAAAACTTTCAGAAAACTCAAACTTTCCTTTCTTATAAACATTATGCTCACCTTCTATAGTATGGCTATCCTGGACTCAGAAAAAGAGATAAACGCTTAGTTTAAAACCTAACAGTCAGTCTTTTAGGATAGTTTGCATTTAAATGTACACCTGCCTTTCAGGTAGAGTTCTGGAAAACAAACAAAGATGATCATTACTTGTGTGTTGAGCTGAACATGACATTACGTAGGAGGAAAACCAAACAGAGCTGCATACATCAACAAATTTGACAACCTTATGACACCTGATTTTTTTAGTGATATAAACAAAATTTCTTGAAAAACGATGGTTTACTATAAGGTAACGTCTAACAAGCTGGGCTACTAAACCAATTTTCATGAATCAACAATCACTTTGATCACAATTTCTTAACAACTTCTGCTGATAAGATCTCTTATGACAATTTGTTTTGTTTTTGTTTTACAGGAGTTTTTTCTGGTTAGGGTCACTGGAGTGTTTTTTTTCTTTATGTCTTTATAGAGCTTGTTCTAGGAGCATATCAAGTTTAAAAACATATGATTTTCTTCATATAACTGATGTATTGAACCATTAAGCATTAATGTATAAATGGATACATAAAAACAAGAATATGCATCCCATTACTTTTCTCCATATAATGTACAGTTAGGTCCATATATATTTGGACACTGACACAAATTTTGTCTTTTTACCTGTTTACTAAAACATATTCA
>JAYDZF010000022.1:1742163-1753157 GCA_034509105.1 Microcambeva barbata | reverse complement strand
ATGTAGTTGTTTAAATGCAATTACAAATTTCAGTACATTTGTGACTTTTGTTTTACGAACTCAAAATCTTTATGACCCTAATTTGACTCCATAAATAAAAGCCAAAAATAAACAGCCCTCGTGGCAGCTGGCCGCTGTAGGAGACGAGGGTAGCCCGGGGCTCGAACCGCGGACTCCCAGAATGGCGTCATGCGAAGAGCGCCACCGCTCACGTGATAGTCCGCGGCATCGATGGTGTATTCCGCCGATGGTGGTGGCTTCGCCGACACCTTGGGCCGGGGGGCTTGCTCCTATAAACAGAAAATCAACAGAAATAAATAACACAAAAAACGACAACATAAACGAAAATAAAACGAGCGATGTCCCTGATCGCTGGTGACGGCGGTTCTGGCGATACTCAAGCGCGGCTGGGAGAACATAGACCCGCACGGCCTATAGAGGCCGCCAGAACCACCGCGGGAGGACTGGCTCGCACGATCGGGCCTCTGGAGGTCCGTGCGCCCGCTGGATGCAGGGCGGCAAACGGCGCAGCCTTCTGTGCGGTCCTCTGACGGCGGCTGCCGAACCGTGTCTGTCCCTAACATCCAGGGGTGCCGCGTGACCTCCGACCTTTCGATCGTATGCTCCCGAGCCCCGTTGGGCCCGGGAGATACCAGTCTTTCCCTAACAAGCACAGCGATCAGGAAACACCCGCACGATGGTAGCGTGCGAGCGCTTGTGTGCGTAGTTCAATGTGGCAGTGCCGAACTGAGCGCTGCTCCCGGCTTTATAGGGGAACTCCAGGTGCACGCACTCAGCCCAATTACAGCTGCACGCCACATAAGCCCTTCAGGGGAGGTGATCTGTAACGCCAACCCCGCCAGAAGCCGAACTGCGGTTCGACAGGGACAGCTCCTGAGGTCCCAAAGCCATCTGCCTGGTTCCTCTAAGGAGGAAGACTGGGGTCCCAAGGCAGATAGCCTGGTTCCACCAAAAATAAAAAAGTGTGTGCCTCATGCGGTGCGTCGCCCCCCGACGAGAGGCACCGCAGAGGCAGAGTGACCCCAGAAGATAGGGAAACCCCCCCGAGGATCCCTATGTGGGGTCCCACGGCTATCTGCCGGGTTCCGCCGGTCACACGCCGGGCTAGGTGGCACGACCGGGCCCTATAACTGGGTAAGCGGTCGTGCCCGGGGGAAGGGCCACTTCGCCCCCCCACAAAAATTCAGGGACGGGAAGGGAAGGGTTCAGAAGCCGGTGATGGGTTCTGGCCGGCCGACCAGCCCAGGATGGACATCGATTGCCCATGGTCCCGCTAAGCACCGCTGCGTGGGATCCGGGGGTCACGCCCTCCAAGATGCGCCCCGATGCGCGCAGTGGCGCGTTGATGTCGTCCTGGCTGATAGCGTCAGCCGGCGGGGAGCTGCGCCACTCCCGATGCGGAGTTTCAGCTCCATGACGCAGCACGGCTACGGTTGCCGCTGCGTCATCCCCCACGAAGCAGCGGAGGAACCGCTTCCGACCCACCGTGAAGGTTTGGGACTTGGGAGGGAAAGGGCTTAGAACCCATGTGAGGGTTCTGGCAGACCGACAAGCACAGAACGAACATCGGTTGCCACTGCGCCGCTGCGCGGGGGCCGTGGGTCACGCCCTCCAGGATGCGCCCCGAATGCGTGGAGCGGCGCGTTGATGGCGTACATGCTTTCCCGGTTGGCCAGCAGGGAGCTCTTCTGCTTTAAAACAGAGCAGCGGAGCTCCATGATGCAGGAGCCACCGATGACCGCCAGCCCTGTATCAGTCCCCCTGTAGGCTGCAGCGCGTCCCCCATGCGCTGCCGATTCTGCTGCGTCTCTGCTGGTCGCCACATTCTGTTACGCGGGATCCTCCAGACCCTAAAGAAAAAGAAAGGTGAGACGCGTATGCAGAATGGCACGAGTCTTTATTGAATATAATTAAATAAAACCAGCAGCATTAAAATAGTTAAAGAAATAAAAGTTCTGGCGATACTCAAGCGCGGCCGGGAGAACATAGACCCGCACGGCCTATAGAGGCCTCCAGAACCACCGCGGGAGGACTGGCTCGCACGATCGGGCCTCTGGAGGTCTGTGCGTCCGCTGGATGCAGGGCGGCAAACGGCGCAGCCTTCTGTGCGGTCCTCTGACGGCGGCTGCCGAATCGTGTCTGTCCCTAACATCCAGGGGTGCCGCATGACCTCCGACCTCTCGATCGTACGCTCCCGAGCCCTGTTGGGCCCGGGAGATACCAGTCTTTCCCTAACAAGCACAGCGATCAGGAAACACCCGCATGATGGTAGCGTGCGAGCGCTCGTGTGCGTAGTTCAATGTGGCGGTGCCGAACTGAGCGCTGCTCCCAGCTTTATAGGGGAACGCCAGGTGCACGCACTCAGCCCAATTACGGCTGCACGCCACATAAGCCCTTCAGGGGAGGTGATCTGTAATGCCAACCACGCCGGAAGCCGAACAGTTTTTAAGGACAAGAAGTGGTCAACAAATAGAGACAGGCTTATTAAACCTATAGGGATAATAAGATGTGTTCTGTATTGTTAAAAAGGTTAATGAACTGTTGTAATAATAATAATAATAATTCATATTTCTGTTCATTTAAAACCATACATTTACATGTAAACTAACTAAAAATATGAATCGTGGATTACTGCATTTGTTCAGTTCAGTTCATTGTCTTTAACGCCTTATCCTAATTAGGGTCAGGGAGGGGTGTTCGAGCTTATCCCAGCTTTTCAACAGGCGCAAGGCACAAGGTAACACCCTGGATGGGGCGTCTGTCCATCGCAGGTACCTACAGGACAATTCATTGTCTCCAATATCAACCTGGTAGCATGTCTTTGTGCTGTGGGAGGAAACTGAAGTACCCAGAGGAAACCCATGTGGACACAGGGAGAACATGCAAACTCTGCACAGAAAGGACCTATATCGCCCCAACTGGGGATCGAACCCAGGACCTTCTTGCTGTGAGGTGACAATGCTAGCCACTAAGCCAATTATTTTCATCTTTTTGCCCAACAATAAGAGAACTTTTCAATACATTACTTATCAATTGATTTTCTACTGCTTTTGGGGGATAACTGATAGGTTTTAAACCATTTACCTGTATAATCTACATAACATTAAGTTAACCACTGAACATACTTGTAAATTATTTATTATTAACAAATTATTCTCTAGTGACAAATCAGTTTTTCTTTGTAGCTGTCTTAATTCTTGTTACGAGCTGGAAAGTGTCTGCTGCTAGCCATTCTGCTACACAGCACTTTCCAGCAAGCGTGAGGTTGCCTAGGCGACTTAAATCGGCGGTCACGTGACCTGCCAATGAGGTTCACCTGGTGCCGATTAGCTCGGCTTTATAAGCCCCGCCTTACGGCTTTTTCCTTGCCGGTTTATTGGTCTTTCTCATCATGTCATGTCTCGTCGGTATCTTGTATCTTGCCATAGTCCTTTTGCCTTGTCCTCGCCGTAGTTAATGTTCGCGTATTAGTATTTGTTTTATAAATAAATGTCATTCGCCGGTCCCGTCCGCTGCACCGATCCTGTTCCTGTCGGTTCTGATCCTGTCCTGGTGAGCGCCGGTTCCATCCGCTGCACCGATCCTGTTACTGTCAGTTCTGATCCTGTCCTGGTGAGCGTTGGTTCTGTCCGCTGCACCAATCCTGGTCCTGTCAGCTCTGGTGCTGCCCGGAGGCCTGTTCCTGTCCCGGTGAGCGTTAGTTCCGTCCGCTACACCGATCCTGTTCCTGTCGGTTCTGATCCTGTCCCGGTGAGCGCCGGTTCCATCCGCTGCACCGATCCTGTCCCTGTCAGCTCCGGTTCGGCCCAGAGGTCTGACTCTACCACGGTTGGCTCCGGTGGGCTACAGTGGTCCGACCCTGTATCAGTTGACCCTGAAACCGCCCCAGTCGGCTCCGGTTCCGTCCAGAGGTCCAATCCTGTCTTGACGGGCTCCAATTCTGTCTGCTACACTATTCCTGTCGGTTCCGGTTCCACCCGGGGTATCCGTCTGAAGGTCTCCTGTTTCCGTACGCCGTTCGTTCCGTCACGCTTCGTCACTGCCATTTGTACCTGCTCCCAGCCACCTCTGCACTACACCAGTCCACCAAGTCACCAGCGTCACGTCCAAGTCTCCAACATCGCACCCAAGTCTCCTCCCAGCACTTCGTGGATTTTCCTGTCAGCACCCTTCACCGGACTTATCAAGGTCACCCTTCATTCACACTCCACCTCGCCTGTCGTAGTTGTCTCGGGTCTCACTAGTTTCGCGTTCACGCGTATAAATAAATTTCATTCGTTTTCGTCACCCCTGTCTGTCTCTGCGTCCACGAACCGTAACAATTCTAGGCTAAGATAATACATACATTACTGCTTTGTTACCCTCCTCCTTATTTTCAGCATCATATTCCAAAAAGCATGAGGCTTATAGTGGAATTTTTCAAAACATTTGCTTATACGTAAGTACTGAAAACTCATTTTAATTTTTGCTCATTTTTGTGTAATGCTAATGTTTTTTGCTCGAGGGAAGTTTTAGTTGATGAACAGTGATTAAATCTGTTTCACCTCACAAAATACTTATTACTGCTGCTGTATTTACTGATTCTACTTGAACACTATGTTTTGTGCCATGGATTGTGTTCAACTGAACATTTTGTTGTTTATTATAGTAAATGACTGTTTGGGTTTTGTGTTTAAAAAATCTTATGGAAATTAGAGACTAATGGAAATTTTAAATGTTTTATTTCTTCTGTTTCAGTGTCCTGGTGCTTTCAAAGGTGCTGAGTTTTTTTAACGACCACTGCTCTGATACATACTTTTCCACTGTCTCTTAGCCAAACACTTTTACTCCACTACAAATCTTTCAAAAATGGATGAGGGCTATAGAGACCGATCTGCCTTATTCAAGGGAGCCAAGGACATTGCCAAAGAGGTTAAGCGGCAGGCGGGCAAGAAAGTAGGCCGTCACGTAGATCGCATGTCGGACGAATACACCAAACGCTCATACACACGCTTCGAAGAGGACGACGACGATGATGATTACCCTGTGCAGGCCCAAGATGGAAGCTACTACCGCAGCAACAGCCGTGCCAATGATGATGATGAGGGTGCACATAGTGACTCCACGGAAGGACATGATGAAGATGACGAGATCTATGAGGGCGAGTACCAGGGTATCCCTCGCCAAGATTCATCTGCAGAAAAGGCAGATGGGCAGGCAACCAGCACACTGCGCATGCAGCAGCGCACGGATCTGTCACAATATGAAGGCGAGAGACGCAAGGATCAGGAGGAGCTGGCACAGCAGTACGAGACCATCCTACAAGAGTGCGGCCATGGACGCTTCCAGTGGACGCTCTACTTTGTTCTGGGGCTGGCTCTAATGGCTGACGGTGTGGAGATCTTCGTGGTCGGCTTTGTTCTGCCCAGCGCAGAGAAGGACATGTGCCTGTCTGAACCTAACAAGGGAATGCTGGGTAAGTTTTCAGCTTTTTATTTTTGGTTTTGTTTTAGCCATGTACAGTCAAATATTCAGTCAAATATGATTTATCTGATTTTACTGGTAACATAGATTTGACACCTACATTTCTCCATTGGTGGCTCCATCATTCCAGAAAACTGTGATTTCAGTTGTAAGCTAGTTGGTAGGGTACCAAATCAGTAATTAAGAAGTTGCTGGTTCATACCCCTATGCCCGGCTGCCACTGTTAGGCCCTTGCCTAATAACGGTTTGCTCCTGTTTGGGGTTGCCACTGCAAAAATCATCAACAGTATATCCTTGCATGCCAATGTACATTTTCTGCCTGATGAACAGCATGGATGTGCAGGATTGGTGGATAGCTGAATATTTGGATAGGTAGATGTGAAGATGTGAGGATGAGTGGGATTGCTTGATGAGTACAGATGGCTGGCTGTGGAGCATGGATGTGTGGCTTGTGCAAGTGTGAATGTGTGTATGTGTTAAAATGCAAATTGTCCACTGGTGTGTGAAAAAGTAATAATGTGAGAATGTGCAAAATGTCCTAAATATGGTGAGATTGTGAGCCCGGAAACGATCAAACAGGGCTAGGGTGCAGTTCTTTTCTTAGGCTTTTTGAGGTTTTGATTGTAGGAAAGAATTTATCATCTTTGCCCTTCATGAACATGAAACTTAATGGGTGTGACACAGCCAGGGGAGGACACTGCATAGTGGAGTTGGCAAAGAACCGTCAACAATTTTTGTTTTGTTTTATTTTTGTGAAATAAACCTCAGTATATTTAGAGATTACATATATGTTTGTGAAAAGCTGGCACCGTTTACTGAGCTTTTACATTTCTGTTGCAAATACCCTGAATCCAGAAAATGAATGACGGAGAGTGGGTATCAGTCGGTTTGCGGAAAGGAAAGAGAATGCACTATTAATAGTCTGACACCCCTGCTCTCTTCGTTTTTTCCTCCCGCTGTCTCTCTTGCACACACTCTCATACGAAAGCCTAAACCTTGCTGTTTCTCAGCACAATACACTCAGACTGCACAGTTTTCCTCTCTTGCACTTCCCCCCACTCTCAATTCCCCCTCCCCCGCTCTCTTCACTCTCCCTTTGGTTTTCATCCTGTCCTTCCTTTCCTTTTTAGGGATAGGAAGCTCACCAAAATGCATGTTGATGCCTGTAGCTCTTCCCATACTGTCTGAATGTCAGCTTTTCCTATACTGAATGGTCCATTGACATCACAGGGATATTCAACATAGCATATGGATACTTCTGGTATTTACAAAGGGTTTCAGCCCTAACCATTGCTAACATAGTGATATATATATATATATATATATATATATATATATATATATATATCACTTAAGTTGTTTGCCACTAACATTGTGACAACAGTTTATGTGCAATGGCATGTGCAATTTCTGCCATTGCCTAACTTCGGCAACCTGGTAATGATGGGGCTTAAACCAGCAGTTTTAGTCCAAAACCCTTCCTACTGAGCCATCACCAGCCTTTATGTGCATTTCTGCATGTATGTCATTTTAGGATCTCTAATCACTGACAGAAGAAATTGCATTTTCAAATCAGCACCATGGACAGTGTCCTATATACAGGCATCTTAGTTTTGGTTTCTAGAGAATCTGTTTCTACATTGTGGTGATGGTTATCTCTGATCATGTCATTTCTGACCCTTTTTTGTTACATAGACAATGTGAAAGACGAAAATAATTTGGTCAACTGAGCTGCTGTCCCAAACAATTTCCCAGAAGCAAACTCTGTCACCTTCACAATCCTCCCTCTTGCTCTTGATATGCCGAAAGCTGCCCCTATATGAAGAAAGAACTGGTTGAAACACTTATGTTTTCCTATTAGCATCAATTCTAAATTAAAAATGGACAGCAGGTTCAGGCCAGCAGGCAACCCTGCTGTCCTGAACTTGAATACCATTGCAATCTCTTTCCTGTTTGTCCAAGTCCCTACATATATTTACCAATAGGCCATTGCTGCTGGCCCATACCAATCAATAATGCAAATGATGTCTATGGAAGAGTTACCTACTGTTTCACTGAACTTGACTGACCAACAGCCTGATAAATGTGAGCGATTCTGAAGCCGCCTTATATCAATAGAGCATTTAACTAGAGAGGTAAATGGTGACAGTTATAGACATTGACATTACGTCACTGTGCCAACACCTACATGCAGTCTGCTAGGCTGCTGCGTTTGTGACTCATTGCTTGTTTCACACCTCAAATCACACAATCAGGGATGGTGGAGCTATATATTTGCAGCCATATTTCAAATGATTTTATCAAGAAGGTTGGTTGTATTTCTAAAAAACCCTAGTAGGATGATCCTACAGCATGAGTGATGTGAGGTGTGTGTGGTGAGGTGGTTGTTTGTAAAGCAATTTTCCACTTTTAGACCAAGAATGAAATTTTCTTCAAGCTTACTATGACAAAAGGTGATTTGGTGGTGAAATTACCAAATTACTCACAAAAATGTGTAAATTTCCTATTACACAATACTAACAACATCTTCCTTGATGTTGCACAAACAGCTAAAAAGGAAAGGGTGAAGCACATTTGCTGATTAAATGTGGTTGTTTAATAAAGGACAACCTAAAATAGCTAAAAAAAAATAATTGCAGGAAAAATAATGCAGCATTAAATATCCCTATGATGAAACTGTTGCTCTAATAAAATTGACTATGAATGATAAACAGATCCATGGGTTATTAAAAATAGCTCAATGTGTGAAATGGTGTTTACTTTTTGTATGTTCCGGTTGTTCATCTTATTATCTGTCTTTGACTTTCAGGTCTTATTGTTTACCTGGGCATGATGGTGGGTGCCTTTGTGTGGGGTGGTCTGGCTGATCGGATTGGTCGTAGACAGACTCTGCTCATCTCTCTCTCCATAAACAGTGTATTTGCTTTCTTCTCCTCTTTTGTGCAAGGATACAGTTCCTTCCTGCTCTGCCGTCTGCTGTCCGGTGTTGGGTAAAACTACATATTCACTTAATTATTAATGTATTATGACAGAGCAATTTATATTGGTGTAGCAAATATATGTCATTTTGGTTCAGTTATACTTTTAAAAGCTACTGTAGCATTAGTAATTCTGTAGCACAATTTTACAGTAACAGATGTAGAGATTTGTCAGTTTCATAAAATAAGAATTTGATTGTTACATGTTGGTTTCAAATATGAATTTGAGAATTGTTGTATTAAATGATTTAAACAAAAGTACAACTAGAATACCTTAAACTAAATGTTTAATCACTCATTTTGTTCATTACTTTGTTTTCATTTTCTTATAATTTTAGGATTGGTGGTTCTATTCCAATTGTCTTCTCATACTACTCGGAGTTCTTGGCTCAGGAGAAACGTGGTGAACATTTGAGCTGGCTCTGCATGTTCTGGATGATTGGGGGAATATATGCTTCTGCTATGGCCTGGGCCATTATTCCTCACTATGGTGACTTTTACAACCTGTATACCATTGTTGTTATCCACTATGGCATTTATCAAACCCCTGTTTTAACCATCTTACTCTATTGTGGTAACTATAAAACATTTTTCCTCTGCCATCCTCCTTTGTAAAATAAACATAGCTGTGGTTGGCCACCTAAAACATTAGAGTGGCCAAAATGACTTATGACTGGATGCGAGTAAAAGTGACTTGAAGGAACCATTAACCTAACCTCCCCACCATCATCATTTTAATACTCTTCTATTACAATTAAAATGTTAAGATAATAATTAATAATTTTTACATTATCATTACATTCTACAATGAATATTGCTTCTGCCCCATCTACCATCTATTACAATCTTCCTCCGGAACAATAACATTTAGTCATATTATTACTATTTATTGATTTTGATATAGATATAGATATTGTTTAAAATGCATATCACACTAACCTTAGAAGGAAACCTTGTTTATTTCACTGTAGGTTGGAGCTTCCAGATGGGCTCGGCCTACCAGTTCCACAGCTGGAGAGTGTTTGTGCTGGTGTGTGCATTTCCAGCGGTGGCTGCCATTGCTGCTCTTAACACCATGCCTGAGAGCCCTCGCTTCTACCTGGAGGTCAGTGACTCAACACACATTTTCGACCCCATATTCACGTTATTGCAACAAAGTCTTTATAGTTACAGTGGAGGAAATAAATATTTGATCGGTTGCTGATTGTGTAAGTTTGCCCCAGTTGTTCTGCATCCGGACCATATAAAAGAAAAAAGAAAGGGTGAGACACATATGCAGAAATCATTGTAAAATATAATTAAATAAAGACAGCGGTTTTCAAAATTGGTTAAATTACTAAAAAGTGACAGCTAAAAATTTGCCCCTGTGGTAGCTAAATCACTGCAGGAAGCGAGTGGGACGCAGGGCTTGAATCGTGGACTACCAGGATAAAGACAGACACGTTAGTGCTGCACCATGACCAACCCAAAAATCTGTGGCATTGGAAGGTGTATATCTGATGATGTTGGTGGCTTTGCCGAAGCCCCGGGTGGGGGGCTCATTCCTGTAAAAATAAAAATTAACAGAAACAAAGAACATAAAAAGGCAAAGAAACGAACTAAACCAGAGATAGGTGCCCTGATTGCTGGGGGTGGTGGCTCTGACTCAGCTCAGTCGCGGTCAGGGGAACATAGACCCAACATGACCTATAGAGGGTGCCAGAACTGCAGAGGGAAGACTGGCTCGTGCTAGCACCCAGTGGATAAGGTGCGACGTCGGTGCAATCCCGAACCCTAGCCTCCAGTGGTGCTGCGAACCTCCAGCCTTTCAGCTGTATGTCCCCCGAACCCTGAATAGAATATCAAAAAGAAAATCCAGAAAATCACATTGTATAAAATTAAATATATAAAATTATATAAAATTAAATATAAATTTAATTGCATTTTACAGAGAGAAATAAGTTCCGGCTCCGACAGACCAGTTAGATGCTCCTTATCAACTAGTTACTTACTTTAAGGACCGCTGACTTAAAGACTGCTTTAAATTCAGACCTATATAAAAGACACCTGTCCACAGACTCAATTATTCTAACCTCTCCAACATGGGCAAGACCAAAGATCTTTCTATGGATGTCAGGGACAAGATCACAGACCTGAACAAGGCCAAAATTGTTATGAATCGAACACACAAACAGAAATAATAACTGGGGTGAGACGCAATTGCAGGAATCAGTCACGAGTTTATTATAAAAAGAAAGAATTAAAAACAGCGGTATAAACTAGTAAAATAAATAAAAGAGAAACTAAACATCAGCCCTCGTGTTAGCTGCCTGCTGCAGGAGTCGAGTTGTACCCGGGGCTCGAACCGCGATCTCCCGTGGCAGCGTCCTGCGCATTCGCAAAGCGAATTTTTTTTGAAAGCCGATGGCGTTGGCTTCGCCGACGCCCCGGGCCGGGGGGCTTGCTCCTGTAAACTAAAAAAGAAAAGAAACAAACAACACAAAAAACGATAACAAAATGAAACTAAAAACGAGCGGTGCCCGATCGCTGGCG
>JAYDZF010000022.1:1662822-1697789 GCA_034509105.1 Microcambeva barbata | reverse complement strand
TGAAAGGATTAGCAAAGCTAACCAAACCCTGGATGCCATTCCTTGAAAAAGAGTTTGGTTATGGGTAAGACTTGAGCCCTCAAGTATTTGAACTGTTTACCAACTCTGAAGCTTTTAATTGTGTTTTAGCTGTGCTTGCCATGTTGTTGGAAACCAGTAAACTCGTGTTATTATTGGATAGATGGGCGAGCTTTAAAGGAAAAGCTAACTTCTTATTAAATGAACAGGCATGTTTAATGCAGGCATGTAAGTTCTATCATCTGAGTTGCAAAACCCTCACCAAAATGTTATTTAAAAACACAGCATTATGAGTCAAGCTGAGTGGACTTATTCACTCCTGAGGGCTACACCACAAAGCATGACTATAGCTGTTTTGATTTAACCAAATCTTTAAAGTTTAGGATTTAATCAGTACCACAAAAAGCAGATACGAATTGGTTAAGTGAACCCAGGCTTTATGTTTCCTCACTCACATTTCTGCAGCAAATACAGTAAATGCACATGTGCTTGTTTTTGTAGGGTGGAGATCAATAACAGAGGCTTACTGTAAACAATACAGTACCTTCCATGAGAGAGTTCAATATCACATATTTACCTGATTACAAGCCGACTATATATATATACCGATATATATATAGACCGAAAACCGTGTAACATGTGCAATGAAAAGGTTATATTCAGTTGCAAAAGTGGTATGTGACAGTGGTATGTGACAGCACTCTCCAGCCTTACCTGAATAGCCCATAAACCTATTTGTCCAATTAGTGACTCCATTAGAGAACGTTCGCTCAGAGCTGAAACACTGATGAGTTAAGGAGCACAATAAAGGCCAAGCTGAGTCAGATCCCTAACACCAGGATTCATGTTCTTTTTCAAAAGAAGAACCTTAGGTCATCAAGGTTCTATTCTAAATGGGTGTGCTTATACAGCAGCTTCAATCTGAATAAAGAGGCAGTTGAGTTCCATGTCCTTTCACTGTTTACCATTAATGAGAATCTTTAGTAGATGAGTAACTGAATGACAAATTTAATGTTACACAGACTTTGTTAATGAGTAAATGCAAAAAAACGTAAGTAAAAATACTTTTTCTTTCCTGCTACACTAAATGTTAATAGAAGTTTTTGATTTTTAGCAGCTAAAGATTTGTGGTGAATTTTGCTGTCTTGAGCTTAGCTTTCTGTACTGGTTTTAAAGAACAGCAAAGACTGTAAAAGTCTGTTAATACGCTCTGTTCTCCACCGGCTGCGAGAGGAGGGCAGAGGGGAGGGAGGCTAATCACTTTCCCCACAACCTCTTCACAAGCTAGAGTAAAAGATCACAGCATTAGCAGCAGGGCTAGGCCACTGTGGCCCACTACTCCTCCTACTCTCATTCAGAGGCACCTAGGGTGGCTGTTTTGGGCCGCCATGCCATTGATGCGGTGATGGATGGCTTCATAAAGCTGCCCTACTCTCTCTCTCTTAGGTGAAGGAATGCCATGATGCTCTCCCTCCAGGCAGAAGGCAGATGCAGAAGCTTACCCTTTCCTCTGTCTTTTCCCAGGATTCCCCTGGGATGGTGTTAGGTGAGGACATCATGCTCACATTGTCGGAGGTCATATTGTCAGAGAGTAGGCTCCCACTTACACAACCTTCAGAACTTGGGTAATTTTTTCATGGCCTGTCCAGGGACAACCATAGCACTGATTAGAATAAAGAAGTTATAATGTATGTTTCTCCAGCAGCAGGCTGGGACTTGGGATGAATAGCTCTTAGTGTGTCCAGGTTTAGAGAGTATGGTCATAATGATCAGTTTGTGGGTTATTTCTTCATCTGCCTCAGGGCTGCAGGAGTGACGGCACACTGCAGTTAAGCTTTAAGACCCCATTCAGACTGCGGCTCCATTAGCACAGGCGTAGAAATTGGCTTCATTTAATTAGATGCGGTCAGGGTTTTGGGGAAGTGGATCATGGGGCTTTTCCTTCATTGATTTGCCACAGTTAAAGATCCACCATAGTGTGGTAAGTGGGTTGAAAGGACCTCCCTAAATGACAGAATAAGTCAAACCACACGACAGCCTCTAATTTTTTTCAATTTTATTTATCCAGAAATTAATTTTCAATTAATTTATCTCAATGCACTTTTTTATATTCATTAAAAGGGACAATGCGTTATACTGCAAAAATACAAAGTAACTGTGCTCTTAGATGTCGGTTTGTGCCAGATTCAATCTAAAAGACTCTGGAAGGTCCTGACCATAATAATTTCAAGTGATACAGAGAAAAGCCACAAACTGAAGAAAAAAGGCCACCACGATGCTATGACGCACTTTATCAAGTAACTTGACACTTTCTCAACAGTAAAAGTGTTGTCAAGTACATCAATGGAATAAAAAAGATGTGCACAGTAGTTAGGCGTGAACTGTTCTGAGCATGTACAACAGGCCTTTTTAGTCTGTTTGAACACATCTAACATTGTAATCCAAGACTCAAAGAAAAAATGACAGCAAGCATGCGCAATCAGTAAATACAAATGTTTCATAAAGCATATTTGAGACTTTTAAGTTTCACTAGGCAGTGGGTAGCTAACTAGAAGAAAAATTAGGACAATACTTTAAAGTGCCTCCTTGATGTCACAGACTATTAGCCAGATATTATGAGTAATTATGTTGTGAGTCTCACAGGAACTGGGGTGTACATGGGTAGTGGCTGTCCAGAGAGAGTTTGTGTGCATGCGTGTGTGGGAGGTTGGGTTCAGAAGAACAGGAGATTTTTTGTGTTAGAAAAAAGAGGCTTGGACACTTCATCTTCTCTTCTCTGTGCTGCCAAAAAGGCCAGAGGTCAAATGTCAGGGCGATTGAAGAATTCCAAGCTGCATGCCGACAGATCAGATTTCGGGACTGGGGGAGGGGATGGATTGCCCTGGAGGAATAGGTGCCTGTGTATGTGTGAGCTTGTCCCAACAGCTTTTTCTTTGAGGCATCCCCTTAGTGCTGCCTATTTGTTCAGGAGACCTCTGAGGTTTCACTTTAAGTAACTTTTGGCTGAGTCATAATATACCAGCTCTACTTTTATTGTAATTTTTGCTTTGGAAAATATTTTGAAATGTTGAAAGATTACAATATATATATATTTTCACAGAAGATTAATGTTTGGACTTTTGTCAGATTTGTCACAATAAAAGTTAAATATCATATCAAATGACACACTGTTAAATTTGAATGAGTAAGGATCTTATCTGAATAATTACTCAGGTAAAAGTTGAAGTATTTACAAAAGTAAAAGTATAATGTAAATGTATTTAAAGTAAAAAAGTAAAAGTATTTTTTATTCAGTAAGCTTTTGGAGGTACACAAACACCATCAAACAAATAATTGATATTTCAAACTACCTCTTATATGAGACTATTTAATCCACATTGAGAATTGGAATTGAAAATAAATTGGCAACGGATTTAGCTTATTCTTAAATATTTAGTGGCATTTACATGTTTTTTTTTCTTATGAAATGAAGTAAACAACAAATTATGTGACAGAAATACTAAAGTACTCAACTAAAGTACAGTTACACCCTTAACTAAAGAACAGATACCACAAAATAGTTAAGCACTTACCACCTATTGTGCTACAAATAGCTTTAATCACATATGGCTCAAATATTCACCATTCATCTGGGTTAGGAAATAGTACTACACTACCTATAGTTGCTAGGTACCTATAGAACAATTCAGGTTCTCCATTTAACCTGGCTTAATGTTGGACATTGGACTGTGGGAAGGAAACCATGAAATCCTGTTTTGTACCTGATATTATTTTTGGAAATATAATTAAAAATACAATTTTTCATTTAAAGCATGTAACACCCTCGATAAAGCTCACAGTTCTATGGCAGTAAAAACTTCTTATATAACGACATGTATCTTGGAATATCCACCATGCTCTTGTGCTGGGAAACACAGCAAACCTTATATACATAAGGATCTACAATATCGGACGAGTTAGACTGTGAAAGCCTTATCTCATCTCTACCAAATGTCAGACATCCAACACTTCACATTGTGCTTGATGGTATAAGATTTGCAAGCAGCTCCCAGTGAAAATGCTATGCACTTGGAAACTTTATGCACCCACTCGGTGGTTGTGGTTCCTAAACACTTCCACTTCTCAGTAATACCACTCAGAAATGACATGAAATGACTTGTTGCAACAGTGGCATCATATTACAGAACCACACACAAATTGGGTGAGCTTTTAAGAATGTCCCATTTCCTCAGAAGATTTGTAAAGGCAGATGGCTAAAACAGCTATTTAGCTTGCTGCGTATTGCTAATAGTGAATTTGTATCCTGCTACTGTGCAAATCTCCTTAACTGAGCAAATACATGAACAAATTCACAGCTAACTTGACATAATATTTATTATAGTTAGATGTAGTTTTGGAGACAACAATGAGGACATACTTTAGTAATTATATATGATTTATATAAATGTTCATTAAATAAATTTGTACTCTTCTCTGATATGATTTTTACACCCAAACACCAACTGTCTGATTCCTTTTCTTTTACTTTCAAATGAGACTTTTCCTAGCTGGTTCATACACACATATTCACGAACAAATACACACTGCTATTGTTGAGTTCTTCATAATAATCTGTTTTACAGTATCACGTCTTTAGCCTCTTTCATTGGTCATCTGCTCATTACATGGCTTTTGATGACTGATGAGTCACTGGCCAACACCTGCCAAGAATGTGTTAGGGTCTAGCTCACTAACTAACAGGACGCTCAGTGGAAGTGCCAGGCTTTGATGCTGGTCTTTTTTAGCACCATGTCCTGTCCATGACTGGGGTAAGAATTGGCCAGCAAGAAAATGTAAACCCGGATTAGCTGGACTAATTGCCTATTGCTTGTCAGTAATGTTTATTAGAATTAATTGGGTACTTTTTGCTTCTTCTTTATAGGAGGGATTAGTTGTGGTGGGGAGGTGTTTTGGGCTGAGCCTTGAAACAAAATTTCATAGCAGTCACTTGGCACTACAGCTAAATCAGAAGTGGATTAGTCTTTGACAATATTTTTAAGGGGCCAGTTGTTTGCTTGTCATTTTGGACCAAACCACTACCACACACACTTTCCAGCCACCAGCAGCTTTCTTTAAATGGGAAGTGTTCTGCAATATGCAACTTGATTATTTAAGTGTTTTCGTTATAGTATTGCAGATAGCAGCTTCTTCTCAACTCAGATAATAGTTTTAGATAATATCCAGTAAACTTATGAAAGGCTGTCAGCTATATCAACTGATTAGCCTATCTGGTTGGACAGAGGATGCTTAGTGGGAAAGGAGGCCCCATTTTGGTGGACACCTGGTATCACTTTATTAATCTTTATCCAATGCGACCCCAAATGCCTGGGAACAACAGGGCCATCAGTCGGTCTCTGTGGATGTCAGGGCTGTATTTAAGGGGAGAAAATTATGCCTCACATTGGAGCCTCCATGATGACTTTACCAGTACTGTGACCCTTTTGACCTTATGCCCCCTCCTCTTCCCACAGCTGCTTGCCCCCAACAGCCTCTGCGATACAGAGGGACAGAGTAAAAGCATTAGGATATAAGAAAACCAACAAAAGGTCAGACGGTGGTCAGAAGATTTTTATTGGGATTTAGAGTGAGTGGGAGGGAGAATATGTTAAAGACCACCATCTGAGAGTTTTACTGCATGCCTAAATTGCACCTCTCTTTTTAAAAAATCCCGAACAAATACTGGCTTCAACTAATTGTCCCAAGTATTTAGGCAGTGTTAGTTGTTAATGTTTTGGAAGCTATGTTAATATACATTAAATCACACCAGAAGATTACATTTTAAAGGACAATGACCACATCTTACAGGAACACACATACAAGCCCACGTATGTGCAAGAACCTATTAAATTCCTTAGCTTAAAATTGAGAAAATTACTTGTGTATACTATGAAATGATCGTAGAATCTCCATCTGAAACATCATACAATTATAACAAGCATACCTCAACCCAGGGCTGTGCTTAAGGGCCTTCTGGTTACTACTCCATTACTACCATTGCCTGTTTTTCTTAAAACCATTTGCCCAGCACATTGCAGATGGTCACATGATAAACAATCCTTATTCCAAAGCTTCATACTAGTTAGTTATCTTTGGGATTATCTATAGGACTTTTTTTGTTAAATTCGCACTGAAAGGAATTATTTTATTTTTCCCTTTGTATTTCTGTTCTCATTGCTTTCCTGTTATTGATCTCATTATCTCTTGGTGTACACTCTTCCAAATCTATTGACATTATGTTTAATGCTTGTACTAGTGCTTGCGCATGGTTTGCACTTCCACTAAAACATTTAAAAAACACAAGGTTATCAGCAACTGTGATGTTCACTGTTTTGACTGTTCACCTCTGCCACAGCACACAGTTACAAGTTTACTATTTTGACTTTTGTGCAAGCCTCTGACCTGTATAAATGAAATGATTTTAGCATGCAACTTTATTTACTTGAAGAATATATAAACATGTACCTTGTTACTTCTTTCTCAATCTGTGAAGGCATCTTTTTATGGAGCTGACATTCCTAGACTGGCAGAAACAGAAGCTCTTGTTTAGGAACCACCCTCTCATCCAAAGCCCTTTTTATCATCTTCCTAGTTTTGGAGCCTAAGAGCAAAGGTCAAAACCCCCTCCAGCTTCAGAGACATGTTAGGTCATGCAAGCCACATGCTGTACTGATCCCTGTTTAGTTCTGAAAATGCCTGGAGTCGACACCTTTACCAGAACTATGGACAAAACTGCATGTTACGGGCACTTGAGAGTCAAAGGGTCAGTGAAATGTAGGGTTAGGGTTAGGTTATTTAAATGCTTAATCTACAAGACCTTTAAAGTAATATTTGATTTATTGCTCAGGTTTTCTGACACTGCTTGCATGTAATTTTGACATATATTTGTTTTATTAAATTACATTTGAACCATGCAACATCTTAAAATGTCTGCATTTTACATTTTTTTAGATTTAGATTATTTTCCCTCCTAATCTTACATTTTCCATTTCTCAATTAAACACCACCAATTGAAAAATAACAAATTAAGTTTGGAAAAAGTTGCAAGGTGATTCTAGCTGAATTAGCATTAACGTCATATCCTCTTCTTACCCCCAAAATTGGCTCCATAAACAGGAAAATGTAGGGGTAGGCCCCTAACCCTAACACAAGACCCTTCTTAATATACAAACAAATAACTAAATAAATCTGGAGATTTCTGGCTTGAGGTTAGCAACCCCACAGGAGGTCACTACAGGAACAGATAAATCTCAGATAAGGACCCCATAATTCTCCGTTTTTTAACCTCTTAATCAACCTCAGTTAAACAAAGGAGGGGGCACATGCAGGAGCACATGCCAAGGCAGGGTATTACATGAAATATTTAATCGTCACTATATTAACAACTTTCTAATTATTTTAATTGGAGCTTCATTTTCTTTAACCACTTACTTTAACCAATTAGGGTTGGGTAGGGTTGCTGGAGCCTATCCCAGAGCTTCAACAGAAACAAGGCACACAGCAAAACACTGGAGGTTCCAACAGGATAATTCAGTGTCTCCAATCAACCTGGTGGCATGTCTTTTGACTGTGGTAGGAAACTGGAGTGCCCAGAGGAAACCCATGCAGACTCAGGTACAATATGCAAAATCCACACAGGAAGGACCTGGATCACCCCACCCGGGGAGCGAGGTGACAGTGCGACCCACTAAGCCACCAGGCCGCCCAGCTAAATTTATCCTAAATTGTAATTGAAGCTAATAAATATTTTGAGAATCTAGTTATGTCTTTATACAAAATTAGTACTTGCATTTCTATAAAGACATATCACAGCTGACTATGTAAATGACACAACTGCAATTAATTTTGCTTTGCTATACATTAATATATACAATGTTTATAAGTTATTTTTTGATTTCATAAATCAAACTTTTTTTAATACATTCTGCTGACAGGGTGGTGTTCATATTATTGGATATTAGATTTGAACTTAGTAAATGGTTATAATTGCCCTCTTTGCCCATCGATCTACGCTTAATAAAGTTTTCAACATATTTTTTATTACAAAATAAAATAATATCTTATTTTATTATTTGTTTTTCAATACTTTTACACTACATTGCTTATTATCAAGACAACATTACAGCTGCAGATCTACTTGGCTGTCTTTCTGCAAGCTTTGCACACCCAGCTTTAGAGGATTTAGTAATTTTTTAATGTCAGATTCTTTTAAACATTTTAATCTTTAGGTCTTTTCACAGATCTCCAATGAGATTTAGGTTTAGGCAGGTGATGCAACTCAATGAGAAGTTGTTCTGGCTGTATGCTTCAGCTCACTTTTGCGTTGAAAAGCTTTTTTCTGTATTTAGTTGCATATTTCTTCCCTTCAGTTAATATGTTTCTATATCTAGCTTTGTGCCCTTCCAAACCATGTATATTCAAAAGCTCACATATGACATATTATATCTATAATTATTGACATTTTAAAGAAATTGCCTCTGCCAAGAAAATCCTTAGTCAGACCAACCACAGCATTCAGAATGACCTAATAACAAGTCAAGGGGGTAATTGGACAACAGGTAAGGTTACATGTGACTTCAATTAAAATCAAGCTAAAGGCCAGCAATATAGCCTCTGGCACTAATGCACTTATCAGGAGCAATTTTCACTCGCTCTTCAACCAAGGCCTTTATTTTTTTAGTTTTTCATATGATTATTTTGTTTGGTGAATTGTCTCTATTCTATGAAGTGCAATCCTATAGTTGGATCTGTTAAGCTGTTAAGTGAAGTCCTAGACAACGTTATTGTTTAATTTTAAAAGCAATAGAAACACAACACATAAAGCTGAAGCGCAGAGTCTCAAACACCCCAAGGTTCCAGAAAACATTTTAGGTTGTAGGTTTTAACATTTTATCAATCTCTTTATTATTACACAGTAATTTATAAAACCATAACAAGATAAAAACAAATCCAACAACTCAAATAGTATTATTATTTACTCTTGATAAACATATGATGAATTATTGTTTTTTTTAGATGTTTTTGTTTGTTTGTTTCTTTATTTTTGTTAAATCACCCCCCCACCACCCACACACACACACACGCAAATTCTGTAAGTAACCACTTTTTACGTTGTAGGTAAGACTCCCATGATGAAATGTTCAGTCACCTCTGTTTGATCTAAAATAAATCTACAAGCAAATAAAACATTTTTCATGTGTATCATCGGAACCCTTTAACTTTAAACTTAAGTAATCATTTAGAGATAAGTCACATGTTTTAAGGAGAAGACACTTAATCGTGTATTGAAACAGTGGCTCAAAAACTCAACAGCGCGTCCTTCACCATGTACCTCGGAAACTTAGCGCTTAGAACGCGCGAAATTAAGTTTCGAAAACTAGCCCCGAATACTGCAGTGTAAGCATTTCGCTATCGTTTATTAATACAACTATGTCGTAGAGATGTTTACAATATGTACATTATCACCTATGCCAGTAAGTATATTAAACATGATACTAATAGTCTTATTGTTATAATAATCATAGACTGTAAACATATTCGGCATACATATTAACATTTCTCTATTCTATTTTAATTTTATTAGTGACGTTTACCCACAAAGCATGTTAGTAATCTTCATTATAAATGTTGTCACTGATCGTCATCCTTTTAATTTACCTATAATTATTTTCACTCCATGGACGAATGATATTCACCCTCTAATCAACTGATTTTCACTCGTTTTTCCATTAGTGACTTTCACGTCCTTCTTTTGTAATATTTAAACTATTCCATTTCAAACGAGTCAAGTTTACATGCAATAGAATAATGACAGTTACTTTATCCGTAACTAACTTGTACACTATTTATTAGCAATATTCACGTCATACATTTTCCAATATTACTCACGCAATTGCCTTTACGTTTCCCCATTCAGTCATATTGTGATGTAACAAGCATATATTACCCAAAAGGGTTTTAGCCTACACACTATACATTTCCCATTCGTTTTACAAAACTAACTGTATGTATTATTGTTTCATGTATAAATATTTTAGGTATAAACATAATTTATATAACAAAAAGATTAAATTAGATTAAATTACATTACTTTAACGGGAAAGCCACTGACTACACTTGCACTGCCACTAACCAATAAGTGTGCGCTTTGGGTGCTTGAACACGCCTCTAACGGGAGTCGTATGTCCTAATTTGGCAAGTATGTCCTAATTTAAAACTCAATAGGCGGAGCTTGGACAGCTACGGCTGTTTAGTGTCACTTTCACCGAGCTCAGGAGTACGAGAGGCGAACTGACAGCTGGCGGATGAGCAGGGCGTCTCTAGTAAGAACCTCGATTTCTTATCGCAGAATTACTTTATTACATTACCACGCGTGCAGTATTATGGTTCATAAATTGTTTTTGAATAATTTAAATTCTTGAAGGTTTAAGGACGTAGAGCGCGTCGGTACGAGAAGCGCGCATTCGAATTTAATTACCCGATTGTTTTCCGTGCCGTGTTTTTGCTGTTTTGTACAATTAACTAATAATAAAAATCTCTCCTGCAATTTTGGAATAGTGACGGGCATAAAACGAGAAAAAGTTTTACTGGACTTTTGCGCTTTGCAAACAAACTCTGGACAGATCACATCTTTGAGAAAGGCGAGTATATGGTGAGCAATTTGAGCGCTACGGAGACACGTTTTGGACTTTTGATCATGTCACTGTTGCGTACACATTGCAAACTTTACGACATTCATCATTAAAGTAGACCAAGGCTTTTTTGTTTTTGCGAGGGAAAAAAGATTTGTTGATGAACAGTTTCAAAATTCTGCAAATAATCTCGAGAAGTGGACGCGTTGGATTTTAAAGGATCTCGGACGTTACGGAGTCCCGCCAGCAGATTTAACAATTACGTCCAACGCATCGGGGTAGCATGGCAATGGTAGTAAACCAGTGGCAAGAAAGCATCGCAGCAGACCCCAGCTCCCAGCTGCAGATGTGCGGCCAAGAGCCCGGTGGTGCCCCTACCACCCCGTCCGGCTCCACGCCGGGGACTGATCCGTTAGGAGCAGACAAGCTTACCAACGTAGACTGCATGGTTTGCGGGGACAAATCTAGCGGTAAACACTACGGTCAGTTCACATGTGAGGGCTGCAAGAGCTTTTTTAAGCGTTCTGTGCGACGCAACCTGAGCTACAGCTGCCGCGGTAACCGGGACTGTCCTGTGGACCAGCACCACCGCAATCAGTGCCAGTACTGCCGCCTCAAGAAATGCCTGAAAGTGGGAATGAGGAGAGAGGGTGAGTTAGACTTGATTATTTGTTATGATACACTGAGAGTAGAGATCAACCACCTGCTGATAATTATTTAATTTGTCAAGTGAACAATCCAACTAAAAAGGGTTTCAACATCATCAAGGCAGCACTGAGGATGGTCAAACTTCTGTTTAAATGTTGCAAAGTAAAGCTTCTGTAAAGTTATTTGGTAAAACTAAAGTGATTCATATTTTATATAACCTAATGTTAATTAATAAAATTAAAAAGCTACATGATGTAATTTTTGCTCTCAACATAAAATCCTAGATTAATCTTGTAATCTTGTTGTGGGTGGCAATTCAATGTATTTGGTAATAATTTGAGTAATATTGCCTTTTGTAAAAGTGTGTCAAATTCATTTTCATTTATTTATTTATTTTTTAATTTATTTATTTTTCTTTTTAATTTATTTATTTTAAAAAACATAACCATTAAATCGTCCAACAGAAATAAATGGGCATAACCCTTATCTGAAGGTGCTATCCAGTAAATCTAAATGTCACTTTGTTGGGTTAAAGTGGAATGATAGGCCACTATGTCCTAATTAAGTGGACTATGTAAGTGGTGTCCACCTGTCAGGTCAGATCTTAATCCACACAACCTAGGAAGAGCATTGCTTAAGGTTTAAGATGTTTTTATGTTTTGCCCATATTCTTCATACAAGCGACCCAAAGAAATACAATTTGTTGTATTGTGTGTATTATCAATTGAAAGGTCTTGCATTTTCTAGTTATTCATTTAAAATTTAACAAATTATTCACCCTCTCATACTCTCTTTTTAAATAGCTACTATTGTGTATGTTTATCAATAGACATTCAGCAGTTCAGCAGTAATAATCATTTCTGATGTCCTGATTTAATTTATACCATTAATTCAATTGTGTCATGATGAGTGGACATCTGTATCATTTTAAGTTTGCATATAGATATATACAAAATAATATAAGATAAATATAGAATGTTCCACACAATCTTAGTTTCATGGTGCTGCCAGGATTTTGTCTTGTATTTCTTGTAAGCCAAGGTTTTAACTTTACACACACAAACACACACACACAATATATATATTGTTGGCAATTGTTCTAGTATATATCTATCTATCTAGGCCACTTGCTTTCCAGGTGCCATTCGCAAAAGAGTTATTGTGAAGTTTATAATTGTTTGTGAAGTGGGTTTATTCAGTAAATTCTTTGTAATCTTAAGTGTTCAGAAATCCAACTTACTACTCCCACTGACAAATCACGTTTGATGCTGAATGGGACTGAAGTATGACACAAGCTTCATTATGCTTCACAAAGACTCTCAGTTGAACCTTGTTTGCCAGAACTCAATTTTCTGCTTTTTATACCTCTATTTTTTACACAATAGAGCCTTGGGCAGATGGACAAAACCCTGGATGTATTCAAACAGTGTGTTATTTAATAAAAATAGGCCAAAGGACAAATTTGCAAGCTTTGCTTCCCTTTTGGCACACTACCAACTTCTCAACTGCTCTACCTGTTTTCGCACTTTAGACTTCTCTTTGACATGACTGACATTCTAGGCTGACACAGGGTTCATGTGATGGAGAAAGAGCAAGTGTGACCGGCTGACAGTGGCCTTGAGCAAACTGTGTGTTCGTTTGGCGGAATGTGCCGCATGCACTGCCATACATGACCTTTCTTAAGGCAAGGAAGACAGATATAGATGGGATGAGAAGTTTGGCATTCCCATACAAAAGGCTCTACTCATGATCTGTCTCACAATTTCTTATCAGTATTGTTTATTTAGACTCAACAGTTGTTTCAGCCTGTAATTGTAAGTGCTATACTGCATTAGAATGTAAAATTGTAGAGTGTAAAAAGTCTGGGTAGGCCATCATGTGAATAATAACAGCATACACGTGCTAGAGTTGGAATTCCTGCATTCACTCATATACTGAGGCTACATCCTGTGACCCGTAACAAAAGGTGAGATATAGGTCAATAGAAGGTAAACATTAGACAGGTTAAAGACAAAGTCCAAATGTGACAGCTCACAAAAGGGTTTGGGTAAATATCACCTTGCGGCTTGTGAAGATAGCTAACCCCTATGCTGCAAGCTCAAACAGAGTAACATTTTATGTTTTGAATTAGATATTCAATTCAACTCAATGTCATAAGGATCTTGCCTCAAATGCAGCTTTCTCAGAATGAACCCATATTATCATCTTTACCCTGCTTATTTTGCCTTTGGTTTCTACGAAAGCCATCGTATTACACTCCCCTCACTGTGTGGGCCTAAAAATATAACATCAAAAATAAGGCAGAGCAGGAGCAAGAAAAAAAAATGGGTCCAGTTTCTAAGACACTTGCAAAAACACCTGACCCATAGCAAGATGTTTCCCAACCTCCCCACAATGTGTTTTGCAAACTTGCTTATTAATTAATCAGTACCTTAATAGAACTCCATGTGGCAGTCACTGTTATTGTCTTTTTTGCTAGAACCTTCATGTTGGAAAGAGAGACTTCATCAATGGATTTAAGTGTTAAAAGTCAGATTCACTTTCATGTGACCTCATGTAACTTGTTTGTCACAAAGGTTCTCTGTGAAAGAGTTGAGGCCACGTGCATTGCATCCTGCTATTACTTCCAGGATGAAAGCTAAAATAGTTCGGCAAAATGGCAAATTTGTGTCCAGGGTCATTCCTACTGTGACTCACTGGACCTTGGTCAGTGGAATCTGTAACAGAAATGACATCATATTTACAGGAATTTGTTAGGGTTTATCACACCTGGTAAAGATTCAGCTCATCTGTTGTGTTGTAAACCCCAAGTGCATTTACATGTAGGTCAGGAAAAGCTCCCTGTCATGATGTATGACTGTCCAGAAATTAATTTCACCTGCTTCACATTTTGAAAGCCTTATGTTTTACACCTATTTTAGATAGAGTCTGGGGGGATTTTAAGGTATCTGCTTGTCTTGAATGTTTCCCATGTAAATAGTCTTGCTCAGATTGCTGGCTCCATGCCACCACTTGCCACCCACAGAAATTGGAACAAGGCCAATTTCCCCCACACACTGTGTCACCTTTTTATCTGGATTATAGCCTTTGACCTCTTACTAAGCATTTCCCATCTCCTGTCTGAGACAATGTTCACAGTGTAAGGCTTCACTGTACATGGCTTTGTGCGCTCAAAATGTACAGGGATGTGGAATTCACTATCACTTTAATCAGTATGTGACAGTGTATGCTTTGCGCTAGAATTTGTCCTTTCAGATAATCTCCGGTATTTCATAAACTTATTTCAGTTACTTTTTCCCCCACATTTGACTTTCTGGTTTATATCCTTGACATGCATAAAAAGGCTGTTACATTACTTTTGTTGTGACACTGCCAGCCTAATTAAACACTTATTTTACAAGACTGCTGTGATGAGCCTGAAATCAGACTATGTTAGTCAGGTATAGCTCCTAAACTTTTCCCAGTGTTCGACATGTCAGGGACTCCTGCCAATTACCGGGCGTATAGTCAGTGAGCACACATGCCCAGAGCGGTGGGCAGCCCTAGCCACAGCGCCCGGGGAACAGTTAGAGGTTAGCTGCCTTGCTCAAGGGCACTTCAGTCATGACCTTTCAGCTCTGTGAATTGAACCGGCAACCTTCTGATCACAAGCCCAGTTCTCTAACCACTAGGCCACGGCTGCCTCTCAATTGACTATCTTTCTCTGTACTTGAGCTTTCCCCAGTATCAGGTTTAACCCTAGAGCCCTCCCTAATATCTGGCTAGCTTGCTGCAGGGCTGTTTTTCCCTGGATTCAACCGTTAACTTTTTACTGTTTTTGTACTGATTTAACCATGCAACATAGCAGTGCTGTGCCCAGGCTCTAAACTGTCCTTTGTCTGAATTTGTCCTGCCCTGGTTCCTGTTCATTTCACATTTCTATATTGGTTTGTAAAGAAGGCCTGACTCCTGTAGAGTCTGCTAAGTTGCTGCTTTTTGTGTATTTGTTTTACTTAGTACATATAAAAGTCTTGATGTCATTAATAAAATGTCCAAAATTAGTGTCCTTAAAGTTAGTATGACCTGGATTCACAAATCTGTCCTGAAATATATTATTGTCACTAGAAATATAATAGGTTAGTCTAGAGTTTTCTTTTTTTGTGTCAGAACAGTATCGGTTTTCAAGATGATGCCTGAGACCAACGTGATAATTAACACTAATCTCTACTTTGATTAGGCAGAAGGGCATGACCCTTGCCATACTTTACAGTTATTAAGTGACACAGCTATTCTATTCTAAGAGCAAATGGGACAGGTTTTCCTTCCACCTCTCTGTCTGTTCTGTTCGTGGTCATTGTATGTAACTGTAGATGGAGTTACTAGTTAGAGAGCGGCATGACCAAACAGGTGTTTTCCAAATGGCCTTTTAGCATATGGTGACAAAAATGTTCTGTTGGGCCCTTGGCCTCCAGCTGATCCATTTGTCAGGGGGAGGTGGGAAAAACATTTTACTTTGGAAGGCACTTGCTTAGCCATTACTCATTAGTAGTAGGGTCTCCAATAGAACTTCATTTAGCAGAAGGTAATTTGGATAGATCACAGTATTATATGTTTTCTTTAGGATTCAAATCAATGTTGTATGAATGCATTATTTAACAACTTTATCAACATTTAGTATTCAAAGTTGTTCACACGTGTGCTCTTTTCTGCTTTCATCTACAGCTGTCCAGCGAGGGCGCATGTCCAGCTCTCAGTCCAGTCCAGGCCAGTACATAGCCAACGGAAATGACCCTTACAATGGACAGCCATACCTCTCAGGCTTTATCTCACTGCTGCTGCGAGCAGAGCCTTACCCCACATCTCGCTATGGTTCTCAGTGCATGCAGTCAAACAATCTGATGGGTATTGAGAATATCTGCGAGCTAGCAGCACGTCTTCTCTTCAGCGCTGTAGAGTGGGCCAAGAACATTCCCTTCTTTCCAGACCTGCAACTAATGGACCAGGTAAATTCTTGAGCACTTGTTAGAATGAATTTGCTTCTCGCTCTTGAAAATTTCATCATTACATGTGGTTGGCTTCTAGGTGGCGCTATTGCGGATGTCATGGAGCGAGCTGTTTGTGCTTAATGCAGCACAGTGCTCCATGCCACTACATGTAGCACCCCTGCTGGCTGCTGCTGGCCTGCATGCCTCCCCTATGTCAGCTGAGCGTGTGGTGGCCTTCATGGACCATATCCGCGTCTTTCAGGAGCAGGTGGAGAAGCTTAAGGCCTTGCAGGTGGACACTGCTGAGTATTCCTGCCTTAAATCCATTGTTCTGTTTACTTCAGGTAAGACGTTACTGCTAAAATTGACTTAATAATTAAAAATCAAGTAGTTCATTTGTAAATTTAGGGATTACAATACTCCTTTTATAGAGCTACATGTGACATAAGAAACACATTCAAAAATATTCAAAAAAGTTCTGAATAAAATTTCTTACATATTTTTAAACATGATTACAATAGCGTTTAAACATAATTTCACCTGCTTTACTTTTATCTCTAGCCTGAAGCTTGTTCAATTTGATGCTTTTTATACCACACTGACATAAATACAGAGATATATGTAAGCTGTAAAGATATCTAATAACTCTACACAGGAACTCGAAAAGCTTCTTCTGTTACACTGGGTTCACTGCAAAGATAAAGAGTGAATTCAGTAAAACACTGACATTATATCTGTCATAGTACACAGTCCAAAAACATGCAATTGAGGTGAATTTGAGATACAAAATGGCCATGACTGTATTTGTTATAAACTTGGGTGCTGCTTAATCTTGTTTAATGAGTAGCCATTTCCTGTCATGCATGTAACTACAGTGTAACGCGTAACGTTAAAATTCCAATAAAACAACCAAAACTTAGCTTTCACACACCATATGTTGCTCTAAATTACAAATCATTAAGTTTCAGGCTAATGCAGTAGGAAAGATACGTATATAAGATACTTCCGAAACCCACAAAGGACTATTCCAAGAAAATTGGACTGATTATTTAAGAGCTCCTATATATCCAGTTTTTGCAAGTTATAACTTTTAGTCTTATGTAATTTTAGTTGTTCTGTGTATAATATTCTCCAGTCCACCCATGAAGCATGGGTCCCTGCTGAGTTGGAGTTCCTCCAAGGTTTTTTCCTGTAATTTTAGGGAGTTTTTCCTTGCCACAGTCGCCCTTGGCTTGCTAAACAGTTTTTTTTTGGTTCTTGGTCTGGTGGTCCTAAACTCTGTAAAGCTGCTTTGTAACAATGTCTATTGTAAACAGCGCTATACAAATAAATATAGTAGATTCAACCTTTCAAAAAGAAAAAAAAAATAAGAAAAAACATTATTAAATGAGAAAACACAAAAAGCTGAAAATATTATTTTTTGCAGCACGGTGGCTTAGTGGGTAGCACTGTCACCTCACAGTGACAAGATCCTGGGTATGAACTGTGTCCTTTCTGTCAGGAGTTTGCATGTTCTCCCCTTGTCCATGTGGGTTTCCTCCAGGTACTCCAGTTTCTTCCCACAGCACAAAGACATGCTACCAGGTTGATTGGAGAACGTGAATTGTCCTGTAGGTACATGCGCCCCATCCAGGGTGTTACTGTGTGCCTTGTGTACGTTAAAGAGTTGGGATAGGCTCCAGCATTCCTTCCCGACCATAATTAGGATAAAAGGTTAAAAATGAACATAACTGATGTTATTATTTAGTGTATTTGGTCCCTAGCAGCACCTCACATACACAGGCACATCTTCCAGACCTCTACTTATGAGCTTTTCAACAAACACATCATTCCCTGCCATTGCTCCCATATAACTCGTTTTCCTAGTTCTACAATAGAAACACACACTTCCTTTATGTTCCATGATGCTCGTGTTGTCAGTTCTTCATGCTTGTATCTATTATTGAAACCAGCTGGGCAGACTCTCACCCCTCTTCCTACCAACACGCCTGAATTATGCTTGCTTGGTTACAGTAAGAGGGATTTGATGCAGCCCAGTCCTGACCTACATAACCCGTTGCCTCCTTCCCAGAGGGCTTTTCATCCTGCCACTATTGGCCCGAACCTCCCACCAAAGGTCTAATGTTGGCCCCGCCTTTTGCCTGGAGTAGTAGTAGGGGCTTGTCCATGCATGATCTTACCGCACAATGTGTGACAAAGACATAAACAATTTTAAGGGTAGGTTAATTTTAACAATGAGAGATAGAATATCAAAAAGAAAATTTATTTCCATATTGTACACAGAAATAAGTATTTGATCCCCTACCAAACATTAAGAGTTCTGGCTCCTACAGACCAGTCAGACATTCCTAATCAACACGTCACCTGTATAAAAGACACCTGTCCACAGACTCAATTAATCAGTCAGACTCTAAACTCTCCTACATGGGCAAGACCAAAAAGCTTACTAAGGATGTCAGGGACAAGATCATAGACCTGAACAAGGCTGGAATGGGCTACAAAACCATAAGTAAGGTGCTGGGTGAGAAGGCAACAACTGTTGGTGCAATTGTAAGAAAATGGAAGAAATACAATATGACTGTCAAGCCACCTCGATCTGGGGCTCCATGCAAAATCTCACCTCGTGGGGTATTCTTGATCATGAGGAAGGTGAGAAATCTGCCTAAAACTACATAGTTGGGAGGGGGGGATCTTAAGACAACTGGGAACACAGTCACCAAGAAAACCATTGGTATCACTTTTTGTCGTCATGGATTAAAATCCTGCAGAGCCCGCAAGGTCCCGCTGCTCAAGAAGACACATGTGCGGGCCTGTCTGAAGTTTGCCAATGAACACCTGGATGATTTTGAGAGTGATGGGTAGTAGGTGCTGTGGTCAGATGAGACAAAAACTTAGCTCTTTGGCATTAACTAAACTTGCCGTGTTTGGAAAAGTGGCTCAAAAAGAAGCACATTAAGGTCATGGAGTGGCCTCTCCAGACCTTAATCCCATAGAAAACTTATGAAGGGAGTTGCTAAGTGACAGCCTCATAATCTTAATGATTTAGAGATCTGCAAAGAGGAGTGGACCAAAATTCCTCCTGATGCAAACCTCATCATCAGCTACAAAAAAACTTTTGCCACCAAGTATTAAGTCTTGTTTGTTAGAGGGATCAAATACTTTATACAATGTAATTTTCTGGATTTTCTTTTTGATATTCTATCTCTCACTGTTTAAATAATGTACCCTTAAAATTATAGACTGTTCATATCTTTGTCCGTGGGCAAACACACACACACACACACACACACACACACACACACACACACACACACACACACACACACACACACACACACACTTACTTTCTATGCTCTCAAAAGTGTGAATGTATGCATTACCCTCATTACTTCTTGGCTTTTCTCAGATGCTATGGGTCTGTCAGATGTTGCCCATGTGGAGAGTATACAGGAGAAGTCTCAGTGTGCCCTGGAAGAGTATGTAAGAAACCAGTACCCCAACCAGCCCAACCGTTTCGGACGACTGCTATTGCGGCTTCCATCATTGCGCATTGTCTCATCACCCGTCATCGAGCAGCTCTTCTTTGTGCGCCTGGTGGGCAAAACACCAATCGAGACACTGCTCAGGGACATGCTTCTATCTGGTTCTAGCTACAACTGGCCCTACATGCCCGTCCAGAGAGAACGGCCCCTTTCCCTTCACTACAATGAGAATGGGCCTTGACCTTCACAAAACATCTTCTAGTATTCATCAGCACCTGTTTGACATTCAAATGAGCCAACAGTCCCATCTGTGGTCGGAAATGGAACTCACAAGAGATGTTCAGCAGTTGCTCTTTATTGTTTACGATCAGAACTGAGGGCTTGCATCAGCGTTGACTTTCAAATTATTTTCAGAGTACATTTATGATTTTTAACAAACCAGAAGCCATTAAAGATACCAAGTGGGCATTTCTAACATACAATTTTGAGACTTTTGGTCTATGTGAGGTTTAAAGAGACCTAAAGAGACTTGAATAACTCGGAAAGTGTGCAGCTGTACTGCATTTTTGGGAGAAATAAAATCATTAAGTTTGGTTTTGTAAAGTGACAAGAGAGACTGAATATGTACGTCAGCATTAAAGCCATTGCCATCTAAAAAATGGCAGAAATGTGTATTTGTGACAAACATTTGTATTTGTCTCAGTGTTATTTTAGGTCTTTGAAGGAATTTAATAACTGAAAGAGGCACTTCAACCATTTTCTCTACTCTTTTCAGCTACTACCAAAAATTAGCACAGATAGGTAGAAATAAAAGAGTTATAAACCACAGCTGCTTTAGAAAGCACGACCTGTTATATTAGTTTGCAGAATATTTCTATGAACATTTATTTTAGGTTTAAAAGAAAAGAAAATCAGTCAAATAAATGTTTTCATTCACAACATAAAAATCTCTCTGTTATTTGTTAGTGGAGTGCACAGCTTATAATGGGCCAACATCAAAATAGTTTCCAAACAAACAAAAGATTTAAATATGCAAGTGTTCACTTTGTATTTCCCTTTTAAAGAATAAATACTGTTATTTTTAATATATGCCTTTCTGCTTTTTATATTTTGGTGTAAAGTGGTGGGGTGGGGGTCATTTTATATGATGATGATGTGAAAGCATTGGGTCATCATTGTACACACACTTTTTGCTGAATGGTACAACAAGTTTAAAAGGAAGGTGACTATGTAAAAAGTGATATAAATTGTTTTTGAAATGTGTTTTTTATTTTACTTTTCGGTTTGTAAGCAGACATGAAACAATGAGTCAGTAAATCAGAGTAAGCCTTTGTCATATATGTACTGGAGAGGTAAATGAGTACCTGAAAAAAAAGATGTGGTCAATAAGAGAACATTGCACACTACATACGCAGCACTACCAGCTGTGTCCTTGTACCATCTGAAAATGCAAAACATAAAGATTGTCTGCTTTTGCTTTTAAACATGAATGTAGGCACAATGCACTTCCCAGTCTGTCAGATTCAGATCAATAGACAAATTAAATTGAGGTCACTGTGTCTATAAGGGTGCCTGTGCCTCTATTTGGCTGACTGTTGAGAAAGACGGCTGGGCAAGAATCGGGAAGGAGTAGGGAATTCAGTGGACTTTTTTCTACATTAGACAACCTTCCTTTTTTTACGAAAAGGAAAATCATTCAAAACTGTTTTCTACCTTGCATAGATGATATTTATGAAGTGGACATCTACCCTCTGTCTGTAGGTAAAATATAACCACATTGTGGTTTTAGTCTCATACTTAAGACTATGAATCTGCTTATGTTGTGTTATGCTCATTTTCAGAACAATTAAAACATTTACAGCAATTGAACAGTTGCAAACTCTAGTTCAAATCTTGTTTGTTACAGATATCAAGTAAGTTATTTCATAAAAACCATTTTTTCCCTCAGTGACCAGGCTGTAAATGCCAAAGGCAATGTTACTTCCTTTTTGACACTGCTGACACTACAGTGTGTGTGTGTGTGTGTGTGTGTGTGTGTGTGTGTGTGTGTGTGTGTGTGTGTAGGTTTGGAGCTGTTTTTAAAATTTTAACCAGAAATATAAACAATAAAACAGCCAACGAATTAAAATGCCAACAGCAACCTGGGAGGTAGATTTACCAAAGCGAGTTAAACAATGCGTAATTAATATTGATGAGCGGTGCTACATTTCTGCCACCTGCTGGAGCTCTTGACATAGGTTTAGATTTTCTAAGTGCATAGGACTGTTGCCTCACAGCAAGAAGGTCCCCAGGTGGATCGTTTCTATGTGGAGTTTGAAAGTTCTCCCAGTGTCTTAGTGGGTTTGGACGTGCTCTTGTTTCCTCCCACAGTCCAAAAACATGCAGGTGAGGTCAGTTGGATACGAATCTTGTGTAATGAATAAAACATGACGTTAACACCCTAAAAAACAATAAACGTTTACTTTGTGAGGCACAAAACATTATTATGATGTTGCAGGATGGTTTCTGACATCAATGACACCAGTGTTATTTTAGTATACAAGTTTCTTGGACATAAATTTAGATCTTATTATAATTTCAGACACATGTTTTGACTTGGGTGGGTTGTTGCACCAAGGCTTTGCCCTAAGGCACAATTTGACCCACTAACTCACAGTCATAAGGTCTGCAGAATGAAGGTGGTATATACTTGGGAAGATAAAATATAATTTGAAATAAAGGAGTATTGGGTAGTCACCAAATTATACAATACAAAATCTAAACTGAATCCTCAGGTTTACTATTACATTTTTTTTATAGCACCATTACACAGAACGAATAATAATAACATGATAGATCAAATAGAAACTAAAACAGATAGCAAACTGCCCTTTACATGTATGTAATAGAAAATAATATTAAACAAAATAGAGACATTTCATATGGTTCTCTATTCTCTAATGTTTTTAAGATTGTTCATAGCATGGTTATAATTGTAACAGACTTCACATTAAATATTTAATTATTGTTTATTTATTATTATTTAACACATGAGAATCCTGCAGGCTAAAAAACTGAGAAACCTTGCTCTAACATCTCACCTGCAGTGTTGTGTCCTGCAGATAATTCTAAAGATAATTGGGGATTCACATTCTGAGACCAGCTTTGTCTTTGTTAACCGTTTAAATTCACTGACCCGGACATTTGAGGTCACAGGCATGTTAAATGGTGTGGGATGCTGCAGCTGCATGATTCACAGTTTTTTCCCTTTCTTTCTCAGTGTGTGTGTGTGTGTGTGTGTATGTAGCTGTGCTACATGCGGATGAATGAATGCATTTTTGTGTACTGCATTGTGGTGGCATCTGTGCATCGAGACAAAATTGAAACAAACCTGGGACTAACTGGGGAAAAAGCAATGCAATATATATACATACAGCTGTTTTATTGTTTTTATTGTCACACTGAACAAAAAGCTAATCATTTACATAATACACATTGTAATGAGAAATTAATGTATTTTTTAGTAAACAATTTGTGAGATATCCCATCTTTAATAAAAAATAAATAAATAATGATAAGATTATATTATTATTTGTTGTAGTAGTAATGTAGCTATGTTCTCTTTGCACTCTCCGAACTTTGGATAAAAAACTGAATTGTACTTTTTTATAGGAATATTTATCCATTATTTTCAGATTATAGAAGGAGGGAAAACATAAATCACTTAAATGTGCAACACACACATTCACTTTCTTTTTACTAGAGATCTGTAGAAACTAGTCCAGCTTCTGTGAAGGAAAAAAAAATATGTGGAGAACAGAGAACGTGCAAAACACCTGGCAAATAGTAGCTGGAAGTGAGGCTCAAAGCACTATGGTCTGTTTTGCAACTGTGCATCTCAGAGGTGTGATCAATTGTCCATGTATGTGCATAAATCATCTTTTCATCCCAAGGCTGCAAAGGTCTCTGACCTTATGGTAGATTTGAAATCTGATTCTGAGGCATGCTGCATCCACTATTGTCTTCTCCACCAGCTTTATTTCTGTGTGTGTGTGTGTGTGTGTGTGTGTGTGTGTGTGTGTGTGTGTTTGTTGGTTTGTCATTGTTAGTGTTACTCATCTCTAACACACCTGTTCCAGTCTCACGGCAGCACTGGCCCAGTTTCTGCTGTACTCATTTTTGCATGTGTGCCGCCATTTTTAGTTCTCAGAAGCCTTCGCCTGCAGCAAGAACAAAATTACTTAATGCTCTTTGTCCTCTGATGAAAGGTCACTTTCAAACTGACCAATAAAACACCTGCCATAATTAGACAAATTAAAAGCATTGACTAGTAAGTTGATTTTATTTCTAAGAACTTGATTTATTATTCACCAATCAGTGGCATAATCTAGGGGCACTGGTATGTTTTCGGTGTGAACTAAATCTAAATATTACACCAAGTTGGCTTTAATATTTTATTATTTATGATATTAAACTGTAAACATCAACATAATTTGTTGCTGAAAAATTATTTAACCAAGTCAAGCATATAAAGAAGTCCCAAATATTTAATTCATATAAAAGCATATGTGCTTAAAATTGGGTGTGTTTATATCATCTACTAACTAGGGATGATTTATAAATACACAGATTTTCCTATAGCCTAAAAAGCTAAAAAGCACACATTCCTGTGCTTTTGAAGGGCCTCCAACAAGAACCTTTTACACCGAAGACACACATTAGCATGAAGTTGTTAATAATAATGTGAGTAGGGGTTTTAGATGACCTATACTCTATCCGAAATGACCTGTGGGTGTTTTTGCAGAAATGGCAGATCTTCACAGTATTGGGATCAAATGCATTTTAGCATTATAGTTCTGATTACCAAACCATGAAGACTTTGTGTAACGGGAAACTTTACCAATCCACTTTGAGAGTCTGTTACATTGCATTGCTTTATTATGTTATTTACCATTATCTTTTCATCCTAACCACTTGAAAGTTGTCGGTTCACACTTGAGGGACTTAATTAATTCTAGAAAACTTTACTTGTTATTATTTAGGTTACTTATAACCAACTTATCAAAAGATCTTGAAGGACTTTCTTCTTTATTTAATTCTACCAATAGTGTAACCAATGTCATTCCTATTTGGAAAAACAAACAAACAAAAAACAGAGTATGCAGAGAAAATCCAAGCACAAAGACAGAAGTCAGACAGTATCTTATGGGCGGTAATACAATCTGGTTTGATGTTTGATGTTTAAAATCCAAGCACACAGACACATAATTGCTTTGATTTTAGTGTTTTGACAGAGCCCAGTTCAAGTTTTTAATTTGATCTGTAGCTCGCATTTGGCACCAATCCCCCCCCCCCATTGAACTTGCACCAGTACATCCAGCTTTTAACTGCTATACATGTATTACTGAGTTTTTGCTGACCTTTTGCGGTTGGATTCCAAATTAAGATGAGTATGTCACTGACCTGACCATGACCTTCTTGCTGCAGTTTAAACTCATCCCACAGCATGTCTGATTAGGAGGGTTTAAAAAGCTGGGTATGTGAATGATCAGTGACCTGTTATGTGTGTGTGTGTCTTTTAACATGTGTGTGTCCAAATGCAGAAGACTGAACACTTTTATAAATCTGCACCTTATTCCAGTGTATTTTAGTTCATAATACAGTACAAATGGCAAAAAACAGAACAATTGTGACCAAAAGTAGTTTTGGTTACTATTGTGTCTCAGGATAATCCTGAAGGACATCAGATAACTTTGTCTTGGTCTTTGCTTTTGCAGGCGCATAAGAGTGAGTGTGTTTGTTTGTGTGCAGTGTTTGTGTGTATTACATGACAGTGTATTGCTCCCAGAATTGGCATCCCAGGCTTTAAGCTCCCAGGGAGATCTGTGACCGATGATGCGCAAGTTGAGGGTTCAGCATTAGTTCAGAGAAAGGTTCAACCTGCGGTCAGCACCCGACTACTACCACTTTCACACTCTGTTCTTTTTTTGCGGATGTTAAGCAATCGGAATGCATAACTTATATAATTTAGCATGCTGTTATGCATGGATTCAAATTTTATATGGTCTGCTAAGTGCTATAAATGTAAATGTTCAAATTAGGACAAAATAGAGAAAGCAAGGTCATTAAAGAAATTAATGCATGCACACAAAAACATGTCCTACTTCAACCCCCCCACACACAGACTGTTGATTAGCAATATGATTTTTGGTAGTTATGATGTGCTGTGTTTAAATGCTGAATCAGTTTATAACTGACAGTGTTATTAAACTCACTCAACATGTGTGCAATTTAAAGCAGGAAGTAAGACATTATTGCTTGTGGTCAGACATTTGACATTTATCCCCCTCTATAATTGTGGGTTTAGATTTTTGTAGCTGTGCACTGCAAAGTGAAGGTTCCATCTTCCGTCAGTAGAAAGGCCACTTAGATGTAAATAAGCACCCAGAAATGGATGAGCATTCTCTTGATCCTAATGTTTCAGAGCTGAAAACACTGACTAGTAAAACTACAGTAAGTAGCAAAAATGAAAGAATGAGAACTAATTAAGGCTTGAAACCATTTTTAATCCAGAAGCAATGTATTACTCACAAAGATGTGAATGGAATGCCATTATCCTCTCAGATTTGCAAGGTTATACATTTTAAAATATGCTAGATGTATAACTATCTAAAAGAGGAGCACTTGGTAAGACAAAATTGGATAATAAAAAGGGATCTGATCTTTTCCAATACCAGCAGTGACACTGCTGCAGTTTCATTCATGAAAAGCACCCACGCAAGCACGCGACTAATACAGGACATAACAAATGTTAACACTGCAAGATTAACCCTTGACTGATTGCAATGTACCTGACCCATCTCATTTGAATAAAAGGTTGCAGAAATGGCACTTTGCCATGGAGGCCCTCACATGTACTGCTGAGTTGGGTCTTGTATGATGGATCGAAGCTGTTCTTTATGCTTCAGGTTCGACCTTTGGCAACCTCCTGTGAATTAGCTAGAAGCATATCAGCTGCACTGGCCTTTTTATCTGCCATACTATTAGCTGAGTGAAGAAAAGTGGGGGTCACCTTTCAGCAACCTTATCATGTAATTGGGTTCAAGGTTAAGTAATCTGAGAGAGAAAGGGGCAGGGTTAAGGTCGGGGTGACTCGGAAAGGGGCAACTTTTAATCACAAATTGGGGGAAAAAAATCAAGGGCACCATCTAGATTCATGGAGCTGTTGCTGGGCAACTTGCACCCCATCCAATGTCTGCAATACTTTTAACCCTGAATTAATTTAGACAGTGCAATGACTAATATTAATATTACCGATTTGGAGAATTAGGCAAGGGCAGGGCCTGTTTGGTGTCCTGTTTGGAGTTGTCTGAACAGCCTTATTAAAACAAGTGCAATGGAAAGGGGTATTAAATGGTAGCCCTGACATCTTTGTACGAGAATGATTGTAGACATTAGCTAAAATGAATGGTTTTGCTTTTACCCAAAATTACCTGCAGACCACCTTCTGTTAAAGAGCAGGGACAATAATGTCGGTAAATGTATCATAATCATCCACCTGGCATGTCCCTGTATACTTTCTGATGATTTTTTACTGAACTGTAAATGAAAAAAATAGCAAAAACCGAAAGTGAATTTTCTTTGACATGTATTAAATTTCAAAATAGTACAAAACTAAGCATTTTATTAACTGCCACTATGAGAACACTACCAAGTAACAAAATATAAAACAGGAGGGTTGTTCTTTTAAAAGCACTTTTTTGGGTAAATTGACATCAGAGCTTTTCTAAAATGTCAACTTGGTAAAATTTGCTTTTTCTACCAAATTGAAAATATATTATCTAATAGCATAATCTAATAATCAAAGTTCTAAAATTCTAATTGTAATTATGTTGTATATAAAATGTATGTAGCTGTTAGCAGTTAGCAGTAAATGCGTTTTTTCCATAAATGATGCCGAAAAAGATGACTAATGCATTCAATGAAATGGTTTACTTTATGACCACTAGAAAAAACCCATATAAAACAGTTGGATTGACTTATAGCTAAGTCAAAAGTTCAAGTACACCTGCAATTGTTTCTAAAGGCAGTAGATTTTACTTTTTTAACTTAATGTCAACATATGCTTTCAACTTTGTGGCGACAGTTCCATCATTGGGCCCTTGTAAGGTTACATTAAAACATGGTTAGACAAATTCTTAACATTTAAAAGAAAACATAATATCACTTCACTTTATTATTCAGAGAAATTGTGTTAAACTTTTGAGAGAAAAATGATGTCTTTAAATGACCTGGATAGGCTGTTTACCTATCCAGCTGAATACTTAGAAATACTTAGAAACTTACCAAAAAAAGACTTTTTTTATTTAATTATTTGTTTAAAACATAAAAACGAACTATTCTTTTTTCCCAGGCACAATTGCCTGTAATGTGTTTGATAAGATTTCCTTCATTTTAAAAGTTTTTTGTTAATACTAAAATAATTTTATATAAGGTAAATAAATTGTTTCATTGTTATTTTTAACATAGCTGTTTCTGAATAAACTTATTTTCTGGTTAATTAATTTAATAATTAATTATTTTGCTGGTAACAGTTTTTCAGAATCAAATTCGTTTTAGTTTGTGTCAGTAAATATATGTGATGATTCTGGGTTTTTTTTTTCTTTTTTGCAAACTGGACATGACCTGTGTCTATAATGAATAATAACCACTTTTTGCGCTTGACCCAAACATTTTTCACCCCAGTTCATTTGCTGTCATCTTTGACCTGAAGAGTGACCCTGGACTTAAATACATTTCAGTGGAGACGACTGATTTATTCAGCAGTAAATTACCCTGTTGCAAATGCTTTTTGCTTTTGAAAAGGTCAACGTCAGAGAACATATAAATAAAAAAATCAAATTATAAATGTAATGACTCTGAGATTCTGATTAAAGTACAAAAAGATGTGAGGCGGAGTGGAATAGTCATTAGTTAAATGTTTAAAACATGTATTTTGTGTGAGAGACAAATTAACAATTGCTTAAATATTTCATACAGTCAGCTTGATCGTAGAACCTGTGAAAAGTTTAAAATACGTAAATCTTTTTTATTATTATTATTTTAATCTTTTTTTTAATCCTAGACTTTTTTTCAGTAATAAAATGACAGCCAGTAGTTCATGAACAGTTAAAGCTTTTCATGACCTCTGAGTCATTTGATTTCAAGTTATATGGCTGGGATAATGTCTTGGTAATGCAGCAGTCATGTGCGAGAACCCTGGGGCCACAGTAGAAGTAGAAGGTTGATATTTAATGTTGCACCTCCTTAAGCTTTTTTTTACCTTCCCAATTTTTTCAACTTGCTCCACACTGGTGTGTATGTATACACAAAGACAAAACTCTTCCAGCTCATGCCTTAAAATAAACTAATTAAACTAATATTAAGCTGTGATTAAATGCACTGCATCTGCTGCTGTTTTTGCAAACATTGGTCAAGCTGGAGGAAATTTAAATTCACTAACTGCTAGACAGATTAAAAGAGCTTCTTGTCCTATTGCTGACCCTTAAAGCCGGGCCAGATGTCTTGCACAGATTTAGACAAAAACTTCAGGTGACACCTTCTAACATGAGGGCCCCTTGGTCTCCCATTAGAATAAGGAGCGTCCAGAAAAGTAAAGCCCATTCATCATGATTCACAATGTTGCACACACTTCATCTTTTAATACCCCATCACACACAGACATATATCTGCAACATCACAGTGTATTTCTTTTTATTTAAACATTTTGTAAATTTCTTCTAATACACATAGTTTTTTCGACGCTATTTCATCATAAACTAATTGAATGAATTAGGTAATGTGTGTACAATTAAACATTTTGTTAGTATGAGTCCAAAAAGCAAAAAGATCTTTAAACAAAAAACAGACCCATTCCAAAAAAACCTAATGTCATGGAAAAGTTGATTAATTACCATAATTCCATTCAAAAACTAAACATTTCATAGATTATAGATTCAGGGCCAACGATTTAAATGATTTAAAGGGTTTTTTTTTTAACATAATTTGGGTTTTCAGCTCATAAAGCACAGGAAAACAGGATTTCAAAAGAATTGAATACTGTGTAAAAATCAGCCCAAATGTTGCAGGGCATGAATGTTTTAAACTGATTGTGACAAATTAACCATCTATTTCAATATGGGGAAGACTGCATACCTAACAACTGGCCAGAAGACCACCATTGATACCCTCCATTGGATGGGTTAGCCACAAAACTTCATAGCTAAGGAGGCTGGCTGTTCATAGAGTGATGTGGCAAAGCATATCAATGGAAAGTCTAGTGGAAGGACGAAATGTGGCAGGAGAAGATGCACCAGCAAAAGAGATGACCGTGGGCTTCAGTGGATTATCAAAAAGAGAAGATTCAAGAGATCCAGAAAGAGTGGAATGAGGCAGGAGTCACAGCTTCAAAAACCACCACATTCAGATGCATCCGGGAGATGGGCTACAACTGTCGCGTTACTTGAGTCAAGCCACTTCTGAACCTGAGCCAATGTTAGAAGCATCTCAACTGGGCCAAGGAGAAGAAGGGCTGGACCATTGCCCAGTAGTCCAAGGTCCTGTTTACTGATGAAAGTAAAATGTGCCTTTCATTTTGTAATCAAGGTCTAAGGGTTTGGAAGAAGACGGGTGAGGAACCGAACCCAAACTGCTTGAGGTCCTGTGTGAAATATTCAGTCAGTCATGATTTGAAGTGCAATTTTTGATACAAATGCTGCTTTCTTAAATCAAGGTCACTGAAACAGTCTACCAGAATGTTTTAGAGGACTTCATGATACCTTCTGCTGAGGATTTGTATAAATATGAAGATTTCATCTTCCAGCAAGACCTGGCCCTTGCCCATGCTGCCAGAATCACCAAAGCCTGGTTTGATACCCATGCCACCACATTGCTTGGCTGGCTAGCCAACGCGCCGGACCTAAACCCCATTGAGAATCTTTGGGGTATTCTCAAGAGGAAAATGAGGGCCACCCGACCCAACAACAAAGAAGAGCTGACAGCAAGCATCAAGGAAATCTGGGCTTTTATAACTCCCAGGCAATGCCACAGGCTGACACATCGCATCAAGGCAGTGATTAAAGCAAAGGGAGTCCCAACCAAGTATTGAAGATTGACATATCGATTTGTAAGTGCCATATTTTGATTGATTTGATGTGATCCTAATTTTTTTTCTGTAGTATACTTTCTGGAATGCTGTGATTTTCTCCATAGTATTCCATTTTTTTTTAAATCCTGTTTTCATGGGCTTTATGAGCTGGAACCCCAATTTATGTAAAAATAAACAAATAAGTACCTGAAATTTATGTATGCTTCACAATAAAAAAAAAATCAAATGTTCAAAGTCATAGGTGTGTTCTGTAAATGAAATGATGAAAATTCTCAAACAATCAATTTTAATTCCAGGTTGTGAGCTAACAAAACACGAAAAATATCAAGTGGGTGAAAACTTTTCCATGGCACTGTATCTTCAAATAATAGAGATTTGGTTCAATAATAATAAATGAAGAGCATTTGGTGTTTATCTGAGACAGCTACATTTAAATACCCTAAATATAGTCTCAGAATCTTTAAAATCTCTTTTGTTGTTTATGATTTGCCCACTTTTACCATCTCTTTATTCTCTGACTCTCTTTTCCTCCTTCTCACCCTCTCGCTTAGTGGAAGGCTGTCAGAGCTTTTTGGGACCTATTGAGCTGTGAAATCGCACAAATTGCTATTGCTTTATGTCTGGCCTGGCAACTAAAAGGGGAAAGATAAAACAGCAGCAAGAGAATGACAAGCAAGAGAAGAGATTTTCTGCTCCAACACTTCTGAACTGTTTTTTACCTCCACCACCACTGCACCTCATAACATACACACACTAGCACACGCACAGTTTCAACATGCCGTGTTCAACCCTTATGACCCCCTCTATATCTGTTCTCAATTAACAAGCCACCATCCCTAAGCACAAACACCCACACTGACAGACACCCTTGTTCCCACTCCACAACACCTCCACCACTTTGCTTTGCAATTCAGGTCACTTCACAAAACAACATGAAAAAGCATCCTTAAGAGGGATGAAGCCCTCACAGTGTGATTGATAAAAGGATCAAGCTACGACTACATTTGTGTCCTCCTCCACTGATATTTCATTAAATGAAAGATTTAAAATATATTTTTACAACTTGCATACTAGTATTCTAGTATCTAGTATTCTAGAGCATCTTTTTTTAAACCAAGAATATGACAAGACAGAAACCAGACCCTTGACCATTGGTTAGCATTTCAGTCTAAAAATCTATTAAACAAACAAACAAATGCAAGGTTTACGGAGTCAAGTTAGTGTTAACAAAACAGTAAATGAATAGCTTATTTACTTGTTAGAAGAAAGTAGAACATTTAACTCGATCAAACCAAGTATCACTTGGCTAACTCAACATCAATGACTTTGTTAGACAGTTTTTCCTTAAAAAGCCCACTTTTATTTTGACCTGCTTTTAAATGACAAAATTATAAATACAATTGTATAAAATATATCTGTAAATATATCTGTAAATATCTGTAAAACATGTTTTTTCAAATTATGTTAAATAAACAAAAGATTAAACGCCGAAACACCACTTTTGCTCACCTATAGGACAGTTTCTCCTGATGAACAAATATTGGTAGTGCAACATTTGATATTTTAGTACACAAAACCAGCGTTGACACAACACAGAATTGCCTAGAAGTAATTCTTTAGTGTTTGTATGGCGAATGACACCTATTTGTTTCATTGAGCAAATACGGCATTTAATGCAAAATGATTTTAAATGATTTAATATTAAATTCAAATATTGTAAATGTTTGTAAAGTGTTTCTATAATTAAAGCACAAATAAGGATGACCCTATAAATCACGTTATTGGAGATTTGGCTCTAATGTTTTATATCAAAATAATTTACCTGAATTCATATAACAAGTAAATGATTAAAAATATGAGTGTTATTTATTTTCAGTTTGATCATCTGGCTGTTAAAAATATTTAAATAACCCGTGTGCTGTAAAACGACAACCAATATAATATATATATATTTTAAAACAAACCCTTTGTTTTTAATATAGTTCTTTATTTCATAATCATTTTGAAATGCTCTGCTCAAAAAATAAATGCACAATTAAACACACCCCAATTAGATCTCACTTCTGTGAAATCAACCTGTCCAGTTAGGCAGCAACTTTGATTGTAAATCATATTCACCTTCTGTTGTGAACAGTGGATTATAGGATTATTTTGGTGTAATGAAAATTCTGCACTAGGATTTCGGACACTTAAACAAAATGGCTAAACCCCTATAGAACAATATATGAGGGTCTGTTTTAATTTCTGTATATTAGACATGGACGCACCCTTACACTTATACTATTATTAGAAAAATGTGTCCCCTCCTCATTCACAAATAATACTGATTTTAATTTAAACAAATACATCTTACGGACTGAACATTTAAGTGAAGGAAGGTTTGATTAAAGTTACTGGAGTCAAAACTGAAAGTGGAGCGTTTTAGCGGAGGTTTGCACTAGATGGCGCCATTGTGAAAAACAGTAAGTCATTTTGAACTCTGACCAGAACAGTAAGCACAGCCGTTTAAATACAGTCGCTGGGAAAATAATAACAAGTATTTAACCTATTGCACATAATCTAAGTCTCAAAAGAATCCATCATTACGGACCAGCCATTGTTTTAAGACTAATCAGAACTGGTTTTGTTCTACTGTTCGTGTCGTTTCACTGTGATCCAAATGGAATCGCTGCAAACCCGAGGTTTGTGTTTGTCTTTTCTGAAGGAAGACGAAGCATGTGTGTTGGAATCGGCCGTTCGGGCGGCGGTCATGTCTGTAATGAAAGTTTTTAAAGATCTAAACGATAAAAGATGTGAGTGTTATGAGCTGAAATTAGCCGAGGCTGAAAGCCAAAACGCAGCCCTTCAGATTCAGTTAAACGAAACCAAGCAGGAGCTCCACAGTTTACAAGTTCTTTCCATCATCCCGAATGATCAGATTTCGTCCGAAGCGGCATTAAGCTTCTCGTTCAGCCCTGATCTCAGCTGCTCTCGTGTTTCTAATGAACAAGGAGAAGAGGATGCCACGTCGTCAGAAAGTATGTGTGAGAGGATCGCGGTGGGTCCGGAGTTGAAGGAAGAGCCGCTTTTCGAAAGCACGTTGTGTATAAAGACTGAAGTGGTGGATGAGAACTGTACATTGCAGTATGATCCATCTACTACAGAACATGTGGATCACAATAACCCAAAGACTGTCGACATACAGAGATTTGAAGCACAAAACATCTTCAGTCAGGAAGTTCATCAGGATTCATTCTTAAACGCAACAGAGAGAAGTATACATCACATTCACACAACATTTATATCACTGAAGATAGCATGAAGGTAACAAAAACAATAACCCTGTTTTTTACCTTATTGTTGTGGTTATTACAACAGTCACAAATAATTTAGCAACATTTATTTAAAGTGACCTAAACCGCTGAGCAAGCACTGCTCCTATACACAAGCTGTAAGTAGTCAATGGGCCACAGTGTGCCCAATGCCCCATAAAAACTGTAATTGAATTTCTGATTATATGCTGACAGGGAGAGTATTACATGCAGAGCGGATGAGACAATACAGAGAAAGGATTCGTGCAGACCCTCAGAAACTCAACTCCTGGAAGGAGAAGGATCGACTGAGGTAGAGATGCCGATAAGAACAATTCATAGCCAAAATATATGTACAGTGGCTTGTAAAAGTATTCATACCCCTTGAAACCAATTGCATTCAGAAGTTGCGTGATGACTGCTAATGACTAAAAAGCATCCACCTGTGTGTAAGCTAATCTCAGTACAAATACAGCTGCTCTGTGATGGCATCAGAGGTTGGTTAAGACAATTTTGGGGAGTAAACAGCATCATGAAGTCCAAAAAACACACCAGACAAGTTTAAAACAGGCTTAGGCTATAAAAAGATTTCCCAAGCTTTGAACATCTTATGGAGCATTGTTCAATCCAGTATTCGGAAATGGAAAGAGTATGGCACAACTGTAAACCTATCACGACAAGGACGTCCACCTAAACTTACAGGCCGAACAAGGAGAGCACTGATCCAAAATGCAGCCAAGAGGCCCATGTTGACTCATTTACATTTACATTTA
>JAYDZF010000022.1:1648909-1662722 GCA_034509105.1 Microcambeva barbata | reverse complement strand
TGTCACTTTTCTGTTGAGGTGCCCATACTTTTGCACCGGTCAAATTTTGGTTTAATGCATATTTTCTGTTAGTACAAAAAATAGTGTCCATCAGTTATTAGATATATCAAACTGAAATGGCTGTTGCAAACACTCAAATATTTAGAACTAAAAATGATTAAGATTAATAGGGGTGCCCAAACTTTTCCATATGACTGTAAGACCATACATATGCAGACATCCCTGGTAATTATTTAGAACAGATATTTTTGCAGCTCATTTTACTCTCTCACTCTAAAATGTTTTTCCAATCAGCGTTGTGAGGGTTTTTTTAGCACACAGCAATGCATTCAATAGAACATCAGTCCATCAAAGGGAACACACACACACTAATCCTCCTATTGAACAACTCATTGTCTGTAATTACCATGAATGTTTTTTGACTGTGGGAGAAAACTGGAGCTTCACGAGGAAACCCACACAGACACAAGGAGAACATTTGGTTTAAAATAACCCAGTGACAATTTGGAATGTCGATTGTAAACTGATATTTCATGTCCAGAATCAGTACTCACGATCATCACAAACTAATCAATGCTCCAAAATCTTGCTCAACAAGTCCATGTTTACGTCAATCAGTAAACCACAACTGCAGGTATTGTCTAGACTTACAGATAGATTTGATCTTTAAATTGTTACTCCTACAGCATGTGGAACACTTTAAATGACTGTATTTGTTCAGTTATCTGTGCAGGAGAAAGAGCATCCAGGATCTGTCTGAGCCCATAAAAGAGTTGGACAGAAAAGCTTGGAGAGAGGCTAGCAAGCACTACAGGTCACAAAGTTGCCTCTGATAATCCCAACTGGACGCTACCACCCAATGACCAGTGCACCAACTGATGACTCTTATAAATCATCTTTAAATTGCATGCACTGGACTCTGGATCTGTGCACGTCTCTAGCTGTGTAACTGATTACTGAGAATTAATCAACTTTTATTATATAAACACATAATTCAGCAAGGGATTTTTAATAGTTCTGGGAGTTCGGTGGCCGTACATGGGTTATGCATTATTTTGGGGGTTTATTTCTGATGTCGTCCCCTGAAGAAAGTGCAATATTTTGTGTTTCTTGAAGGTAAGCTTCACATACTTGGAAAAATATAAGCAATATATTTATCAGATAAACTAAGGCTTATGTGATATTGTAAGTTCGAGGTTCAAATCATGCTCTTGTACTATTACTATCTTTTTGTGTAATATACATGGTTTAGACATTAATATACGTATATTGTTATTTTGAGGAAAGAATACATCCACACTGTTATATAAGCTGCACACAGACTAATTTTCATTGTCATTTTGTCAGTGTAAGATATACTTAAATATCTGCAGAAATGTGAAGGGTGTACTCACTTTTGTTGTACACTGTAGAGGAGGAGGAGATGGCCAAGCTCCCTCTCGCGATGGCACTCTATCCACACCTATGACCTGTAGCAGCCAAGCGGTGTTGCGGTGACTCGATTATCACGAACGGGGAGCCTTGTTAGCTAGAACGACTGGGTCCGCACAGCCCCCCGCTGTACCTCAGCTGGATTCTAGCAGCCAGCTTAGAACTTATGTGAACCAGGGAATTCTGACTCGCGAAAGCTCACTTTGGGTCTTAACGCGATGTGATTTCTGGGCAGTGCTTTGTATGTGGAACTTTTATTTTAAACTGTGGTTGTAATAACTAGGAAAGGTGACCAACGACTACAGCCTTTAAAATTTAGGTGTGTTGCTTTTTGTTAATTTTTCATGTTTGAATTACATATTGTGTATATGTTGTGTGACACTTATTTTGAACTGTTGTTGTTGGATCTAGTAAAGGTAGCTAACTAACTACTACAACCTTTGAAAATTTTAAAACTTAGGTTCGATTTTTGTTAATTTTATATGATAAAATGAGCTACTATACTTACGTTGTGGAACGTTGAAATGTGAACGTATTAACCAGAGACGTAAAAAGAGAGTTGCGACACTCCCATTGACTCCTATTGTAATTGAGAAATGCGGAAGTAAAGGCGCCATAGGGAGTTCAATAGTACCAAAAACTATAGTTCTCTGTGTTAAGCGTTTCTGAGGCTTGTTTGCTGATAAAGTAATGAAATGATTGCATTGCTTTAAATAGAATCAATGAATGTGATCAGTAGTACTTTTATAGTTAATAAGTTAATTGCAATTTATTACTTATAAATATATCCACATTTCTACATTTATTTATTGATGGCATTTCTCTCAAATGTACTTTTTTTTCTTATTTCACTACAACTTTGACCATTTTGTGCAGCTGCTTCACTTACAATTCAGATTAAAAGTATTTAAACACTTGTTGTAATGTAACAAAATAGGTAAAAAGCCAAGGGAAAGTGAATACTTTTGCAAGGTAATGTTTGTAATCTATTCTACGATGTACCACATTTATAACTCCAGTATTTATCATGTTCTACATACTCCACCTGTAGCACCATGCTTTCTGTAGCAGTAACATGACTTGCAAAACAATAGGTTTGTGTAAAATATCACATAATGTCTGCAATTAAGCAATTATTGGCAAAAAAATCCATACATTCTACAATTTTTTCTCGGAAAGATGAGTAGGATGGATCATTGCTACTACAAAACCATGGTTTCACAGCAAAAGTGCAGACATTTGTGCTACTAGTTTTTGGGAACCTTCTACAATTCGGGTATCTGCACAGAAAAAAAAAGCATCAAGGATCTTTCTGAACCTATGAAGAAGCTGAGGAGGAAACCTTGGTGCAATGCTGCAAGGAACATTGTGCCAAGAAGCAGACACAAGCTGCTCTTACTGACCAACATACAGCGCACATCCCAGACAGGCATCTTATAACCAGTATATTGTTTACTTCTGCTACAGACTGTACCTTCTTAATGCTCTTTATTATATTAATTTCTAATCATTTGTATTCTAAAGTTCTTACATGTTGTTACATGCAAGTACTTTTGTTATTGGTTTTGTTGTGCTTGCCCCTCTTTTGTTGTTTTTTTTCCTCTCCTCCTATCTTTGTTTTCAATAGGTGGTTTGGAGTTCTACTCCTCAGCAATCTCCAGTATTTCTTTGTGCTTCCAGCCAATCACAACACCCTGCTGATCAAGAAGGGGTGGAGCCCTGTCTTTTAAACTGTCCCAGGAAACCTGCTTGGGGGCCATTTTGGGTCACTGATTTGGTTGCCTGTTGGTTACTCTGTTCAGAGAGGTTATTGTATTTGTGTTGCCTTTAGCCTTTTTAAGCCTTTTGCTAATATAATAGCTTTGCATATATGATTTGTGTTTTGGTTTAGTTATTACTGATAGTGTTGTTACAGTTTGATTGTAGTTACCAGATACTGTATTTTTCATATTTTACTCAGTCAGCTTCTCCAGCTTGTTCCATTTCACTTGGTGAAGAACAGGGTAGATGTGTGCGCATAGGTTTTTGTTTTGTCTAGACACTCTAGTTAAGAAGGAATGTAACACCCAGTGTAGTTTGGATAGTTTAGAGTAACTAATAGCATTTTTTGTTTGACTTCTTGGTAGGTTAGCTCCTCAAATCCCACCCTAGTGTAGTGTGTATTGTTATTTTCTTTTCTTTGGTACTGTCCACGTTCTTCCACCAGCCAGGTTTGTCCTAATAATAATACCACAAATCTATGTGTTTTGTTTTTTACTCAACATATTTAGTGTTCTCTGGTGTTGAATTATATGATGTCTTATTAAACACTCCTGTCTTGATACTGCTTGGATGCATTGGTCTTGTTGGTGGTACTATTTTATTTCTTTATTTTATTTCTTTCTTTCCTCTGGGTGATCCATCCATCAGAGGAAAAAACTTTGCATAAAATTACATAAATTAATTTGTTTAAAAATGAAGTCGGGCAGTTAAAATCCAAATTACAAATTTACTGGTTGCTTGAGTCTGTTTATAAAGGGCTAGTTTGAAAGCATATATTTTATTTTAAAAATGTACATGTACATTGGTGTCCTGGAAAAGAAACGTTAATTGCAAGTACATTCACACATTGAACTGTTGCAGCATGCATAATACAACTTCCTTTTCTAAATGAGTAATCAAGCAACGGTTTTATACATATACAATTTCATTTAGGGTTTTTATTAACATTTTCCAATAATCAGATACAAGTATATATTTACCGAAATACATAAAAGCAATGTTATACAAGGCCTTAATTTATGGACGAAAATGTAATTTTCTCTTAAACCTGTTTGATCATGTTAATGTTTACTTTCTTTCTAAAGGCAAAATCAAACTTTGCTGGTTCATGTATGTTTTTATTTGTGGTAGAAAACAATATGACCGATTGAATGAAAGGTCAGTAAATTATAAATAATTTAAATTAATATATAATAATTATAATTTATATATAAATAATTTAAATATAAATTGTAGTTAAAACTGATAGATTGGTTTCCAATGAGCTGGTAACTTTATTTTAGCCGTTCCTCTCATAAATTTACTCACTTGCCCTTTCTCATACTGGGAAGATTTAACAGCGTTTTTTGTTTGTTTTGTTACCAAAATGAAATACAGCATGGCCTGGTACATCCTGGCACACTTGTAAGAAACCAGACCAGAGTAAGCAGTTTTTTCTATTTCAGTCAATAAGACTTTTCCAAATCAGACAAAAGTCACAGGTGCACAGGTAAAAAAAAACTGAATTGTAATAATCCAATACTGATAAACCAAAATACTTGCTGTACTATTATTATTTGGATGATTTATCTTGTCCACTAAAAGTAATCATGGTACACCTAGTATCAGTTTGAGGAGAGGTAAGTTGAGATTGGTAAGCAGATGTTGGTGCACCTGTTCACTGCAAAACACATTCCATGTCGACCTCCACAGCATAATTTTATTGTAACACGAGTAGCTGGGAGAAGCAGCTTAAAGTGTACTTTAAGGTCTATCACTATTGTTCACTGTGTTTTAGTGGACTGGGGAGGGGGCCTCTTTAGGAAGCCAACATATATAGGACATGTCCAAACTTGTCAGTGTTTTAGACATGCAGTTGATACCTCACTGGAATTTCACCTTCAGAAAATGACTTAGCCTGGACAGCTGTTTCACATATCGTTTGGTTCAGATCATCCTGTGCACCATAATGCATTAGTATAAATATTGGCTATTTTTTTTAAAATATGTGTAAACAGACTGATTGATTTACAGTTGTACAAGAATAATCCAAATATCACAGGACACACGCAAATACACATGTTTCACACCAAATATGTTTTACAGTAAAAGAACTACCACAAATTAAAATGTTTCTGTGCAATAAATGTGGGTGTCGTGTGCCACGCACAATTTACAGAATAAATGTGCAGCAGACCCAGATGTGTTTTGTACTTTTGGTACATAACTATAATTTATAATTTACCATAAAAAAACTTAAACATGTATACAATAATATGGAGTGAACTGCGTAACCAGTAACAAGCTAAACATTCAAGTAAAAATATAGAAATAATTAGAAAGGTCTGCTCAAATAATGACTTATCAGTTCTAAACAAGGCGGCACGGTGCACATCGAGAAGGTCGTGGGTTTGATCAAGGTCCTTTCTGTTCGGAGTTTGCATGTTCTCCCCGTGTACCCATGGGTTTCCTCCGGGTAGTCCGTTTTTCTCCCACAGTCCAAAGACATGCTGCCAGGTTGATTGGAATCACTGAATTGTCCTGTAGGTACCTGTGATGGACTGGCGCCCCATCCAGGGTGTTACCATGTGCCTTGCACCCAATGAAGAGCTTGGATAGGCTCCAGCAACCCTCCCCAACCCTAATAAGTATAAGGGGTTAAAGAGAATGAACTTAACAGTTCTATTTAAATATTTAATTGGCTGCATTTATTTGGAATAATAATTAGGTATTTCTGTGTATACACATCTTCACCTTTGGAAAGGTCAGTGGGCTCCCTTAATTCTTGCAGAGGACACCTTACATTTAAGTTTTTTTTTTTTCAATTTACTTACTTCAATTCCCATAACATCCCCCCCCCACACACACACACATTCTGACCCCTTTGAACAAGTGGCAGTGTCTGACACCCTCTAAAAGGCTCTGTAAAGACAGCTGTCAGCATAAACTCAGCTGATTCTTTGTACAGAGTATGTGTCTGTTGGAAGGCTGGAATATTTGAATGTCATTGGGGGAGGACATGTGTAGCTAGACGATGAGGCTACCCATTAAAAGGCTGCATACACACCATCTGTCTGTAGCAAGTGGTGACTTGTGTTCTTGAGGTGCATATTGGGCTCTTTTTGAATCACTAGGACCATTCAATGGGTCAGAAAGTGGTATGGACAAATATGAACACCCCTACAGAATGATCCAACATGGAGGTTTCCCTTTTGCAGGGTATGCTGGGAAGAAGAAGTACAGTCATATTGGGACTTGGTGTGGAAGGTAGCTGTTGGAAGAGGTAAGAGTCTATGTAGACCATTGGTTTGGTTATCAGTTGGTGGATGGGTATGTTAAGAATTCCTAGGGCTCATTTATACCAGGTTAAAAATGTTATATCCATACTAGATTGAGGAATAAATGCAAATGTATTAATAAGAACAAGCCAGGAAATGTGGAAGGCTGCTAGGGGGAGCTGTTGCTGAGTTTGAAGGGAAGCTTTGGATAATGTTGTGTTGCAAAGTGCAAATGGATTTGTTTGAGCTACTTACAAACTTAATAATGTGTAACATTTCTTTATGAATTAATAAAGTAGATTTTCTGATATTGTTTTCCTTGTTCTTGGAGCTGCAGTCTGTGGTAAGTGCTAACTTTAGCAGCCAGGCTATGATCTGTCAAAAAAGAAAGAAATAAATTATTTTAAAGGGAACAGAAAACAGGAAAGGCACTCATCCCAAATAATACTAATCGAATTATATAGTCTACCATGTTTGTGTAACTGTGTTAGTCAAATTCAATACATAAATTCCCATTATATGTATTGACATAGATATTTAAAGATGGCCGCTCCACACTGAAACGAAACTAGATAATGCTGCTTGCTTCCTTGACTCCCACACAGCTAAGTTTACAACTGTATGATAGCAAACTATTTATTCTGAAATAATAATACACACACACACACACACACACACATATATGAAAATTTGTCATGATTTTCAAGAAGGATGGAGTCTCCCATACCAGGATCTGTGCAATCAGAAATCTATGGTGGTTTCTTCTGGCTTTTGCACCATAAATACAAAGACATGTAGTAGATAATAATAATTTTGCTATTTTCATTATGACAAATGTTTCCTTAAGTGGGCTAGATGTAACACAATATTTATGGAGAGATCAAACATATTGTTCAGATTTAGAAACGGTTTGATTTATGTAACCAGAATTCAAACTTGCTGTTATTGTCTTAAAGAGATTCAGTTTTCAGAATTGCATCAATGATGGGGATTAAAACTGGATATTGTGTAATAGGTTACATTTGAGCACCAACTAGTGACTGCATGATTTTTGGTACCTAAAATGATTCAGCACATAAATGGTTAATTCTGTCCTCCTGTTTGGTGATCTCATGAGCAAGTTGTTTTTGTACTTGGGGAAAATTCGGTTATGAATTCAAAAAAGTGAACACAGACCCTATGGCTGTGCTAATGATTTATGAAATGACCCAAATGATTGGCTGCAGTTCTGTCAGTGTCTTAAACTGAAAAGTGAAAACATAGATTGTTTTAATGTCACTTGGTGGCTTTACGTCATTTGAAAAACAAAATGATGAATCCATGTCAGAACTGCATACAATCTATAATCAAAATATTTTATGTGTTGTTATTTGACCGCAAGTACCTTTCACTGTAGCAGTAAATTCACTGAAATACAATCAAATTTCTTTCAGCACATTCTAAGCACAGTACACTTAAATTTGGTATAGATGTGGGTTGACACACAAATTCAGCATTTCATTTATTTGAACAATTTAAAAATACTAGGTCCTTTCGGAGTGTGGAGTTTAAATGCTCGTCTTGTATGTACTTTCAATGTGCAGGGTGTAACAGTGTGCACATTGTCTGTTAAAGAGTTGGTTAGGACCCAGCACCCCTAATTGTCCCTAGTTAGGTGGTTTAAGAAAATTACCATAACTAAACTTTTAATTAAGTCATGGTTTAGTACCTCTGAAGTGAATGCTTTTAAATTTGTCACCAATTCCTCTTCATTATAAATAATCAGACTAAAACTAAAACCGAAGCTATAACTACTGACCTCAGAGGCAAGTATTTTTTTAGTGTTACAAAAATGACCACTAATTTGGTTGCATTAATTTCAATATGACAACTTATATAATGATGCTGTACAGAATATAAATACAACTTAGTGACCATGGTGGTTTGTACAAATTTCTACCAAATGCATAATTTGTGGGGATAAATTGGGTTATTTGAAAGTGACTTTAGATAAAGTTATTGTTCAGCCTTATTTAACTTATTTAAAGACATATACCGTATTTACTGTTCAGGTTTCCTGTGTTCACATTGCATCAAAACAACAAACTTTGATCAATTAGTCAAAGTCTAAAATTGCACATTTCTTTGGTAATTGTAAACTGACACTGTTTTGATATTTGGTTAATAACACTGATTGATCTAAAAATATAGTGCTCATGAAGGCTTTAAGAGCAGAAACCTTTGGCAAAAATAACATTTTAATTTAAAGTAAGTTTTCATCAAAATATTGTTGGTTGAAATAATAATGGTGAATATGGTCAAGTTTCTATCTGACAATTGTTAGACATCAGTTTTAATAAGATCAGAATTTAAAACTTAAGAACTTGACTAATATCTCTTATGTTACACCAAAGATTCAAAAAGCTGAAACATGAAAAATACTTGTGATTGATCTTATATAGTGATTGTTCTCCAAATATTAAAACACATAGTGTTAAGGAAACACTTATTGTTCTTGGTCAGCTTGTCTGATTTTTGAAAGACAAATGATTTTTAAAAAACTGTTGTGTGTTCACTTGGTGGTCTTAACAAAAATGTTAAGTACATGAACATAACACATAACATGACGATCTTTAATATGAACATGGCTTTGTTTTCAATGTCTATCACACCTGTTTAAATTGACAGCTGAACAGAATTACATTTCAGTGAGAGCAACTGCACAACAGAAGTGTCACTGTTTTTAGGCTAACAAGCCTCATTCCTCATCTACAAATCAGTTTGCATTCAATAGTGACATTTTTCTCAATAATACATTTCAGTTGATGTGGAAATTCTTGTTCATCCACAATGGCATTCATTTCCTGATTTTATTGTCCTCCAGTCATAGTTGCTTTCACCCATTTGTAATATTTATTTTGCCTAATTGAATGCATAGTTTCAAGTCCCTCCCATCCAAGCATAGCATCCATTTTCTGAGCTGTTAAAAGGGATTGTGGAGTGGCTGCATTTTTCTAACCCCCCCTCCCTTCCCAGAATACATTGCTGAAAACTGCGTCACTCCCTCTTTCAGCCAATATACGGCATACAGGCCAGGCAGTTTCTCTGTCTCAGAGTGGCTTCCTGCACAGCAGCACCATTAGAAAGGGAACAGCTACAGACAAAAACACAGGTAAGATCCTTAGTCTGGGTCTCTTTCCTTTTCCTCTGTTCAGTGTTTTACAAGGCATACCTGGCACCATATCATTCTGTGTATATTTTGCTGTGTAACTGTTTACCTGTTTTGCTGTTTTCCTGTAAGCTAACCTGGTTAGCCTCACAACGCACAGCTTTGGTATTACTCGTCCTTGTGTTTTGCAATTTAATGTTACCACATTTGGCTATGAAGGTTTACAACACACAAGCAGTTGCTTAGAACAGATGTTTACTTCATGTTAAAGTGCAAGAAACATATAGACCAGTTGGTTGTTTTGGAAACTAGTTGACTCAACAGAAGCAGTTTGTTTTAAATGCAGAATTGCAAAATGGCTACTTAGGTTGAAAAACCCCTGCCCTTATTTATATTTTTATCTAAAAGTGTAAACTTTTTCCAGATCAAATGAAACACATCTCAATATTTTAATTCCAAAAGACCAAATTTTGATCTGAGATTCTTTTTTAATTATCTGTGTAAGCAATTATTTCAGAAAGTCTTTTATAAATAGGTTTCTTATAAGTCTCAAAATGCTTTATCATACTGCAGTTTCAGAACTGGACAGCAACTTATTATTGGGGGGGTGTGCAGATATTTTATAGATCCTGTATTTTAATTTTTTCCTTTGTAGGCAGGAGCCACTGTACATTTATTCTTCTGGTGATTTTAGTCTTATTTAGATGAATGTGCGTCACTAAGAGACAAGACATCATTAGGACACTTTTTTCATAACATGGGTAGTTACAAGCGTGTTCAAAGCTGTTTTTGTTTGTTACCTATTGACATTTTCCTTTTCTTTCAGATCCACAGAGGACCAACTGCTAACTGCACTAAAGGCCTGTGACCCCCTCCATGGCAGACAAGAAGCAGATCACACAGGCCGCAGCCAAAGCACTTGGTTATGTGGAGAAAGTTACTTCCTTTGCTTCCTCCATCAATCCACTGTTTGGCATAGTCACCTCACTGGTTAGCGTGGTGAGGAAGGGTCTGGTGGAGGATGAAAATCAAAAACTGAACGATGACTTCCAGCATATCCATGCCAAGCTGGAAGACCTCTCTGAGAGGAACAAGAAGACCTTGCACCAGATCCACATAAGTGAGGTCAATGAAACGTATGGCAAATATGAAGAGAACATAAAGCATCAGTACAATGCCTTGAACACCATGGTGGACAGGGTCAGGATTGACCCTGACAATAGCAGTCAGTATACAGAGGATTTTAAGAAGACTTATGAACAGGACAAGGGAGAAATGAGTCTGGATGTGTTCTATAATGGTGTCATGGGCAAATCCTATGTTTTTGGGAAGCCACTGCTGGCTGTTTACATGGAGCACTGTGACTGGAACAGAGATATTATGGAGGCCAGGTGTTCTCACCTGGCTCATCTTTTTCAAATCGGCCTCATGGCACTAATGGCGTACTATGTAATCACAGATGATGATGAAGAGGAGGTTGAGGATAAATGGACCAAAAGAGTCAATGAAATTCAGGCCAAGATGCAGGAGGTGCTGGGCAAGTGTCACTAATAGCAGAGATTCCAAATGCAGTAAAAAGTTGTTTGTCATTATCTCAAAGTCTTATCATCTATCATGGGAAATCAATCATCAGAAACACTTAAAGGAGATAACTATTTTTTTCTTGCATGCAGCTGTGTTTTTGTGATTTAAATATGCACCAAAAACTATATTCAAATGATATACTTTTGTGAATCCTTCTAATGTTTAATATAAAGCTGTATGTTTTGCACCAATTATGTGTGTGTATAAAATGCTGCACATTATAGCTAAAATGCTGATATTTTGTTACTGTAGACCAAACTGTTCGACTTGTTTGCACTAAATAAATTCTTGCTTTTTTCCACATTGGCTTTTTTTTGTCTTTTACTTGTAGTATTGTCTTATATATGTTCTTATAGTAATAATTTATATTACTTAATTAGACTAGCTCTGTTTAAATAACCATTGAGTAATTATTATGAAGTGCACCACAAATTTTAGAACTTGAATTAAATATAATTAAATTGTATTAAATTAATAGCTTGAACTTTCACCTCGAGTTTGCATGTTCTCCCTTTGTCTGTGTGTGTTTCCTCCCACAGTCCAAAAACATGAGCCATTGTGATAGGTACTTAGACACTTGGATGCATAAACCAGTGTATTCTAGTGATGGCCGTAAGCCCAGATAAATAGTAAGGGTTGTGTCAGGAAGTACTTTTGGATTAATAACCATGCCAAATCTAAAATACAGATCACCCTCAAAAATGCCCTAAAATACATTCATTACCATCCCAGCAATGACATGTCAAAGATGCCACTTAAAACTGTTTAATGTTACATTTCAAATTTGTGTTAAAAATATTTTTTAATGTCACCTAGTATCATGTACTTGTACATGACATCACTGATTGGTTTGGGTCAAGATAATAAATCAGTTCTTGCCATTTTAATTAGCAGTTGATAGACTATACTAAATGAAGTGACATTCTGGGATTGTTCTGGTTAAAATTATAAAATTCACAATTTTTCTTCTCTTCTTTATTAGGATCCTTACAGTGTCTCATTACCACTCTATTTGTCATGGCTGACAATGATATCGAGGAGGACCAGCATAAGCTGAAAAACAACCTAATAAAAGTTCTGGAGTGCATAGCCACCATCTCATCGGCAGCTGCCGTGGTGAACCCCATCTTCGGTGTCGCAGGCTCTCTGATACGTGTTGTCCTCAATCATGTGGATGACACAGAAATCCAAACTCTGAGGCGTGAGTTTGGCGGTGTGAACCGGTCTCTGGACCAGATATCGGCGCAGAACCGCAATGCCTTGCTGCAGATCAAGAAGGAGACATTGGATGGCCAGTACTGCCATGTGGAGGAGAATCTCAAAAGCCAGTTCCGTAAGTACATGGAGGTGGTTGAGGCACGGCCCGAACACAGGCAACGCAAGCGGGACAACTTTGAAGAGAGCTATGCGAATGACATGGGTGACCAAAACCTGTACACACTCTATGAAGGTGTTGTGGGCAAGCCTAAGCTCTTTAGCCGTCCTATTCTCGAAGTCTACATGATCCACTCACATGAGGATCGAAAGGTGATGGAAAAGTTGTGCACACGCCTCACATATCTTTTCTGCATTGGCCTCATTGCTCTGATGGGCTATTCTGCCATCATTGGTGATGATGAGGAAGGTCTGAGAGTGGAGTGGGACAAGAATATGGAGAATGTTCAAGAAAAGATGCAGGAGGCACTCAGGAGGTGCAAGTAATTTCACTCATCATCTACTCTTACCAAAGTAAATGACACCTTATGTATTCCATATAGATCTGGTGTGTTCCTTCAGCATCTTATTTTACTAGGCAGGTTACTACTGTTTACTGTTTTATTGCATTGTCATTATTCCTTAATGTGTCCCATTCACTACTATATATCTGTGCCTGAAAGACACCTATTTATAAAAAGGTTGCTATCGAAATGGAAACACAATGTAAAGATGAAAATGACTTAAAATTATGGCTGGTATTTGAAAAGCAAAAGTGAATGGGTGTTAGCACTCACATTCCACTACACAGTGTTTTGTTATGCATTGACATTTTTGTAACAGTTGTTACAAACAAATTTGAATCATGTTTATGGCAGTTGTTTACTGTGTCTACAAAATACTCACACAGCATGTAAACATAGCCGTGTGTACCCATTTTCTCTGTAGAAAGTAAAGTTTAGGTTATAGGTTAAAATGTGATTTCTATTGAATCAGAAAACTAAGTATAGTCACATATTCTAAAGAGAGGTCATGGCTTTAACCCACTCTAAATGTATGTATAACGACTCATTTGTGGAAATAATTGGTAAAAAAGACATATATACTTTTTAAATCAGAAAAACTCTATTATGTTTTAAACATTAAATATTATTGCACCAAAGCAAGATTCTCAAAGTCAGTTACACAAAGTTCCCATTTTAGTATTGGTCTTTAGTAATCCAGACCAGTAATTATAAGCCCTTTTACACTACAGCACAGAACAAGTGCATTTTTTTTCTTTCAACACTAACTAAAACCCTAGATTAAACTACAGCTAAAATATTTTATGTTTTTTATATCAGTTCTTAATCATGTTTCTTCATAATAACTATCACTCTTGTCATAACACAAAAGATCAAAATGGACATTGTCCAGAACAAGCACTACATGTTCTACA
>JAYDZF010000022.1:1612917-1622997 GCA_034509105.1 Microcambeva barbata | reverse complement strand
CTAGCAGAGCCGGGATTTGAACCGCCAATCTCTGGTTGATAGTCCAAAGCTCTACCCACTAGGCTACCACCGTCCGTTAATAAATTAAGCTGACTGCTCCTTGATTCCTATCACAAAATGTATAACATTTTGTTTTAAAAAGGTCACTGTCTTAAATCAAGTCTCCTGACCCTACTTCTGCTGACCCATCTAGCACGGGTACCAGCTGAAAGAAAAAATAATAGCGCCACATTAACTGTCGGCATGAACAAACTAGATGTTGCAACAGCCCTACCTTGCCTTAGTGCCTTAGTGCCCATTCACTGAGTGAAGGCAGGTGCAGGCTGTCAGCAATAATTACTTGAACTCCCTTACTTTAACTCCCTACTTAAAACCTGTTCGGCAGGTGTTCTGTGTGTTGTACTTAAACCCTTAGTGTATATATATGTGTGTGTGTGTGTGTGTGTGTGTGTGTGTGTGTGTGTGTGTGTGTGTAAAATTACCGTATTTTCTGGACTATAAGCTGCTACGTTTTTCCCACGCTTTGAACCATGCGGCTTATGCAAAGGTGCGGCTTTTCTGTGGTTATTTCTTCACCGGTAGGGCATGCAAAAACGAGACAGGTGGAAAGTCAAAGTGCGAAAAAGAAAGTGATAAATTTGCACAAGCTCATGCAAGCAGAAGGCTTTTTTTTTCAAACCCTCACACTCAACTCTCATCCTTACCCCCTCATCATGGAAAGATGACTTCAGTGGTTTCAGTGTGCAGGAGGAAGATGAAAAAAGCCATCAATAACTTTTCTGTTTTGTTTGATCAGCACTTTTACTACTGTATTATAGGTACCGTTCGGAAACTACCGGTAATCAGTTCAGTTATGTAAATAAACAAGTAAGAAAACTTTTGCTGTGTGCGTGTGTGTGTGTGTGTGTGTATATGTATGTACGTATATATATATTCACCCTTTAGATTCACCCATGAGTGTCATGTTTCAGCCAACAGACCCATTAGTGGATTAAAAGTGCAATCGGTGTATTGACTGTCTCTGCTATTAATCTTCACTTTAAGTGTGCTTTCTCTGGCGTATCAGCCCATAGTTGGTTATTCTATTTCATAGTGTGTGAAAGAGAAGTTTCATTTTACCTGATCATTGTGCAACACACAGTGCATCTGAAAAGTACAGCCTTGTTCCAAAAGGAATTACCTTCATTGTATTTTCCTTGAAGTTCTGCACACAATACACCATAATGGCAAACTGAAAAAAAAATCACATGTACATAATACTTTGTTGAAAAACATTTGACAGCAATTACTGCCTGAATTACTTTTTAGTATAATGCTTCAGGGTCATGGCTTCAAAATGTTTTCAGTTACACCTGACATTGTAAAAGTATGTAGTTGATTAAACTGCCCCCCCCCCATTATGAAGTACTAATTGCTTTTCTTTTTATTGAAACGTACAAAAATAGTGCACATTTAACTGCATTTCTGTTCACAAGCCAAGTTCTGTTATATAGAATTATTGTATGTGTATTTTTGAAGTGTATTTAAGTCCTAACATTTTTATATTTGAGTTGTCTAACACAATTTTGCCAACTCTGTCATTAACGTGACAAACGAATTAAACAAATTAGTTTTACATAAATTCATTTTAGTAGTGTGTTTTTTGCCAGGTAAGTAATTTATTAAGTGTATGCTTCTGATCTATTATGTTGTGCAAACAACACTGCATAGTTAATGGTGCCCCACCAATTATGTATCAGTTAAAACTTTATGAATGTCTGTCTTGCTGTCATTTAAAGGTTTTGCTCTGCCTGCACGTGTTTCCTGTACAGGATGCAAACTACTTCCTATATGGTTTCTTTGTCAACCACCTTCAAAGTTTTCATGACATTTCAGACTGATAATTGCAAACTGGAAGCAGTTTGGTTTGTTTAGAAAGCAAATGGCTGAAGGTGTAAATGTCCAATTTGTAATTTAAATAAAGTACAAATAAATGTCAATGCTAAAAAAACCTTTAAAATTCTTCATGTGAGACAATTCTTTTGTGGGTTATTTCCTGCAAAGGAAGTAGTAAAATTGTGATCTGCCAATAAGCCAGTATTTCGCTGGTGTGGATCATGTATGACCTGCTTTCCCCTTCTGATACGAACATACCGTATCCTGGAAACAGCTGCTCTTTCACATAGACTTTACTGAAGCTTTATTCACAGCTTTCATTGCTCCAAAATTTTGTTATGCTACAGTCTTGATCCGATATGGATTCATTGTTTTTTATTCTCTCAAAAATCTTCATACAATACCCCATAATGGCAAAATACAGTGAGAAATACTGTTTGGATTTTTTGCAAAATGTATTAAATAAAAACAATTCACATAGACAGTGGCTAGCAAAAGTATTCATACCCATTGAACCTTTCCATATTTTGTCACATTACAAACATAAATAAATTTCATTAGAAATGAATGTGGAAAAACCAACACAAAGTGGTATACAATTGTGGAGTGGAAAGATTCAAAACATTTTTTACAAAAAATAAACTGAAAAGAGCGGTGTGCAAAAGTAGTCAACTCCCCTGAGTCAATACTGGAACTACCTTTTGGTGCAATTACAGTCTTTTATGGTATGTCTCCACCAGCTTTGCTGGTGACTGAAAATCTAGTGACTGAAATTTTTGCCCATTATTTTTTGCAAAACAGCTCAAGCTCAGTCAGATTAGATGGAGAGTGTTTATGAACAGCAGTTTTGCCTTTTTGGCCAAAAAGTTCCATTTTGGTCTCATCTAACCAAAGCACCTTGTTCCATATGTTAGCTGTGTCCCCAACAGGGCTTCTGGCAAACTGCAAATGGGACTTTTTATGGTTTTCTTTTAACAATGGCTTTCTTCTTGCCAATCTTCCATAAAGACCACATTTGTGCAGTGCATGACTAATAGTTGTCCTGTGGACCTGAGCTGTGAATCTCTGCATTTTGACCGTTGGCCTCTTGGCTGCATCTCTGATGAGTGCTCCCCTAGTTTGATGTGTAAGTTTAGGTGAATTCCCTTGTCTTGGTAGGTTTACAGTTGTGCCACACTGTTTCCATTTCCAGATAATGGATTGAACCGTGCTCTGTGAGATGTTTAAAGCTTGGGAAATATTTATAGCCTGCTTTAAACTTCTCCACAACCTTATTCCTGACATGTTGGGTGTGTTCTTTGGACTTCATGATGCTGTTTACTCACAACCAACCTCTGATTGCTGTCATGGAGCAGCTGTATTTGAACTGAGATTAGATTACACACAGGTGGACCCTTTTTAGTCATTAGCAGTCATCAGGCAACTTCTGAATGCAATTGGTTGCACTCAGGGAATACTTTTACACACCACACTTTTCAGTTTTTTATTTGTAAAAAATGTTTTGAAACATGCATAATTTTCTTTCCACTTCACAAATGTATACCACAATGGGTGGTCTTTCACATTAAACTCCAATGAAATATATCTGTGTTTGTATCGTGACAAAAGATGGAAGAGTTCAAGGGGTATGAATACTTCTGTAAGCCACTGTACATAAGTTTCACAGCATTTGCTCAGTACTTTGTTGAGGAATGTTTGGCAGCAATTACAGTGTCAATTACTTTTGAGTGTGATTCTACAAGCTTTGCACAATTATTTTTTGCAGTTTCTCCCATTGTGAGTGTCGGTGTACACCCATTTTCAAATCTCTCCAGAGATGCTCACTCAGGTTCTTTGTCTAGGCCACTCAGGAATATTCACAGAGTTGTCCTGAAGCCATTCCTTTGTTATATTGCTTAGGGTTGTGGTTGTTGTCTTGTTGGAAGGTGAACCTTTGCCCCAGTCTAAGGTCCACCACCATGCTTCACTGTAGGGATTATATTGGCCAGGTATGGGTGATTTCCTCCAGACGTGATTCTTAATTTTTGTTTCATCAGTCAAGAGAATTTTGTTTTTGAAAATGGGGCCTTCATGAATAAACATTGAGTTCATACAGTAACAAATATATTTGATCAGCCAGATGAAATATTGGTCCAGAGTAATCAGAAAATTGTATAATATATATTCACATTTGCACACTTTAGCCTATAGTGCAGACATTGTGTTGATTGTACTGTTAAGCATAAGCAGAAGTAAGAAGTAAGTAAAGAGTAAAAATGGGGAATAAACAGACACGTGGCAAACTAGCTTGGCTGGAACATCTTGCAAATCTGGTACCAGTTAGCATAAGAACTTTCCATTGCTTTGTGTAATTAAACATAAATATAGTTCATGCAATTATAAACATAAACACAGCTCAAAAAACATGCTTTGAAATCTGCTCAACCTACCTGGATTTTTTTAAACTTTACTTTAACCATTTCCAGAGAATGTAAAAGTGGCTTACAGATACATCAGCTGTCACATTTAAAAGAAAATTATTAAATAATAAATAATCAGCAAATTTCAAGAATATACATCTTATTTATATCATTTACATCAACCATGTTGCGTTCATAAAAATAACAATTTATGGCAAAAAAAATTCAACCCATTCTCAACTACAATGTGCTTCTTTATACCCAACCATGACAGAATAACTTACTACCAATCAACATTTCTAGAAACTTCCCAATTAAAATTTTTGAAATTTGTTTCTGGAAAGTCAGTAAGGAAAAGAATTAGCATTTTGTCTGTGTTCTAGCCTAGTCTGAAATTTGGTTTGTACAGCATAACTAACATTTTGTTTTATTCCTTATTCATAATGAATGTAAAATATTTGAAGGACAATGCCTATACTGCTACAGTCTTCACAGTTAAACCAAAATACTATATGGTCTAAAAATATATCAATTAAGGGCTTGTTTAAACATAAGCATACTGGGAAGCATTGTATTTTATGTAAAATCACATCACTGGTCGCCCACATTGTAAATTAGTCTGGTGTGGAATCTGGTTAAATGATGCAGTAAGAGTCAAAACTAATGCCGTCAAATTAGGGCATCCATGTGCTGCCTTTTCAACCCACCAGGCCACATATTGTTATTCTACTACTTGAGTGTTTAAGTGCTCTGGATGCTATCTGGTTAGCATAGTGTATACCATCGTGGTACAGATCTCCAAGCAGGGTATTTTTCTACTTCCTCTTCATTTAGTACCCTGCTGAATGTGTCACTAAAAAAGAGAACAAAAGCTCTGCTTAGGCTGCCAGACACAGCTTGGATGGGAAAACAGAAGGGTCTTTCAACAAATTGTATAGCGCTTTGACGGATATGATAAAAACTGGTAAAAGCTTGAGGGCAGTGTAGCGATGCAAGTCTGCTGCTGATGCACGAAAGCTTAAAAACTTCCTAATATATGTGCTTTTATGAATTATGACGTTATTTCACAAAGCACAGACTAAAACCCAGGGAAAGGGGCAATGTTTACAGGATGTTACCCATCCCGTTACGAGTGGGTTCCCAGGAATGCTCACTGGAGATGGAGCTCATCCAAAAGGGGAGTGCCACAAGAGGAGAGGCTATAAATAAATGTCGACCCACGGAGGCTGCAGTTCTTCAGTTCAACTGGACTTCATCTGAACACTACAGAGGGCACCTCTGCACACTTCAAAAAATAACTGTAAGCTTTTATCTTTTACTCTTTGTGAATTTATTTTGATGCTTTTGAACTTTAGCATTTTTTTCTTTCCTTTATTGTTGTATTTGCTAAGATATTTCTGTAACAATTGAAAGAAATTAATTTAAATGTAAACTTTGAAATCAGTTTAATGGTTTTGTTGGCTTAGAATTTAAACAATATGATAATGTTCTTTTCAGAAGCAAAAAGAGATGACATGGACCTTGGGTTTAGATATATATTGACAGCCAGAAGGCTTTGTCTACCACGCTAGTGTAGGTGGATTAGTAACTAAGGATGTGGTTTTAAAATATGTTGCGATTATCAACATGATGAGAAGCAATTCAAAGTTAGTCTGGATTTTGACTATTTGTCAGTCTGATTACAATAAATTTCTACAATTAATCTTAAAATTATAATAAATGGATCCAATGTAAGTAGTAACTTGGCTGGCTGCAGTTAATTTCCCTTTAACACAGATTAGTGTGATCATTTAAAATGTTGCCTCAGTTTTGTACCTTACTATGACCTTATTCATGGCTGGTTAAAATATTGTCTGTTATTACAGAACATGTACTGGTTATGTTTTTTTCCTCCACATCTGGGTGTGCCTTTTTTGCTCTAGTGTACTCTAGATCTAGGGAAATTAGATATATGTGTGAGATCATCTCCCTTGTGGAATCAAACCACTGAGAAATGCTCAAAAAATCTCAATAGCTCAGGCTTTCAAAATATAAATATGTAATAACTTATAGTTTATACAGTCTAAGTATTGTGAAAAAGAAAATTACATTTGATTGTCTGGCATAATTTAGCAACATTTCTCTAAGAGGCACTTTTGATTTATGCTTGCTTTGCACCTGGGTAAACTTTCTTTATGTTTGTTCTCAGTCATGACTTTTAGACACCTGATCTTTCCCAAGCCTCAAAATTAAAAGGTGTGGTTATGACTTGGGCATGTCCATACTTGTCCAGAATTTACTTTCCCACATCTTGTTGCCAGCTTAAAATATTGCACAGTATTTATTTTTCCCAGGTAAATGGACACACGTTTTAAAATGTTTAATATGTCTTAAATTACCTCGAATAAATACAGATGGCCTTTACAGAAGGCTACATTGATTGTCCGTTTGATTTTATTATCACTTGGCTGAGAGGTTTATAAATGACTTATCTTGCTCTGTTACAGAGAAAGAACTCAAAAATGAATCGTGTGGAAGAATGGGTTCTGGAGAACAAGGATAACATTGATAAGGGAGTGGAAGTAATAAGCCAAGGATGTGAGATACTGGCAGCCACCATAGGCCATCTTCATCCCCTCATTGAAGCCGTTTTTGTGGCATCAGCTGAGCTCCTTAGCAATCCTGAGAGCAAAGAAGCTAAGTACCTTGCTGAGAAGTTCGAAAAGGTCAACCAGAAGCTGGAAGGAATTCAAAATGAAGTAGACAAAATAAACCTTGAGCTTCAGAGAACCTCACTGAATAGACAAAACTTTGACCATGAGGTACAAATGATAAGCCAGTATGAGAAGTTTCAAGAGTTTGTCACCGCCAAACCCAAGTTTAGGGAAAAGAAAAAGGAGAAGTTTCTTTGTCACTATGAGAACACAGACAGTGATATGAATCTTGATGCCTTGTACAATTCCCTCACTGGAAATAATTCCTCAGGAGAACAGATGCTGGTCACAGTGGTGTTTACGGAGCAACACAGCAGAAGATCAGTGGAGGAATTCTGTGCTCGCCTAAAAAAGCTGTTTATGGTTGGAATAATAGCCGTTATGGGCTACACTGCACTCAAGTATGGAAAGGTTGGAGAGGCTATGGTAAAGAAATGGCAAGACCGCATGGAAGATGTGGAGAAACGCATGAAGGCTGCAGTAGACGACTGCATTCAAAACTTCCCTGCACAAGCCAAGTTGGATGTAGAACATGAGCTTTTGGAGAGACAGGCTGGGGTCAACCCTGAGTTTACCAAAATGATACTAGAAACCCTTACCAAGAAGTTTGACTGGGTTTGCTGGTCAGTTAGGGTCTTCAGTCAGAGTGGTATATTTCTGTGGAATTGGCTAGCTGGCAAGAATTACCACGGAAGTAATGAAAGTACCAATGTTTTTGAGATTTTGACCAAAAACAAAATAAAAATTGTGGTGTCTTTCACTTCTGCCCCCAAACCACTCAACAAAAGCCAGATAAAGGATCAAATAGAAAAAGAAAATCTCAAGGGTAACATGAAATCTCTAGCCGAGTCTCTTTGCAGGAATTTCCCAAAATGTCTTGTGCATACTGTCAGCCGCTATAAGACAGTTGAAGAGGCCAACAGCTTCCAACCAGAGTGCTACTATTATGCTGTTCACAAAAAGGCACATATTTGCATACACTCAGAGTAATTAATAATAAAATTAAGGCAATAACTGTAAGAACAAATGTTAATCAAAGCGATGATGGAAACCTTTGTCATTGTATAATATAAGCATATTTATGTTATGAAACTGTTTAAACATTAAGAGCTATTACATTTATTTTTGCTCAAAGAATTTAGTTTTCTGTAGAATTTTAATGTTAATCTCATTTATACCAAATCCTGATCAGTCTTGATCATGTATTACCGCTTTTAACAATGATTAAAACAACAACAAAAATGTCAATGTTTCTCTAGATATATTATTATGCTGTGTTTATTTTTCTGTAACTAAGGCAGTGGTAGTATGCAAACCTGAATCAATAAATGTTCTACAATAGAAAAGATTTACATGCATTAGTTATAAGTAGTTGCCCAGTACTACTATGTAGACCTAAGTAAAGAAAGTAGAATCTAACCAATGTGCAGAAAAATGCTTTATTGCCTGGCAACAGTCAAAGACTATTTGTGTATGAATAGTAAAATAAATGATTAAAGAAAGCATGAAATCAATCTGGTGTTGTTTATTATTGTTGATAAATAAATGCAGAAGGTAACCAAGCAATATTTTACTCAAGGTTCTGCATTGATTCGTACCTGTCCTCTGATGTTGGTAAACACTCTCCTAAATGTAAGTGATGCAACACATTCCATTGTCATTTTGTTGCCTTTCTTATTAACATATTCTGGGCACGATTGACTGTTTGACTATTTGCTAATGCACTAACTTGGTGATAGTCCACTACATTAATTGCTGATTTATCACTACTTTGAAAAAATGGAACTTTTTCGTGCTGACTAATATCCAATCAGGATACCATCAGTGTACCCCTACTTCACTGTTTCAAAAATTTCAAAACATGTGTTTTTGATCAGTTCACAAACTTTTCACACTTACAGTGCCCCCTTTTCTAACTATTTGGAATGTGTTGCAGACAAAATAGTAAGTATTGTAGCTGAGAGAGTACAACGATTTTTTTATTTCTGTGTTGTTGAAGTTGAAAAGGTCCGTGGGAAAGATATTATACCATTCATTTTGTCAAAGCATTTAATTGAAATACGTCTTAGAAAATGATATATTTACAAAACAAATTCATTCATATTTCTACTGAATTATCGGTGGGTTTTTTTGGAATATTTTTGAAATCATGTCAGTGCATTTATTTACAGTAAGCTCAGTGTCCAGCGGCGATAATTAAACCCAGGGACTTGGGATTCATGTTGAAAATTTGAAATGCCATATAGATTGTTGTGCTCGGCGTATTAAGAATACGAATGGTGGTCCTACAATACAAACAAACAAAGCAAGTAGAGCAAACTTATGAAGGGTTAAAGTCAATAGTTTCTCTTCCAATGGGTGTGACACAAGTAAGGTTGAGTTACAGGAAAGTACACCGCGTCTCCGTTGTAACATATTTATCATATCAACGATTTGAAGGTGATTTGATTTTCAGTAATAAAGAATGTGAATGTGGGAGAATTGTGTTTTTAGTTTAATATTTACTGTTGAAAGGAGCATTAAACACGACTTAGAAGAGAAGACTGCTAAACTAAAGGTAATGTCTGTATCTGAAGAAAAAAGTTGGATCGTCTTTTAGTCATATTCAATCTTTTGAATATAATTTTGTTTCGGTTTATTGTGTAATGTGTAATAACTGTGATACAATACTGAAATCTCCAATTAAAACTTAAAACGTCGCGATTTTTTACTGTTTGGTCTTTAGCCAACCAGGAAGTGAGATCAGATCAAAACACGTAGCTAAAGAAAAGATTTCCTTGTTTTAACAAATATTATTTATTAGTCTCTAAAAAACGTCTTAATTTTTTATTAAATAAATATTTACACTGTAATCTGCAACAGGTTATTCTTTATATTATTGTGTATTATATGCATTATTATGAACTTCAGGTCCCTGTAAGATGATTAGTAAGCTTAATAAGTACAGCCTTGTTATTCACTGTATACTGATCTACATTCAATACAATTTATAACTGTAGTCAATACCAAATAGGTATTATGAGTTGAAGCGAATTAAACTGTATAAAATATTAATTACAATTTAAGCTATAGTATATACATTATGGATAGACAGATACAGTGTGTATATATAT
>JAYDZF010000022.1:1586750-1599954 GCA_034509105.1 Microcambeva barbata | reverse complement strand
GATTGAGAAATAAGCCAAATAAACCATTAATGTGCATGCAAATGCTTGAATTCTCAAAGCTCACATTTATATAGGTACAAAGCCAGGACATTTTTTAGAGCTGGCTGACTGGCAATGCGTTCATAATCATCTAACAGGAAAACGAGCCTAAGCTGAAGAAGTGGAATCGTTGGTTCATCACCTTAATGCTCTTCACGTCCTTCATGGATCTGTTTACTACAGGTTCTAATCCAGTCGCAGGATTGAAGCATGTGTGGACTTGAATTTTAATAAATCTTGGATTATCAAAACATTATGATTGTTTTAAAAGAAAGATTTATGAGTCTTTGCCCTGTAAACGTTTATGGGTCATAACAGTGTGAATGACCCAAGTTCAGCCTCCTGAACGGCTGTCATAAGTGTTCTCAGTCGTTATAGGTCTAATAAACTCTTCTGTATTTTTATTTAATAGGCAATTTTGTCTTGTATTTCGTCCAAGCAAAATGCATATACATATATACTCTATTTTTAATTATTGTATAGAATTAATTAATACATGAATATGCGATTTAACATTTATCTTTAACTATCTTCGTTGATTCATAGTTTGAAATGATTTCATGATGTTATAACTTGATGTTATTAATTAGACCATCATTAACACAGAAGGACTTTCTTACCCAGCGATTGAACGGATCTCAAGTGTCTCGCACATTGAATGGTTCCTCAATAATCCACACGATTCACCCGGAGAACCAAACTAGAACTCTGCAGTCCCACAAGTGTGTCCATGTGGACCTAAGAAGTTGTCCAGCTGACGAGGACGTTTAAAATGAAGTCAGGGTTGGGATCTAAAGCACAATCCTCAGAAGGGTTTGCTCTGTACAGACGGTGAGGTCCAAGCTCCAGCAGGATCGTCTTCTGTATAAGTCAGTTGCCTCAGGTTTGGTAATTTACTGGGGTACAAGCTCAGAGAGCTCAGCCCGCCCTCGACACGCCCTTCTTTAGATAGGAACCTTTAAACGTTGCTCTTTATTTTGGGTTTGACATGAACGATGAGAATTTTAGAGCTTTGCACACACAAACAGAAAATGGTCAATTAAACTTATTACGATTATAATAATAATTGGTGCAGTGTTAACATATAGAAGATACAACATGACACATCGATTATTTCTCTCCATGAGTCTCTTCTAAACACTCGAGTAAAACAAATGGGGTCGTAATATTAAGTATAAAGTGTTATTTTATTCTTTCTTTTCTTTTATTAGTCCATCAGTTAATTATTACAGATTTACGAGGCAGTAATTAGCACTATGGAGTCCAGTGTGTAATTTCAATTTAATATAGGATTTAAATGTAGGTGAGTTATAAACCCCACAAATAACAGGACAATTGTGTTATTTTAAATACATTTTAAAAACACTCATCATGAATAAAAAATCCTGTCCTGCTTTGCACTAAATAGACTAAAGCTATTTTATTTTTTCTTTTATTTTAAACAGAAATTTTATTATTATTATTATTATTATTGTTATTATTATTATTATTATTATTATTATTATTATTATTATTATTATTATTATTAGGCAATGAAAAACCAAACTATACAGATTTACAATTTAAAATAATTAAGTTGCTGATAGTGGTAATATGCATAGCTGAATAATAATAATAATAATAATAATAATAATAATAATAATAATAATAGCACATTAATAATAATCACACCAGCTAATCAACATTATTACACAGATTTTATTTTAACCGAATATATTTACATTTAAAAGTAACAACCGAGTTGTAACGCTTTAAATAAAACCAGACAATCTTATAAAAATGTTTTTGTGATTGTTGTAATTTAAATAAAGTACAGTAATGGTGTCATGAAAACGTGTTCATTAGAACTGTTGGGTTGCTTTTTGGGCGCATGCGCAGCACGAACCGACAGGTAAAACTATTCGACCTCAACATGAATCTTCATAGAATCTCCGTTCGGTGCAATAACATGATTACATGGTTATAAAACCACAGTATTCACACACTGCCACATACACACTATGTTACATTTATTTTATTAAATATTATCCAATAGTTGTATAGATATGTTTTTATAATGTACAACCAACGTTATAAGGCACGCTGATTATAGAATGAGCACAAACACATAAATCCAAGCCTGAAACTGACACGTCCTGGGGTATTAAACTGTCTCAGATTATTCCAGATTTAGAGGTTCACATCACTGCCAAGGGGTCATTCATAAAATATGAACTAAGTACATGCACAGTATAAACTAAGTACATGCACTGTACAGACGTTTTTGTATGTTAAATCTTTTTCAGAGTGACCCTTGTGTTCTTCGTTACCTCACTGACTAAAGACTTTCTACCCTGATCGCTCAGATTGGAAGGACAATCCTGATGTTTCAGAACTTGATGGATGATGGAGGCCGCTGTGCTCATTGGGACCTTCAATGCTGCAGAAATGTTTCTGTACCCTTTCTCAGATCTGTGTCTCGGAGGTCTACAGACAATTCTTTGGAGTTCATGGCTTGGTCTGTGCTCTGACATGTACTGTCAACTTATAGCATCTTATATTGACAGATATATCATATCCAATCAACTGGATTCACCACAGGTGGACTGGACTCAAACCAACTGAAGGATGATAAGTAGAACAGGATGTACCTGAGATTAATTTTGAGTGTCATGGCCAATGATGTGAAAACTTATGTGTATGTCTTTTTTTATTAAATTTGCATTTAATAAAAACTTTACTTTGTCATTGGGGTATTTCATGTATATCTTTGTCTTGATCCATGGCTTTCATTTTACATCATAATAGTATCACGACACATTTCTTAATGCAGTGGATGACTGTGTTAGGTGACAGTAGCTTGTCATGAAGTCCCATCTGAGGACTTGATTTGCCCTTGCCCCCCACATATCAACCAATTATGGACAAACAAACATCTCTGGAGCACCTCATAAAGCAGTCCTTTATGGTGAAGTGGCAAGAGTAAACGGCATATGAAGGCATGAAGACAGTTTGTGCTGATAAGATAAAAATGTAACCTTTGGGCAGATTGGTAGTGACAGCACCATGCTATTGCGGTGCAGTTTAGGGGCTGGGACAGACAGACAAGTCGGAAATGACATTCATACCAATGTAGACTGCAAGTGGTATCCAAACCAGATCTAACCAATATAAGTGTTCAGATCAAGTGGCTGTTAAAAATACTTGTGACGCTTACTGTTTATTTAATAATAAATCTTCAACACAACAATATGTGCAATGACAGCAAATAGTTGGCCAGATTGTACCAGCTTTTACATGCAACTAAACATGACATATGTCAGATATATATACTGCCTGCAATGAAATAAAAGTCAAAGTAAATGTATTTGTATTGTTTGCAAGCTCTCACAAGTGTTTCTGATTTGAAGTTGATCGTGATCCACTTAATTTGACATTCAAGTCTATTTTAGAATCCATGGGTATCACCCAGAATGTAATATGACCTACTCAGGGCACACGACTGTAAATATTGCTCAGACTTATTATTAACTCGTGTTATTGACAGGGACAACCTTGTAGTTCTACCACAAAATCACTTAATCTCAGATCAGTATCTCTTAATATATAAACTGTGTTTAATACTATTTGTCTACCACATCACTATCAGGTCTGCTACTGCAGCTGCGTTCATTGATAACCTACCAGAATAAACGACTTTCATTGTCAAAGTCCGAAAAGCTCAAAGAGGCACACACACACTTAGATACTGTAGCACCACTTAAAGATAAACCAGCTCCATAGGGTGTCTTTCATTTGTTAGTTTGTTTGCATTATCGTGCCATCTTATTTAAGTATCTGGGCAGCACGGTGGCTAAGTGGGTAGCAGCAGGAAGGTCCTGGGTTCGATCAGCAGGTGGGCCGGTTCGGGTTCTTTCTGTGTTGAGGATGTACATTCTTTCCTTGTTTGTTTGGGTTTCCTTCAGGTTTCCTCCAATTTTTTGGCTTTTTTTAAAATTAGGTTTATATTAAATATGGACATACATAATCAAGCCTGATTGTGTCTGATGTAAATGTATATGTATCTCTTTCTCTCTCTTCTGTCTCTCTCTTCTGTCTCTCTCTCTCATACGTACATACATACATACATATATACATATACTACACATGCATGTAAACTACATAAAATACATATACACTGTCCGAGTTGCTGGTGTTGGGCCCTTGGGAAAGGCCCTCATGACTTCGGATGTAAGATGTCCGTGTCTGCTAAATTACAAAAAATGTAAATGATAGACTGGCAACCTGTCTGGGGTGTTTCCTGTAGACAATGAACTAAATATTTTTTTTTAAAGTCACATTCACCAACAATTTAAATTGAAACAGACGTATGGGTCTAATAATTGATACCATTAAATCTTCTGATGAAGCGTTTAACAAAATGTGTTCTACTGAAATCTATACAGTTTTATTTACTATGCCGATGAGATGTGATGTGAGGGCTTGTTTTGTCATCTATTATTTTTTGGCTGTCCTCTAACAGGATCAACCAGGCCATGCTGATCAGCATTGATTTAAATTCTTTCTATCTAGACATGATTGAACCTAATTAGGTCTAATGTTAATAACTGAAATACACATACAGCTTATAGTCACAAACCCTATGACACTAATACACTTGATCTGTAATGGCTGTGATGATAACTGCTTATTCCCCCCGGCAGCTGTGTACACACACGTGTCGACACAGTTTATCCCACAGTCCAGACATTTCAATTTTCAGTGTCTGAGCATCTCTCCTGACATTAACACCCAACCTGTTCATTCTGCTGGCTCGCTTGGCGTGTGAATTATTTGTACAATGGAGCATGTGGGTTTTAGTCATAATTACACGCACATATATGTTGCCTTTTGTTAAAAAAGTTAATAACGCGCGTTTACCTGTACAGGAGAGCTGAAATGAAATGACTGGTGTAGATGAGATGCTTCAGGTGGCGTGCAGAGCTATTCCTCAAAGACTGAGAAAAAAGCAATAAACACATGGTAAGACAGGATGTCGTCCATGATGGCGGTAAGTTTATCTGCCCTGCTGTGGTTATACTCCCCCTCACTCTCTCTCATCTCGCTGCAGTTTGGGGGGCTGCTTTCCTCTATCGTCTCCCCTCAGCCTGACATTTTATATTCATCAACAGCACATAAAGTCCCGGTATTTAGCCAGAATTTAAATGTGCATTTAAATGTGTTTCTTTTGGTAAGTAGGTTTGATTTTTGGTTTTTATTGGACTGATACTATAATGAAGGTTAAATATAACCTCTACTTGAAATACTACATCATAAACATTCAATCAGGTAAAACAATCAACAAAGTTATTTCTATATTATATCTAATATCAATTTTATTTAAGGGACTGTTTTATTTGTAGTTTTGTTAGAGGCTTCAAACCATCTTGAACTGTGCATTAATGCAAATATCAGCACAGGTGTAGGCTCCATAGAGTCTCTGAAACAGAGGGTAACATTAAGAGCTGCGGTTTGGTCTAGCTATCAAAATTTGGCCTTTGGCTCAATCCAATCCTTACACTTGCCATTTTTCCTACTCTCAAACATACAGTAGGTACCACGGAGAGCACTTCATGAATAAAGGCAGAACTAAAGACAAATATGCACAGGTGGAGAGTAAAAATCCTCTTTTTCAGGGGATAAAGAGATCCACTGAAAATCCAACCTGATGATTAAATTCATTCTGGTTTTCGGTTACAGCTGAGATGTTCATATGAAGACTCGGTACACTGCCATAAAATGTTCCTGTTTTAAAAACAAGCATGAATCAAAGTACGTGTGACTTTTTTATAGTTCTCAGTCTACCAGACTTACATTGAACAATGGCTCTATTTCCAAAACAGCTCAAAAATAGTGCTGATATGCGGCCTTATTGACGAACAGAGGTATAACCTTTTTTTAGTTATAAATAGAGCTTAGAGTTACCACCTTGAAAAAGTCTGGCAACCTTCTTTACTTTGCAGATGAAAAGCATATCCTGGTTTGCACTGAACGTGTGTACGTGCTTTCTTTGGGTCTGTTTTAAAACCTACTGAGAGCTCGACATAGATGCGTTGTACATCATCCTACTCACTCCTGAATTTTTAGATTACTTCAAGCTGTACTTATTATGATGATGATAAAATTGGATTATAGAGGTTATTTCGCTTATAATACCAAGTACATATGGGCATTCAAATATTATTTTTTTAATACAGTACATACAATGTAATGATTTACAGTGTACCTGCAATTTGACCAGTATTTGACCAATGACTACCTATGTAGGCAGTAGATAGCATGACAACACCAGGTTTTTGGACAGACCCTTAAACTAATGGCCCCTATAGTCCTAACCTTTTGTCCTTTAACGTTGATATTAAAATGTTTTTGCATTTAGCAGATTTAGCTTTTGAATGCTACAGTATGCAGTCTAAGCAAATAAGAGTTAAGGGCCTAACAGTGGTAGCCTGGCCGGTTTGAACCAGCTAAACTATCCTTACTAGTCCAGTACTTTAGGGTTGACCTGCCCTGTGTGTAGTTAATAAGTTAGTAAAGTAGAATGATCTCTGTAATTAAAGAAGACGATTCACACAGTGCTTCTTCTTACTCTTCTTCCACTCTCTGTGTGAAATATTTGTAGTAGATGGAAGATAAGATAGTTGTGGCTAGGACCTTGGATTGCCAGCTACTGCAGACCTTTGCTCGTTATAAAGCACTAGGTTCGTTCCAGGCGGGGAGGAGCCTTTTACCTTTTGTTTTGATGTAAGCATTGGGTTGTCAGAGGTACAACTGATGGGCAAAATAGGTAAGTTAGACTCCTTGAATTGAAGCCATTGGAACAACTTCCAGTCAGACTGCACTTTGTTTCTCAGCTGTGGGTGGGGATGTAGAGGAATAAGATCCATAAAGCAAATACAATGATTAATATGGTACCACAGATGCTCAATTGGGTTCAGGTCTGAAGAATTAGGGGGAATGGTAGTACTTGGAAGTCCTAGTCATGCACTTCAAACCAGTGTCAGACATTTATGGGTGTCTATGGGTGTACATGATCTACAGGAATTAATTAATACCCAAATCACTTGAGAGTGCCCTCCACAACTTATAAACCCACCAAAACAGCTAACAAATCTTTACTTCCTTCATGACCTACATGCAGCAGCCTTCGAATGTAGAAAGTGGTCACAACAATGTGAACAGTGTAAACTCAGACCAACACTCTGCAGATCCACAAAACCCATTTGATAGTAACCAGATTGCTTTGACCCATCGTCTTCTTGAAAGCAAAGGTCATTTAACTTCCCGCTATGCCTTTCAAGTAACTTTTATGTTCTAACCATGCACAATTACAGGGTTATTACTTAAGAAAAGATTTATCTGTTTGATAAAATAAAGTGTGTTTATTATTCAAAGCAATGACCGAACTACCAGATAAGTTATCAGCAACATCAGTATTACAGCGTCCATCAGTCCCTGGTATAAACAGTAAGCATTTTTATTCTGGAGTCACTGTAGCTAACGACAGCTGATGCTTGCATGTATATCTGTATATGAAGAAAAAAACTCTCTAATGCTCTCTTATGATGGGAATTATCTCGACATCTGGAGTGTTTGTGACAAAGGTTCTGTTTATAGGCTTCTGGAAGAGATTGTTTAATTACATAAACATTACAGTGGTTTAATTTGTGTGTGTGTGTGTCCAGAGGGCATAATGGTACCAGGTACATATCAAGGAAGAGAAAGAGCAAAGGTTACTGCCAGCATAAGCCACTTGTAGAAAACCAAAGATCAAGGCAACCAGAGGTTTTTGCGTTTTCACATTAATTGTATTTATTTGCATTCATTTATATTAACATTGATTCAAACACAGGATTTATTTTACAGTGTTACTGTAAGGGACTCAGCAACGCAGATAGGATAGCAGGAGCTCAACCCAGTGACGAGCGACGGACCGCTGAGGGTTTAAATAGGATGAGAGATCAGGCATTAATGAGGCGCAGGTGTGCGTCATCAGAAATGGACGCGGTCGATTGGCTGGAAATTAGAAGTGCAGTTCACTTGTTCTCCACCGGTGTCGCCAAAGGTCATTCCAGATTTTCCAGATGGAAATTTCCAGAACAGGCAACAGAGAGGCTCCTTACATTCATAAAAAACACACATCTATCAATAAAGCAACACCTCTGCTCACTGTGCTCCATTTATGATCAATTTATTACGTTATTGATCTAAAAACAAAAATCGAGGAATTGTATACTGTCGAATACATTAATTAGGTTTAAGAGCATGTACTAAATGCCATAACTGCTTGTATGATCAAACAAATACTGCATTATAACTCATTATCATAGAAGTAGTATATAAAATATCTAAAATATTTGTTTTCTTTCAGGTGGTCCAATATCCAAGGGTCACAACAGCAGATCTGGTCTGCATATCAGAACAGTTTTGGATGTTTTTTTTTGTGATGAAACCTTCCTTACTAAGATGAAACTAAGATCAAATTGCACCTCCCAATTTAATGACTATTAGCTTAAAGCACAATTAAGTAAATATGTGGTGGGGGGCATTAATAAACACAGTTTCACCACATCAACATTAACTATTGAGTCTGATTCACAGAGTGCTGTGCATTTAAAGAAACATGCAGCTCACCTTTGTAATGTGTGATAGACATGCATTTGGCATTTACCTGTAAAGTCTACATGGAGTCTGTTATCATCGTGTTTAATGAATATTTATTTCCTATATTATTGTTTATTAGACCATCAATGTCACACATCAAATATCACTCCTCACACACTACTAAAGTTTTGTAAACAGGTGTATATGCCTGGAGAAATCACAACATTCAAGCCAGCAAAACTAATTTTATTGCAATCAGTTTTAAAATGTGATACATACATGAATCAATGTACATACACGAATCAAACAATTTGGTGCAATCACCTGAAATGATTAAAAATTGAGTCATTTAAACACATTTGAAGTGATTCATCTTAATGACTGACTGAATGAGATCTAAGCCTGGGAAATCCATGGCTATGACCCCAAAGCATATATAGGGCTTCTGAGCAAACGTTGTGTTCAGATTGTTGTACAGCCACGGGTCAATCTTTTCTGCCACCTTCTTGGGGGTTAAAAACATGCCCTCAAAGGTGCCAATACCCGTGCCGCTAGAATAGGTCAAAACAAGTGAATCTTGTGGACACATTGTTATGGCCTGGTTGAGGTGCTCGAGGATTACTTTTTCCTTGTCTTCGATGTGATCAACCTTATAGTCTCCCTTGGTGTCCGTTTCCACAAGAGGCACACCAAGCCTGAAGCTGTCCTCCTGTACAAGCACTATTTTGCCTCTAGCTTGATTTATGAGTGGTATGGAAGACTTCACCCAGAAACTGCTATCACTTTCAGCTAGCTTTTCTATAACTTCCTGTACTTTGTGCTGATCATCCAAATCTGGCTTTACACGGACAAGAACGGTTTCGCTCGGATATGCAGACAGAAATGTTTTAACGGTTTCTATTGCTTTGATAAAAGTCGAGTGCTCATAAATAATCCCATGCATGAGGTACAGTGTGTCTCCCGAAGCAAACACTCGCAGGTCCAGGTAGCGGATGCCAGCCCTTAGCTGGTCCTCCAGACTCCAGGCCTGGCATTCAGCAGCAAACCCTCCAAAAAGCGCCATGGTGTCGTGAGTGCCAGGGAGGGTGATACCAGAGAGGATAATGTTATCAGGCAGCTCCTTCATCCAGTCGATCTTGTAGGACTCGGGAAGCTGAAGCGTTTGCTCATCATTAAATGCCTGAATTTCACCATTGATTTGTCCATAAAGGGACCTGGGGTACAAATGGAACGTTAAGTGATTTGACCTCTCTGAAACGATAGCTTACATTATGACCTTGTCCTTGCCTTGCCGCAGCTTATAGCAAACTGCTGTATTCTTTGTGTATTGACATAAATACCAAGGCAAATGATATAGTAAGGCAAAGAATGATATGATATGCATAATATATAATTCATTTCATACTTACATAAGAAATAATAAGAGTCCGAACATTCGGTCAGCCTTTGTTTTTTGCATCCCTGCCCAGACCTTGTAAAAATGAAGAATATCATTAAATGGTTGCAATGTACACACTAAAACATTATAAATATAAATTCATATAAGTATAAATGCCAATGGTTAAATTACACTTGATTAGTTTATTGTCTTAACTTATGTACTTATGTTCAGTAGCTGTAGCTAAAAAAAGTTAAATAATGTTAAATACATTCAACTTGATGCTGAGAGAAAAAGTACTTACTTGGTGTGGTAATCCAGCTAGTCTCAGAGAGGTCGGTTAAGCAGGTTTGAGAACATTTCTCATTTAAATACTGCTATTGACAGGGCGTACCCAAAAAACCTTGAGATTCTTTTGTTAAGCTTTGTTGTTTTAGTGTTTGAATGAAAAGTTCACATTAGAAAATCACTGATAAAAGTATTAGAAGGGCATTGGCTGTTATTCTAAACCAAACAATCACACATTCCTAGCAACAGGTCTGAAAAACCATTATGAACTTGGGAGAACTTTTACACGTGTTTCCGCCAAGAGTCACAATAGAAATCTATAGAAAATAGAAATGTCACGAAGATATATCAAATATAAACTCAAAATCACTCGGTTTTAAAACTCTGGTTCCAGCATTAGTGAGCTACCGCAATTTACTCCTGTGTCACTTTTTAATGACATTGCTTGTTGACTGTCCTGGTGAGTGTCAAGACATTCACAATATCATATTTCTGCCTGTTAGGGGGTGTTTTAAGGAAAACAGTGTACCTGGAGAAAATGCCAACATTTACAAAACATAACATTGACAGAATATGACGAATTAAAGCTGTGGCAACCACTTCACATTTAATGTTACTGTACACATGTAAAGCTTTGATATATTATATACAGTAAATATTTTGTAAATTAGCAATTTGAGACCGTCTGCATTCTTTTTTTTCCAATTTGATTGGGCAATGAGGTGTTTAGATTAGAAAAAGGCCAGACACTGATAAAAAGTTGTAGACTGGGAGTGGGAAATTCTTATAGGAAATTTCTTCCAAGAGTTTATCACTCTCGGAAGGGCATTTGAAGGCTTTGGTTCAGAACCAAACAATTACACACTCCTAGCAACAACTTTAAGAAACAGTTTAAATCTTGGAGTTCTCATAGTGGCTGGTGCCGTTTACCCCGCACCACCTGATTGTCCCCACCTTATTGCCATTACTTGTTGACTCATTTACAAAGGAAGGGAGGAAGATCAGGGTCGTACCCACCCGGATCCACTGGGTGCATATATAATATCAGATAGTGGCAGTTTAATGTGGCCAATCCAACTTCTGGATGTTGATAGGAAGAAAACCAGAATACCTAGAAAAATTACACATTCTATGGAAAGCCCCCCTGGGTATTCAAACCTTGTTCCAAGCTGCACCACTTGAGAATGTCATTGCTTCATTGTGGAGACATTTAGGCACAGGTGGCTCCTCACACACCACCGAATAAAGCACCCAACTCTGTGTACTCAGCTTTCTGACAATTTCCAGATACACCTGAGAACCACACAATCATCAGAGATTTTCTGAAGGTGGCAGAGGTCTGACATGTACTCAAATACAGTGGATAGTGTGGTGTACACAACTCATGTCCCCAATTCCTTAAATAAAGAAAACCAAACCACCACCAGAAGTAGCAGAAAAGGTACATATTTATTGCATATTACAATAAATGGGTGCAACCGGGTAACAAACATGAACACCCCCATTGTGGTGTATTTTATCCTTAAAATGCATCCTGTAGGTACAGCTACTCCAAGCTACAAATGTACTCACACATGTACAGACATTTTATATGACCAGAGATTTAACAAATCGTACACATAGATTTGTGGTTTACATTACATTACTTTGTATTACCCCAAAAGCTGTTTCCCCAATAGACAGACAGATACTATATTAACTTTTTGAAGGATGTGAGAAATGAACCCATATCAGCCAGTGTGGCTTAACACCCACTCATTTTAATGTTTTTATTTAGTATGTCAGTAAATGTTAAAAAATAATAATAAAATAACGTTCAGTTGTTTAAACTATCCCTTTGCTGGGTGGCGAGTAGTGGCCCCGGGTCTGACCGCGGCGCTGTTGTGATCAGACGGGTAACACACTCCCTCTCACACACACACGCTTCTTGTTCTGATTGCACTCGGTCTGGTGATGTAATGAAGTAGAAGAGGAGTGAAAAATGGCGGAGAACAGTGGCACAGACCCTGCCGTGGACTCGAAACCTGAGGAAAATGCTGCCACCAGCGGGACCATCATCGTGGTCACTGTTAAAACACCTAAAGATAAGGAAGAAATAGCGATCTCTGACGATGCGTCTGTCGCACAGGTACGGCTGTTGTAATCGGGATGATTGGAGCAGTTGTCGGTCAGTCAGCTGCTCCTTCGTGAATGGCCGCTTTAGCCGAAAGCTAGCTAAGCTCGGGTTAGCCTGCTAGCTAATTTACGACGACAACACATAAAGCTGTTGTTTTCATTATTAAGGGCTCGATACTTCGCTTCTGGGCGAAGATTCGTGTACGGTGTTGTGTTGTGAATCTCTCAGTGTTTGTGAAGGTTTTGTAGGTTTGATAGAATTTGAGGAATCTTTACAAAGAGAAACTAACTTGGCATGACGCTGTGAGTTTAGACTAGACCGGCTATGGCGGCAACGGGAAGCTTCTCCGGCCGAATTCCAAATTGCGCCATAGTGTATATGAAGTGCACTAGATTAGACGTATGAACCATAGTGCTTTATCAGACGTAGTGTACTTGTTAAGAATATAGGAGGATATTTGGGATTGAACTTTGAATGGCTGGCTATACTGCATAGGCAGGCGGTCCTCCCTCGGCATTTTGATTATACATACATACGTTGATGTGTAAAAATATATAATCCAAATTTGTAAAATCTGTTCCTTAGTATGTATTAAAACATTTGGTTTTTGTGTTTCAATACTTTAAGGTGACCAGTATCTGTTTAATGCTAGCCAGCTAACGTTGACTGGCGTAGAATGTTCTAGCCTTGTTGTAACTTCAGTTGTTCTTTTGTAATCGAAGGAGATCAGTCAGTTAAACTGTAATAAGATGTATTTCACG
>JAYDZF010000022.1:1453880-1466125 GCA_034509105.1 Microcambeva barbata | reverse complement strand
TCCCACAGTCCAAAGACATGCTACCAGGTTAATTGGAGACACTAGCGTCCCATCCAGGATGTTACCTTGTGCCTTGCACCCAATGAAGAGCTGGGATAGGCTCCAGCATTCCCCCCCCCGACCCTAATTAGGATAAAGGGTTAAAGACTATGAAGAAGATTTTAAGTGGTTTAGTCTAAATGGTGCTAATGACCATGTTGTTATTATTTCCAGGTGCTAACGTGAATAAGGAGCTGTGTGATGAGACAGTCGCCCCTGGCCCTGTTCCCTGTGTTGTCCCATGTCCTAAAGACTGTGTCCTCAGCCCCTGGATGCCCTGGTCCACCTGTTCCCAGACCTGCTCCAGCAAAACAGCCGAGGGCAGACAGATGAGGACGAGAGCCATCCTGGCCCTCAATGCTGGAGAAGGTAACCTGGAGTATATTGATGTACAATACGCTTCGCATACTTGTAGTGTTTGCATGTTCTCCTCCAGGTTTCCTCCGGGATCTCCGGTTTCCTTCCACGTTCCAAAAACATGTACCGAGTCATCCTATAGGTACTGAGCCACTACGATGCATGACCCAGTGTATTGTAATATCAATCCCAAGCCAAGATAAATAGGGAAGATTGGATCAGGGGTGGAACAACTATGCCACATCAGTGATGCGGATAACGATCCACTGTGGCGACACCTAATGGGAGCAGCCGGAAGAAGAACGAAAACACACACTTCTAAGGGCTTCATACACCAAATGGTCAAAAGTATGTGTACCCCCTCCGTTTCAGACACTTATTCTTAACAAGTCCATTAAATAGATTATGATTTCATCCATGGGCCTTCCCCAAACTGTTATCACATTGCAAAGCATAGGATTTCTTTTATATAATTATCTGTCCAGACCTGTTAACAGTGAGTTTTTTTGTCTTCATGTTACCCAGTATTAAGCATTTTCTGTAGGTTACAGATTACTAACATTACAGTCATCCAAGATTTTTTTTTCCACCTGTTTTGAAGCTCCTTGAACTCCGCCCCTCAAGCAGAGGACAATTAACATGTTCATTAAACAAACGAAGAAAAAATAAAGGCATTTCAAAGAGGCAAAGCATTTTTACTGGCTTAATATGTTGGTTCATTAAAGCATACCCAAAAGCCCTCAGGTTGGGAGTCTGTGCCCAGATATATGTAGAGTATGTATTGTTTTTTGGGTCCATTATGAAACCCCTAGAAAGCCATCACTGCCTTAAGTACAAGTGCACTATCATTTAGCGTGCCAGGACGATGCTCGTTTGCTTGGGTGGGTTTTGTTTTGAGAAACGATTTACGATAAAATGCCCTTGAACGATTCCTCATATTCAGTCTCGCCGCTCAGCGGACGTCTGCCCGTCTTTCTAATAAACAAGACTAGCACTAAATGCACCGTGCAATCATGCGATCACGCAGAAAGCCCTTCATGCATTATGAATGTCCTCCTGAGTGGATTCGAGTACCATGTCGAGCTGAAACTGCTTCTGCAAAAAAACAAAAGAATCCTGAGACGTCGTAAAGCGTTTATGTTCAGTTCTGACCCCAACCCAGAGCTTTTACACACAGACTTAATTAACAGCATCAGATATGCAAAGGTTTGCAAACTTAGCATTGGTTTTTATTGCAAAGCTGTTTTATAATAATAATAATTTCTTAAAATGCTGTTAAAAGAAAGAAAAGCACGAATTACGACAAACCAAACTGAACTTAACAAACCAAAAATAAGCCATCTTAAATAAATATAGGTTTAAATTTAAATGTCTACCCAAACACATCTATATTTAGTTGTATTAGACCATATTCACATGTGTTGCATTTTGCAGATGCTTTTATTTAAAGTCATTAACAATTAAGGACCCGGCAGTATGACAGATTTTGTGTAGTGGTCTTGAACCAGCAACCGTCTGATTCCTATTTCCGTTCCTGACTCACTGAGCTGCAACTGGCTTCATTTATTTCTTGCCTTATTGTAAGAAGGTCCTGGGTTTGATCTCGGACGAGGCCAAACACATGCAGTCAGGTTATTTTGAGAGGCTGGGTGGTTCTGTACGTGAATAGTCACTAGGATGGACAAACCAAGCCAAGATAAATAGGGAGGGTTGTGTCGGAAAGGGCATCCGGTGTAAAAATTATGCCAAATTAATAATGCAGATCGTGATCTAGTGTAGCGATTGCTAACGGGAGCAGCAGAGAAGGAAATCAATTGATTATTATAGAATAAATATATGAATATATATAGTTGGGCAGAATGTATGAGTCTGTTATGACCAGGTCAGTCCCGGAGGTTTGTACTTTTTGTTTACTCTTCCTTACTGTAGGTCTAATGGTTAATATGGCAGCGTTATTGATTTTCCATCGCTTTACTGTCCCCTCGTGTACAGACCCAATAATCCACCACACTGTCTTTGTATTTAAGTACCTGGTGTTATGTCTGAAACAACCACGGTGCTTTATGAGACCCTATAAACCTCCATACATCCTATTATTATTCATCATCAAGGAATAGTTTCTCTCCGGTTGTCTCCTTTTCTGCTCCTGCAGTTTTCCTGCACCGAAACACCTCTCGGGGCCGAAGCACAGGTCTGGTTACCCCCCCACCCCACCCCGTGGGTGTCCTTCCTCCTCGTTATGGAGTAGATTTCCTGTTTCAGATGGACAGGTTTCCATTCTCTGCGCCCAGGGAACCGGAGATGTCGCAATCATGTCAGGAGCGCCGACATCCACTCACTTCCATTCACTGCACTGCATATCTGTCACTGCTGAGGAGCGATAGAGCGGCATGACGTGCATCTCCATCCATTTAGAGAGGAGTCAGGACGAGTCTCGGAGGCTTCCTAATTGGTGTAGTGTGACTGGTGACAAGGCTACTTTATTAGATTACATTTTCATTCTTGCCTTAATGACGGTGTTTACAGATTAACTATAGAGCCCGGACGACCCAGTGAGATAGCCTGGTGGTTAAGGTACTGGACCACTGCTAACTTGCCGCTGTTGGGCTCTTGAGCGATGCTAATGCTCTACTGTATGTCACTTTGGATAAAAGTGTCTGATAAATCCATAGCAGGTCAATCGACTGGCACAGACGGAGCGTTTACCGACATATATACACTTAAGAGCATCTTTGAGCAGCCAGTATACTTTCTGCATGCATCCTGTAAGACAAATTGCGGTTCTAAACTTATCTGTGTGGGAGCCATATGGAACTGATGTTTTATTTCACTAAGTAAACCCAATGGAAACCCTAAATAGTCATTACTGAGAGAACCACTGACGGTCCATTTCCGTGTTCGTATGTTATTGTACAAAGTAATTTATTGGCCCTTTTAATTGCCTTTACAGAATTAACTGATGGGCTCATCCAATCTGCTGTTATTACCAGTACCACTAAATCCCAAGCAATTTCTCTGATTATTTATTGTTCTAATTATTTTACAGTCCAATATATGTGACCTTCTGAGGTACTCCGGTAGTGCAGCAGCTACAAATCACGCTACCACGCTACCTCTGAGATCTGGGGTTCGAGTCTCAGCGGTTTAATTGTCTGGCCAGACATCTACAGTACACAGACATTATTGGACATGCCAAGTTATATGGACCGAGGAGCCGAAATACAAATATATGTTGATGAGGAACCTTGAATGATCATTATTGAGGTCACTGATAAAAAAAAGAGCCATCAGATTGGCTTTTTATGGGCATTATTATTGGTATAAACGTGCTTTTTGGAATTTCTTGTCCTTGTGAGCGCTTGGCAGCATTCGGAAGTCAGCTTTAATATCTGTGTTTTACAGGAGGCTCCGGTTGTCCGAACGCCAGCGCCCTCCAGGAAACGAGGAGCTGTAACGAACATCCCTGCATTGTTTACCACTGGCAGACCAGCCCGTGGGGGCAGTGCATCGAGAACACTTCAGTCACCACGCTCAACTCTTCAAGGACTACGCCTTCCGGGAGGAGCAATTCATCATGCGCCATGGGCATGCAGACGCGGAAAGTCATCTGCGTGAAAGTCAACGTTGGCCAGGTTCCACCTAAAAAGCAAGTCATCGCATTTAATATTGAATATCAAAGCGTAGAACTGGAGCAAAGTACCTTAACATTTAGCAGACACCTTTATATAATGCGTACAGTACAGGTACAGCATACGGTCTGAGCAATGAAGGTTTAGGGCATCGCTCAAGGGCCCAACAGCAGCAACCTGGCAGTAAGGAGGTTTGAACCAGCAAACCTTGGATTACTAACCTGGCAGTCCTTTAGATTACTAGTCATGTACCCTAACCACTAGGCTTTGACTGGCCTTTAGGTCTTCACGTAAAGTAAACTTAAGTAAACTTAAACTTAAGTAAACTTAAACTTAAGTAAACCCAATGGAAACCCTAAATAGTCATGTCTGTGTTCTTCTGTTATTGTACAAAGTAATTTATTGGCCCTTGTTCTAATAATTTTACAGTCCAATATATGTGACCTTCTGAGGTACTCCGGTAGGGCAGCAGCAACCTGGCAGTAAGGAGGTTTGAACCAGCAAACCTTGGATTACTAACCTGGCAGTCCTTTAGATTACTAGTCATGTACCCCAACCACTAGGCTATGACTGGCCTTTAGGTCTTCAAGTAAAGTAAACTTAAGTAAACTTAAACTTAAGTAAACTTAAACTTAAGTAAACCCAATGGAAACCCTAAACAGTCATTACTGAGAGAACCACTGACGGTCCATTTCTGTGTTCTTCTGTTATTGTACAAAGTAATTTATTGGCCCTTTTAATTGCTTTTACAGAATTAACCGATGGGCTCATGCAATCTACTGTTATTACCAGTACCACTAAATCCCAAGCAATTTCTCTGATTATTTATTGTTCTAATTATTTTACAGTCCAATATATGTGACCTTCTGAGGTACTCCGGTAGTGCAGCAGCTACATGGCAGTAAGGAGGTTTGAACCAGCAAACCTTGGATTACTAACCTGGCAGTCCTTTGGATTATAGTCCTGCACCCTAACCACTAGGCTATGACTGGCCCTTAGGTCTACGATTAAGGATCAATCATTGTTTCAACAGAACTTCAAACAAGCTCATAGTCAAGTGTCCAAATACTTATGATGCCAGCTGCTGGGCAAAAGCATCGGCTAAAGACGTTAGCCGTGCAGTGAAGTACTCAATTACTGTATTAGCAGGGCAGAAAATGCATTAAGCCACTCGAACCCATCCTTCAGTCGTCACAGAGTGGGCTAATGAGTGCTGTGCATTTGTTTATTTGTGTGTGTGTGTGTGCATCATTCGCGTCAGGGAAAAAGCTGGCTGCACTCAAATCCTATCTCTGCGCTCCAGGCGAAACGCGACGAGGGAAAACCTGCATAAACACGCGGACGCGAACATGATAATTAACTCAGTCGTTTTCAAACAGCTTCGTTTGGCTCTAATGTTAATGGCAGTAATTAAGAGCGCCGAATGATTTTAATAGAATTTATTTCCTACCAGAGAAGTTCGTGCTTTTCACAAGCAGCACCTAAAATGTTCCCACTTAGCAGCTCGGTGATTACATCAGAGGTTGTCGGTTCAATTCCTAATGTTTAGAGCCATTATAGGTAGAACTGGACCAGTCAGATTTTCAAAGCACACAGAAACACCCTGAATAAATGAAGCTTTGTTGCACGTTAAATGTTCAGTTCATCGTCTTTAACCTCGTATCCTGATCAGGGTCTGTAGAGGTGCTGGAACCTACAGCACAAGGCACACAGTAACACCCTGGACGGGGCGCCGGTCCATCACAAGTCTCCGATCGACCTGGTGGAACTTTGTTTGACTGTAGGTGGAAACCGGAGTATCCGGAGGAAACCCACGTGGACACGGGCCGAACTCCACACAGAAAGGACCTAGATCGCCCCACCCGGGGATCGAACCCATAACCTTTTTTTGCATCACTGTAAGACTTTATTGATCCCCTTGGTGAAATGTAATAAATCTGTAATCACCAACTCTTCCAGCCATAACGTCTAATAATCCTCTGGACAGTTCTTATGCTTTGGATTAAATACTTTACCTTAAATGTTTGTTTACCCCTCCCCCCAACAAACAAACAAAAAAACAAGCTGGTGATTAAATCCTACGGTCCCGGATTTGGCGGGTGGGTGGGTGGTTGCTGATTTGTAGACCCGCTACTATGCGGCACCAAGCCTTCCCACTGTACTGTGTCAAAACAAATCCACACAGGAGTCATTTCCCAGGAGTGGATCCCCCCCCCCCCCACACACACACACACTGTTCAGTATGAATCAGTCGTTTACATCCTTTCTCAGTGTTTTAATGAAACCTCGTCTCACTGCAGCAGCTCGGCTGTTTTCCTCCCGTGGGCCGGTTGTGTGGCTAAGGATGAGATTTTCCTGGGTTTTTATTTATCTAATACTGGGGCAGATTTAAACTAGCCGTCAGTCATAAAGAAGGCGCTGACAGAAGCCGATTATGGCGGGATGATAGAATCAGGAGGGCATTACGCTACAGGAGGCGATTTATCTGAGGGCTTTTGTCTCTGTTGTATATTGTGTATAGCCTTAAGTCATGAGATAGCAGAGAATAAAGGAGAATTTATTGGGGGGGGGGGGCATTCATGGGATGCTGGGCTTGTGTTTTTAGCTTAATGTACATGACTTATTATTATTATTAATATTAATATTATCTGGTCTGCCATGTAATGCACTGATGCAGATTAATAATTAATCATTAATTAATCATGTTCATAAAATGTTCAGAACTCCTTGTGGACTTCAATTACTTATATTATAATTATTGTTATTATTATAATTATTTATAACATATTTATAATGTACTAAATATAATCATATTATTTTAAATCCTAATAATTCAGGCCACCCAAAGGGGACGGAGATCCAAGCTCAGCCCGGTTACATTGAAGATTTCTTGCTGTAATCACCCTCGGATTGCTCAGCAGGGGTTTTTGGTCTGTCGGTTCTAGTCGGTAGGGCGGCTTGGTGGGAAGCTCTTTCGCCTCACAGTAAAAAAGGTCTTGGGTTTGATTCCAAGGTGGGGCAATTAAAGTTCTGAAATTTTAAAATCTATTCTAGCAGATTGCTTAAACTGTGGCAACCGTTAATTAATTAATTTTTTTATTTATTTGCCTGATTGCTTCTAATCACAAAGCAGGTCAATGAAGAGCTCCAGCGACCTCAAACTTAACCCTGAACACCATCGGATGAACCGGAATGTCGATTATTAAAAATCATTATATTTAATTATTATTGAATGACAATTAAATATCTAGCAAGCTTTTGGTCAAGAGTTTCAATACACTCCAACAGTGTGTCCTCATCATGGTTGGTACCTTGGCAGTGCTTGGGGGTTGTCACTGTGTCCTTGTGTGTTTAGATGTCCAGAAGCTCCTCGACCCCCCTCGGTAAGACAGTGTGCTCTACCCTGTAAGAAAGACTGCACAGTGACCCCGTTCAGCGAATGGACGACCTGCCCTACGTCTTGTGAAGCAGGTACGCTGTATCATCATTTAACTTCAAGGTTAAAGAAAACGATCGTCCGACACCGAGGGGCATTATTAAATAAATAAGTGATTCATACACAGGCTCGGGGTAAATCATTCCCACTCTGCTGTCTGACATCAGGACATGAATCATGTGCAACACCTGCGTGAGCTTTGTCCAGGTAAACGGATCATCCTTCAGATGGATCCTCCTCTGCTTTTAGATCAGGAGTTGGGTAGAGTGCAGCGTTACATCCTTACATCTTTATGTTCTTTTGTGGACCTCTGGTTTACCTCAGACGTCCAAGTAGTTCAGATCAGTTCAGTTCATTGTCTTTAACCCTTTATCCTAATGTAGGGGTGCTGGAGCCTATCCCCACCCCGGATGGGGCGCCGGTCCATCTCAGGTACCTACAGGATGATTCAGTGTCTCAGGTCGACGTGGTAGCATGTCTTTGGACACGAACATGCAAGAACATGCAAACTCTGCACAGAAAGGACCTAGATCGGCCCACCCGTGGATCGAACCCAGGACCTTCTCGCTGTGCTACACACCCTGGTTCTAGTAGTGTCTCACTGATATGATTGTTCTGATTGCTCTGCTCTCTATTCTTCACGTGATGAATCTGTCACATCATATTTACACCCTGATGTAACCTGCTTAATGTTGCCTATAATTCTACAAAAATCTTTTTCACTTGAACCATGTGAGACTGGAAACGCTGTGCCTCTAGTTCTCAGTGGCCAGAAGAACAACCAGTCTCGGTTCCGTGTGGTCATCCAGAAGCCTGCCAACGGGGGTGTGGACTGTCCTGACGTCCTGTACGAAGAGAAGGAGTGTGAGAGTCCACTTCCCAGCTCGGCCTGTAGTGGATACAGGTACACATATTTCTCCGGTCCTCCATCAGATTGGGTTTTTTTTATTTCCACATGATGCAAACCTGAGCAATAGTTTTGTAAGGATTTAATTTGGCTCAGAGGAATCAAAACCAACAGCTTCGGAAGGGGCTCGCCTGTAGGTGCTGAATGGAGTCGGAGTAGATTACTGTTTTACATCCTTTTAGTCTCTGTGATACAGTTTGAGATATACTGGTCTTAGTTTGGAGATTTGATCCAGCTGATCTGTGGAGTGATATTTGAAACGAAGGGATGGTTGGGTAGCACGGAGGATAAACCAGATCTAACATAAGTGTAGACTCGGAGTGCTTACTTATTATTAATTATTCAGCCTCTTCAGACTGACTTGTAATAGCTCCCAGTTCAAAAAGATGTTTGTTGCATGTTGTTTTTTTCTGGAATATTTTCTAAATAATATTGAAAAATACATAATTGAATGAAATAAAAAGAACCTGTGATGAATACTTTATTAAGGCAGGTCTGGGGATGAGATCGCTCTGCTTTGTGTTGCAGGTGGAAAAGCCACAAATGGCGACGGTGTCAGCTCGTTCCATGGAGCATTCGGCAGGAGAACAAAGGGGCTCAACAGGGGTGCGGTGCCGGCCTCCAGACCAGAGGTATATGATTTGTAATATGTGGACCTTTGTGAGAGAGGGTAGTGTGTGGACCTTTCTGAGGTCTGATCCAACCATGAGTGTATTTGTTTAAATAATGAATGAGGGGTTGGTTGTACCTTGTGTTTCTGAGTAGTGCTGACCCACAGGTTGAATGAATGAATGAATGAATGAATGATACACTGATTTTACATTCAGTGTTCTTTGTATGATCACCTCCTACTTAATACTTTCATCTTTATGACTGGCACGGTGCCAGCTTCTCTCTCTCTCTCTCTCTCTCTCTCTCTCACTGTGTAATATACTGGGGTTGTTGACTGCTGGCTGTGTGTACCCATGGTGTGTGTGTGTGTTTGTGTGTGTGTGTGATCCTGCAGCGGTTTCATGTCGGCAGCTGGATGGATCTGCAGCTGACATAGTCCAGTGTCTAAAGTTTACCAGCTCCATGCCAGCCATAAACCAGCCGTGCCAGCTGCCGTGCAGAGACGACTGCCAGATGACCAACTGGTCCAAGTTCTCCCCGTGCACCACTGACTGCGTGGGCGTGCGCTCTAGAAGAAGAGCCCTAGTGGGTAAGCGGCGCATTCACAAAAGGATTAATGCGATCGCAGGTCGTCTCAGCAATGTTTGTGCCAAGAGAAGTCGGACTAGTTTGATCTCAGCTATGACAACGTCAACACTGTCCATAGTCAAGCAGGTTTGACATCCTGGACCTAGAAGACTTTATGTCCGAGATGTTTTGAAAACCGGGCCATAAGTTGAGGCTAGAACAGCCTCCACTCCTCTGGGAAGTTCCTTCCAAGAAAACTTTGCCCATATATTTAAAATTTAAAAAATTCTTGGACTCCCAATCTGCATCCCAGTTCATCCCTAAGATGGTCACTGATGTGAAAGCCTGTCTGAGTATTTATTGACCTGGAACTGAAACGGTTCTCCTCACACTCAGAAGTCATTTTAAACCGTGTGTGTTTCCTGATGCCGTCCAGGAAAGAGCAAGAAAAAAGACACATGTAAGAACAACCAGATGTATCCGCTCAGCGAGACCCAGTACTGCCCCTGTGACAAGTACAACGCCCAGCCGCTGGGTAACTGGTCCGACTGCATCCTGCCTGAAGGTGTGGCGAGCGTGCTCGGGGCCCGAATGCAGAGCGATACCCAAGAGTGCGGACAGGGCTACCGCTACCAGGCCATGGTGTGCTACGACCAGGACAACCGACTGGTCGGGTCGTCCCGCTGCAACAGTCATGGTAGGTGCACCGCTATATCCCACATATCTGACCCCGTTTCTCATACGCACCCATCAAGCAGGGGCCTTTAATCCGAAGCGACTTACAGTATACAGTTAGGGGCCCAACAGGTCTGAGCCAAAGTTCACTGAGCATTTTATTAGAAACACCAAGCATTTCTATCTATATTCGTTCCCACCTCTGACATTTACATTCTTAACCAAACATTAATACTTATTTTACTTAATACATGGATTAAAGGGCGGGTTGGGAGATCCATATTGAACTTATTGAGCTGTCCGAACTTTCTATTCTAGGAATTTAAAAGGGTGTCATCTAGTGGACCGAATTGGCAGTTCCTGCTGTAGACGATAATTGGCCACCGTGCCTGTTCTTAAGAAAATGAGCAAAATAAGGTAGTGGGGTCTTCAAACGCTGTACAAGGACCCTGTGCTGGAAGCATGGGCGAAAAAAGGGCCTGTATTGTACATGGCAGATCCTCTCAGTGGTCATCTGCAGGTCACTGTACCGATGGTTAATGGGTTTTAAGTCTGGAACACTGAACCACGGTGAAGGATCTGAATCCTTCTCATGGAGCATCTTATTGCATTCAGCCTCCATGAGGATGAGGTACGAGGTACGCCGTTCTAAACCCCTTATCGTCCCGACATTTGAGGTTAGGCATCCATCCCTCCTCTCGCTGAGCTAAATTGAGCCGTGTTAATTAGATTCCTGTCACACCTCGCTCCTGCATACCAAGCCATGCGTCAAACTGCGAGAGCTAAGAGACGTACCGTCATCTCCAGGCACCACATGAGCCCCAGCACTTAGAAACGAACCCGTGCTGTCAGGTGCAGTTTAGGAGCCCGAGACACGGAGAACCGGAGACAGAGGAAATGTTCTAATTAACTGTCCGGAGCTATTATGCTGTAAAAAAGTAATCACCCCCTTTTTTTATTCCTGCTTAAATTTTATAAGTCAGGCTTAATCATTTAAAGGTGAGCTGTCGGAATGAGCTACGTTTTAATACAAGTAACGGCTGTTTAATGTCGGAGTGAAAATACATTCTTTCCCTAACATATAAAGTGTCCCTTGAACCCACTGAAAAGTGCATGAACTTTAAGATAAGCAAGACGATAAGAGTGAGAATATTTTTTCCCCAGTAATTGGAATTCATTATTTGATGTGATGGATCAGCCTGTGCTTCCTTTCCCATCATTAAACGGGTGAAAAATAGACTTGCTGAGAAAACCGGAGCTCCCAAAGGAAACCCAAACTCCACACAGAAAGCACCCAGACCGCCCTGCCCAGGATCTTCTTGATCCTAGGACAACAGTGCTACCCAGTTAATGACTTTAAAGCCCCCTCCCCAAAAGTTACTATAATAATTCTGTTTTCCTTGCTTATTAGCTTGATTTTTTGTCGTTTAATGTCTAAAAAGTACTTTTAGGTCGTTTCTTTGACTTTATGTGGAATCACCAGTTCTTCTTTACATACATTTGTATTTATAATTTCTTTCATTTAGAGCTTCCATCTCTGGCTGTGGTTCGGTGGAGTCCCATAGCTTTTAAAAGGGCTTTTATAACTTTAGACTGTTTTGTTGTTTTGACTCCTTGATTCCTGGCTAAAACTAAGCCCAATTAACTTGCGTCCTCCTTCGTTAAGTTTCCTTTGTGTTTAATCAAGTTTTTTTCTCTTCAGTTTAAGGAATATGTGGTAACCGAGGTGGAACGAGGGCAATTACAGTTTTTACCAGGGTACAGAAATCTTACTTCCTCTTACTTTCTCGATTATGTTCCTGTCTTCCCGGCTTGAGCCGTATCCCTGTAAATGATTTCAAAGAGTTCATTTTAATAGGAAGTGCTGTCAGACACACAGCCCGTTGCTATAATGCAAATTATCGGCCCCTTTTATCTCTCATCCAGCCATGATCATTAACGTTATATATTTGTAATACTATATAATACTATATATATATATATATATATATATATATATATATATATATATATATAGAGAGAG
>JAYDZF010000022.1:562066-575499 GCA_034509105.1 Microcambeva barbata | reverse complement strand
GTGTGTAATTATTAGTAGAGAACATGTTGATAGTGGATATCAGAGACAGTCAGAAACAAACTCTGTGTGTGTGTGTGTGTGTGTGTGTGAACATACATGGCCAATAAACCCGATTCTGATCCTTTAAGTTAACGTGAACCTAAACCCTCTCCTCGGGCCCTTAACTCTTTGTTTACATCAACGCTTTAAGAAAGGAGGAGAATTGTGAGATCAGACCTCTGAAGCAGGCGTAGGAAGTGCTCGAGGAGCTGCTGCCGTGGTGTGCTTTCGCTTTCTGGAACATAAACACACACACACACACACACACACGCACACGACAGTTTGGGTCGATTAAAGACAGGAGAAGGTCACCGTAACGTTCCGGGTGACCAGGTGAGGCGTTTACCTTGCTGAGTGCGGCAGGCTCGGACGGGCCGGTCCGCCTGTGTATCCTGCTCCACGCCCAGGTTTAGGTCGTCCAGGTCCACCTCCATCTTCTCCCTCTTCCTCTTCTTCTCCTCCGGCACGACCTGCAGGAGACGCCACCCGTCAGGAGTTTCAGGATGGATTATAAGCAGCAGCAGGGATTGGTTACGGACTTTACCTCCACCGGTTTGGGCAGGGTGATCGGCTCCACCGCGGGGGTAGCTACGCTTTCTTGCTGCTCTCGTTCACGCTTCTTCTTCTTCTCCTCCTGAAAAGGGTACGAGTGTCAACAACGTGTGCACTTATGATTTGGTTTTCACGAGTGTTAAGACAGACAAGACTCACAGACCAGCGGGGTGATTTAAAACTAAAATTTAAAACTAAAACGAGGTGCTGCTCCCATCTAGTGGTGACAAGAGACAATAGCATCAGAAATCTAGTGTAAATTTAACTGCACTCAGCATTGGGTAATTATTTATTCCTCCTGTCACGAACAATCATCGATCAGCGAATCCTCCTGTACCGACCTTTCTCCGTCTCCTCTCCTCATCGTCCAAGTGCTTGTCCTTCTCCTTCTCAGACTTCTTCTTCTTCTTCTTCTTCTTCTCCTTGTGCCGCTCCCGTTCATGATCCGATCGGTCGTCGTAGTAACTCGAATCGTGTCCCGAGCCCGAGAGTTCTGTGACCTCACTTCCTCCGACCTTCAGCACCAGCTTCAGCGGCTTATCCAAGGGCTGGTCCTCATAATCTGAAATACAGGATTGGATCACAGCACAGGTTAGGTCGGCTGCTTCTGTGTTAATAAACCCTGGCTGTAGCTTACTGGTTAAAATGCTGGATCAGTGATTAGAAGGGTGCTGGTTCAAGACCGAAGACGGCCCTTGACTTTCAATTACTCAGACTGTACATACATAAATGAACACGTCTGACCACAACTGGTGACGTCTCTGTCGAATCCCAAACTGTCAAATGAAATTATTTGTCTGGAAATCCAAGTAGCATCAATGAACCATGAACGAGAAGCTGCTGAAGCCCGGTTAGACTGTACACAGTCAAGCTAGCTTTACACTGCCAACAAGCTGCAACCTAGCACGTATAAGAACACAGTTCTGTTGGTTTTAAGGTAACTGTTCCATGTGATTTCATCATTAATTTCTATAAGTACACAACAGTTCCAGCGATCTTCCAGCTTAGGTGTACTGGTGGTTTTGTTGAGCTGAACATGCCCAGCTAGTTTAATAGTACATAAACACCAGTTTGCACATTATAGTACACAAACACATTTGCAATCATTGAAATAATACAGTAGAGTCTAGACGATCTGCGCATGCGCCGTCGAAATCTTTCCCCAGCCGTCTCTAACGGATAAAGCTAGTTCGCCAATTCACCACTATTAAAGCGTTCGCTCGTCTTACCACCGTCCACTGTTCTCCACTCGGGCTTGTATTTCTTGTGCTTCTTCCCCATGGTGTGTTTTATAGAGGCAAACCCAGAGGTTAAAATGAAACCCGTTTCTCCGAAAAAAAAAGTCAGCTAGCAGAAGAAGCAGCAACGGCAGCTGACAATAACAAGGCGGGGCGTCGCGTGCACATCCGGGTCAGAGTTTGCGCGGGAGTTACGGTCTCGGTGGAGAACGGTTTAAGCTGTCAGTGTGAGAGGTACGTTTTCTAAAAAAAATAACGTTTATATCTCTCCAGGTCGATTATTTTTCTCATCAAGAGGCGAATAGTAAATGCTATCAAGCGAATTTCTGGATTTCAGCTTCTGTTTGAATTACGAACTAAAACCAGAGCTAATCGGATTGGTCGTGTCCCAAACTGCGCACTTGTGTACTACCCAGTGAGCACGAATAGCGACGACACCGTACCCTTAATGCGCACTTATAAGTAACTATATGCTTGGTTTGAGATACAGCCTTTGAATGTTCAAGTTACGAATTGATTGACGCAAAAAGAATATAATTATTAATCGAATATACAATATGCGCCTGATAAACGATGTTTAACAAACATATATATTATAAACTAATCACTTTGAGCCGATTCAACCAACTTGCCCAGTACAAATGACAGATATGTGGACAGATCGTTCCTTTTTGCTTATATTTGTTTTAGTTTATAAACTTATGACATTAGATGTTATAGGTTAACTGGAGACTCTCATTTGCCCTATAGGTCGAATGATGTTGCAAGGCTGCAGTTTGTTTATTAGTTGCAGGGTTCTGGTGGTGGACATGAGTACTCATCAGTTACTACTATCCTCAGATTCCTTCTGTAGAGATTTAACCATTAAGTCATTGTAAGATTTTCTTTTCTCTTCAGGATGGATGGGGAGAAAATGGATCTGCAGCACCATCAGCAGACGTGTGAAAACGGCACCACAGATCCGGTCCAAGTTCACATCGAGGTTCATGTCAAATCTCAAAGGTACAAATGCTGTCTTTTAACCAGGGCATAAGGTGACCGTTGTTCTTCGGGCTTATTTAGGTGAAGGTGAATACTGTACGACCCTCTATCTTCTCTATTAACACCATCCTAGTAATTGTGAAGGCCTTTGGATTTTATTTTTAATTATTCCGACTTCATTTCTTTGGTGGGACAGTTTGACTTGATGTTAATTGGGTCCCCGCAGTACCGCGAGGAGAGCCGAGGTGAGGACGCACGTCCTGGCCCTGCTGGACCGCCACAGCCTCGTCATGGGTCCGTACAAGTGGACGGAGTTCGACGACGACTTCCTGTCCAGAAACGTCGAGGGCGTGGCCGTGGTGGACGTCACTACGCAGGCGGTGAATATAACGTTAGGTCTTCACGTTATGCTCTGGAGCTTTTCGAGAGCTTTGTGTGTTCCGCAGCCGATCGATCTGAAGAGCAACGACCTGTGTGTTCACATCTTCTCCCTGAACGACGATGGACCCAGCACGCTCAACCTGGAGGAAGAGGAGGAGCTCTCGGCGGCCAATCACTGGCTCTTACCGGCAGGTGTGTCTCCACCCAGAGCATGAGCCGTGAGATATATTGCTTGCTTGTTTATTTATTCAGCTTTTTTCACTACGTTATGCTGGTCAGGGCTGTGGTGCATCTATTTCCATGGTAAAACTGTGTGTGTGAGGCAAAAAAACTAAATGAAAACATTTATTTCTCATCTCCAAATAGCCACTTATTTAAGTAAACATGTTTATCAACTCGTTCTGATTACAGCCGAGTTTGACGGGATCTGGGACAGTCTGATTTATGATGAAGGAATCAAAACACAAGTGAGATCTTTCTTTCTTTCTTTCTTTAGCCAGTCGAAGCCGGTGTGACGTTCTGTTCTCTCCCTGTTTGCTCTCCAGCTCTTGGATTACGTGTCGACGGCGATTTTCTTCTCGGACAGAAACGTCGACAGCAACCTGGTGGCCTGGAATCGTGTGGTGCTGCTCCACGGTGAGGCTCAGAGTCCAAGAACCTGTTAGGAGGTCTGTAGCACACACACGGGTGAGGTTTAGAGCACCAGCGACGCCTAGTGGCAGGTGTTTACGCCCGGAGAATGCCGCACTAGTCGGTTTGTTCTGACCTGTAATGGAGTGCTTCTCTGGGTTTGTCCACTAGGTGGACGCAAACCGCTAGTTGAAGAAGTTATCGTGATTGACGTGTTGGGCACACCTGACTCAGCAGCTAAAATAAAACTAAAATAAACTATGCCTCAAATAAATGATGATGTGTGGACTGGAACGGCATATTTTAGGGGTTTTTTTGCTCCTCATCATAGACGAGGCCGTTGAAATCTTCAATACGAGTGTGTTCAGGTTTTTAATATCTAAGAGACGGACGGGTGCATGGCTGATATCATTTCTTTATCCTGGCAGGACCTCCGGGGACGGGAAAGACGTCCCTGTGTAAAGCGCTGGCACAGAAGCTCTCCATCAGGCTGTCTGGAAGGTGATGAGATCTATCCGGAGCTTTGCTGACGTTCTGCCATGAGTTCCGGCGTGCCACTTTACCCTCGTTTTTATTTCTACAGATACTCTTATGGGCAGTTTGTGGAAATCAACAGTCACAGTCTGTTCTCCAAATGGTTTTCAGAGGTATGACGAAACGCAGCACACACTAAAGCCCCGAGCAGGTACAACACTCAGTCACACACAGTCTCATCACCAGGGCTGAATTGGGTTTTAGCGTCCCTCTTGTGCTCCCGGTCTGCAGGGGTCAGTATATCTTATCGCATTTATTTTTATAGAGCGGAAAACTGGTCACCAAGATGTTCCAGAAGATTCAGGAGCTGATCGACGAGAAGGAAGCGCTCGTCTTCGTCCTCATCGACGAGGTACGCCGTTTCTCCTGGTTCAGATCCGGAACGTTTCATGAGGTTAACGGGGATGTAACGATTCAGAAAAGAATCGATCGTATCGTGAGTTGCATTGTGGGAAGGGTGTATGGTTACATCCCTAAAAGTAACGTGTGGTCGATTTTGTCCAGGTCGAGAGTCTGACGGCGGCGAGGAACGCCTCTCAGGCCGGGACCGAACCGTCCGACGCCATCAGGGTGGTGAACGCGGTCATCACACAGCTGGACCAGATCAAACGGTGAGGCGTGTCGGAATCATGTGTTCATCACATACTGGGGTGGGCTAAAAGTCATGTTTACAACACCAGGTGGCGCACTTCGTGTGTCCCCTTGATGGGGATGTAACGATTCAATAAAGAATCGATCCGCACCGATTCGTTTTGGGAATCGATTCACCGGTGATTCTTTTCAAATCGATCGATTTTCCATTTAAACAGCAGGGGGAGCCAGCGCTACAATTCTTTTTGAAACGCACAAATAAATCTAATCTGTTTGACGCAGCTTTTAAGCTACCTCAAATTAATTACATAGTTATAATAATAATATTAAATAATAATAATAATAGTAAATACAACTACTAGTGACAGTAATACAAATTGTACTAATAATTGCATTAATTTCTTTTTAAAAAGTAAAAAAATAATAAATATTAATAACAAGATTTTTATTTACAGATGTTAGTTTTTTCACTAAAAATAGATTTATTATTTTTGATAATTTTGCAACGACCTCCAGAAATAAAAGGACACTGATTAAAGGAATTAAAGATAATTACTTTATTATCCGTCATTTTTTAAACAAGAAATAGTAACAGGAAACGTTAAAAACGAATAAATCTGTTAATAAATGATGCTGTAAGATCATTAGTGTTTGAAATCAGGAACCTGACGTTGTTTGGTGATGGTGCAGGCATCAGAACGTGGTGATCCTCACGACCTCGAACGTAACAGAGAAGATCGACCTGGCCTTCGTGGACCGAGCCGATATAAAGCAGTACATCGGTCCACCGAGCGCCCGCGCCATCTTCAACATCTACCTGTCCTGTCTGGACGAGCTCATGAAGGTGCGTCCATAACGCTCCAGTCTGTTTCTTCTTCTTCTTCGGTCCAGTGTTCTGATGTGTTGTGATCCCTGCAGCGTCAGATCATTTACCCGAGGCAGCAGCTGCTGAAGCTGGAGGAGCTCCACACGCTGGGCTACATCGAGAGCGAGGTGACCGAGCTCAGCCTGCATCTCCAGAGAATCGCCACGTAAGATCCCACGACATCGAATAGCATCTAATCGCTCCTGAGAAGGCCTCTCACGAGAACATTCATGAGGTGAACTTGGAAGTGTGCTCTCGGTGCAGGTCCCAAGCCTGGATGGGAGACCTGCATTAGGAAGAACGTCCACTCTGAATGTAAGAACTTGATCATGCTTGCTTTGTTTATGATGTCCCTCTCTGTAAACAGGAGGAGTGTGGGCCTTAGCGGGCGCACCTTAAGGAAGATCCCCTTCTTGGCTCATGCGCTGTACGCAAAGGTATTCCACCTCACAGTCGCCTCTCATGGCTTCATCTGGGCGTGATCTTCTGACCTGATCTTCTGACCTTCTCGCCTCTAGAGCTCGGTGCTGCCGCTGGAGAGGTTCCTGGACGCCATGGACAAAGCTGTGCTTCATCAGATCAAGGAACGAGAGAAGCTGGGGAACTCTTTATGAGACCTGCAGGGTGGAGTCTCGGCTCTTCAGGATCATTTACGTGGTGGATTAGATTTCTTTGTCGAAACGAAAGGTGCTTCTCGTTCTTGTTCCTCCTTCCTGTTTGTGTTGTCTTGATTTGACTCTGTTCGTGACCTGTACAGCAGCTGCTCGTCCCACAGATGCGACCCCTACTGTACACTTTTTATTGTTACGACATTGTTTGATATGTTTATTTAAAACCTGTATTAAACTGAGGGTGATTTAAAAAAAGGTTCGACCGTGCAGCATCAATACCACTAGATGGCACCAGTCTACATTAACGGTGTTGCCCATGTTGTGACGGACACTAGGTAGGGTTTTTAAAAACCCCTTCCTCTCTGTCAGGTACCAAGGTAAAGTATTTTCACTGTACCCATCATTATCGCTTGATTGGTTCATGATGCACTTTCCACCTGGAATCATGCACTCCTTGCATTTCTGTCAAGTGTTCCTCACTGTTTCCTTTCATTTGTCCACCGTTTGTAAACGTCGCGACCTGCACATACATTAGGAGGCACTTAAATCATCTGGTCCTCGTATGTTCTGCACAGTCCTCCAGCTTTTTCTTTTCATTTGTTGACGATTTATAAACTATTCAACGATCGTGTCGGAACAGGTTCTTTAGGCTCGACCTCGAGCTGAATAATCGACACTGAACAGACAGGATTGTCATTTTCTGGAGGATCTGATGCCTGTATCAACAGAGGAACGCCGGGGATAATTAGCCCACACCGCTAACGACCAGAGGCGTTTCTGTGCTCTCAACCTGGTCCAAACACCACGATGGCTTTTCATCACTTACTACAGACGGGGGAAGAGAAATGAAATCAAAGGCTTTATTGTTGGAGCTTGGAAATTGACAGCATGGTTCTAAACCCAACGAGCTTAGATTTGTCTTCACGACAGTTTGGTTATGTGGCCCCGAGCACTGAACCTAAACCCACCTGTCGGTGAATGTACACACACACCGGCGTGGACCTAGTAACTTGGTCCAGGGGTTTGTGAAACATCAGGGAGGTAGTAACTACGGCTAAACCACGAGTAGCTGTGTATACTAGCAGTGGACCTTCCGATGGGGTCATGAAATCATCTAAAATTAAATGAACATTCTGGGTTTTCAGTGGGTACAAGCCTGCAAGGCACACAGTAACATCCTGGACAGGGCGCCAGTACCTTGTTGGGCAGACACACATTCCCCTACAAGACAATGCAGTGTTGGATTGTGTTTTTGAATTTATTGATCTTTTATTCTAGGTTACTGATTATTGTTGAATGTTTAACTGGTCGTTCTTTTTAAAGCCAATGACGTTTATTCTGAAAAAAAAAATCCTTAAAGAACATGGTGTACGTGTTTTTATCTTCCATATCATGACATCTCTACATTTATCGGATGCTCCTTCAGATTTCTCCTCAGTAAGGAACCTTGAAGCTCCACCAGTGAACTCTCAGTGGTGTTATATCCGTTACCACAGAGTACTGAGTGATGGGCCGTAACCTCTCAGGAGCCACAACTCTGAGTAGAACCACAGCTGGATGTGTCATTAGTGCCGACCACGTTCACCACAAGGCCTGGAGAGACACAAACTGGAAAGAGAATGGAAGACTCCAGGAGCATAACGGTGGTCAGCCAGCAGGTGTAGACCACCGCCACACAACCCCAGAGCTTCAGTGATGCTTCACGTTTGCATCTACACAGCAACATGGTTTACGGGAACAATGGGTTCAGTGGAAGCATGCAGGGTGAGGGAGCAGATGTGGCCACTGTTTTCGGCAGGTAAACGTACGCCCAACATGGTGGAGGTTTAAATCCCAACAACACCACTGAACCTGCTACACTCACACCAACAAGCGAGCATGTAGTATGCAGGCCTGAGAAACGGTGCTCTTTTAAACTGCGTGATGGGTTCAACGTGTACAGAGCACGATGGGCTACAGTCAGTGATTGTATACCCACACAACTCCTGAACAAGCACCGAATGCAGTTATTAGATCGGTGTTCCTAATAATGTGCTCAGTCGGTGTAAACGTGACCGTTAAAACCGTTATTTTTAAATCCGTCACCTCACTGTACGTTATGAATTTGAGCACGGTTATCAGCAAGCGCGTGAACGTCCACGAGGGGGATGTGAACGTTCGCGCGCTCAAGCCTTGCCCAATAGTAAAGCGCCACTAGGGGCTCGTTTAAACGGCTTTATGCTGCCTTTGTCTTGAGCACTCCCCTGTTCATAGGATGCACCCTTCCTAGTGCCCTCGGTGATTAGAGTTCTTTGGTTTGAGACGCGCCCGCTGTGTTTCAGCCTCCACAGAGACTGAGCTGAGCGTTCCTCAGCCGGAACACATTAAGACTGAGGGACGGACGCTCGGAACGCGAACATGGATTTATTCATGTGATTTTATCTTTATATAAACGTTTCTTCCAAACTAGCGCATCTCTAATGGCGGCAGGATTAAAATAAAGCCTCGGCTCCACCGTGGGGTTTGATCTGTGCTCACTTTCGCGATGTGAGGAGCATCAGTCGGGACCAGCTGAGGATTTTCTAACATGGGTAAACTTCAGTCCAAGCACGGTGAGTTCATTCGCTTTGTTTCACTGGATCTGTGATGAATACATCTGATTTATTTATATATATTATATTATATTATATTATAACACTTTACCCCCTGTTACCTTTTCCTTCTTCAGCCTGCAGACGCAGAGAAAACCCTGAAGGTGAGCATCACCTGGGTTCGATCTCATTTGCATGTCATTAATATTCACGCATCTTAATAATAAGATTGTTTTATAAATCCTGCTTTAGGGGACAGTTTTGTAGTCAGTGGTTTCCTGTTAAAACGAGGAGCTGCTGAGCATGAGAGACCGAAAAGCCTTCACATCCGGGTAACCCTGCCATGATTCATTTCATCTCTCTTCATTCTCATTAGAATTCAGATGTTCTGATGCTGCATGAATAGATGAACGAATTATTTACGTTTAAACACAAATATGCACGTTTATATCGGTGCATTTATCCTTTTAAAACTGATTTGTGCTCACACATGTGGATTACAGCTCATTTTACAGTGAGAGATGTATTCTTTATGTGGTTTATGTGCTTCTATTTTTATATTTGTGCTGATTTTTTACTACGTGTTACACTCATACTTACTAATATTTACATATTAATGTCTGGATGAAGAATAAGTAAAGACGTCTTGAGTTATATTACACTGACCGAAGAACATCGTTTAAATGATGCTTTATTTATTTATTTAATACAAATCAAACGTCTGTGTTGATCAGCGGTTCACATCCATTCTTATTCCACTGTTATGAAGTGATATAATAATGCTATAACCTTCTGGCCGCCCGGTCCAGGTCCCTTACCTTTATTTTCTGGAGTCCTAGAGTCTCAGCAGCTGATGAATCATAAATCATCAGGACGGAGGGAACCAGTTCTCAGTTGTTCACTAGGATTAATGAATCAGGTCAGCAGTGAGTGCCTTCACATGGGCCAGATCAGTGTGTGTGTGTGTGTGTAGACTTCTAAGGTCCTGAGACGAGTCGAGACGGCTGGCCGGTGTTTTGTTTTCCGTCACGCTCGGCGGCGGCACCATGTGTGTTTCCTTGTACGCCACTTTTTACCGAATTGCTTGTGACGGCCTGGAACCTTGTGTGTGTGTGTGTGTGTGTGTGTGTGTGTGTGTGTGTGCTATTCCGAAGGCCGCGGGACAGCAGGAGGGGGCAGGAGGGACCCGGGGATGAAATCACGCTTGTCGCTCGGGACTCTGGTTGAACTTCAAAGGCGAGCTCTTGAGAAAAGCGGGCGGAGCTCTGGGAGGGTGTGTGTGTGTGTGTGTGTGTGTTTATTGAAACAGTGTCTGGCCGTGTGTGTGTGTGTGTTACAGAGAGCCTCTTTCACAGCGCTGAGCGGGGCTGTTGCAGGTGAGGCTTGTGCAGTGTGTGCTGAGCCGCCGCTGTCTTGGCGATGTTTGTTCGAATCGCTCGGTGGATCTGGACTCACCGTGACCCTGACCAGGATATAGTGGTTGATGGGAATTAGGTTGAAAATACTGAGAACTCTTCTGTCATGGATCAGAACCTAAGCATGTACAGTTTTCCATGGACAGGGTTTTGGTTTGGTTTGTTTGTTTGTTGTTTGTTTGTTGGGGGGGCGGGGCCACGTCTGTTACCGTGGCTCTAAATCTCCGGAACGTCGGCGCTCCCGGCCGAACCCTTCTGCGGCCATTGTTCTGTGTGGTTCCCGGTGGGTGGGTTCGGGGGGTGGGGGATGATGACATTCCTCCTCTGTCAGGCCGGGACTTCAAAGCTGGTCCTCACTAAAGGCTCAGATAGCTGTGAGTTCCCTGGGGGGGGTTGGGGGGGGGCGAGACAGGAAGAGGAGACTTGACTGGCAGGAAGTGACCGTTACCTGTAGAGTGGGGTCGATAGTTCCTGTGTTTGTATTTGCTTAAATCTCCAACAAGGTAATAAAACATGGTGGTCCAAATTCCGAACGCAGCTCACCCACGCCCCCCTCTGACACGTGGGCAGTCGCCGTGCGCATTTTTCCGCCTGCACTTTGACAAGCGTGCCTACGCGTGGGCCATATGTAGTCCTGAGAATAGGGAGAACCTGCTCAAGATCTCCAGGAGGATGATGAGCAGCACTGAGCGAGTGTCCGAGTGGATCTGCTTATTATATTTTACAGTGTAGGGATGTGACCAAACACCCACAGATTCTGAACTAAAATGGGAATCTGTCAGGCTGACCCTTTCGGACGCAACCCTCCGATTTATCCAGGCAAAATAAAACTACATCAAAACAGCAGCTGCTGAGGCTTTAATGCTTCGTCTTGGACACGTTTGAAGAGAATTCACTGTGTAGAGTGCCGGCATGATGCTAGCCTGGATAACTAGGGAGGGTTAGGTCTGGTGGTAGTTCCCATAAGCGACCCCACGATGCCCTGACGTGTACACAGAGGTGATGTAGCGGAGCCTGGAGCTCATCCAGAAGCATCTCAGAGACCACACCAGCGCTCATAAATAACCAGGCTGTAATTAGCTCAGCCTGACGCCCTATTTAACCTGGTTTACGGGCCCGGCCGACTGATCAAAGGACACGCCTCCGCTTTTCTTTCTACCTGTCGCTCTCTCGAGTCGAGAGGGGCGGAGCAAACGTGAAAAGGTGTTTGATCTACCTGAACACTTGAGCTTTATAGGTGAGAGGATGAGGAGGAAACACCACGCTGACCCGACCGGGGTCTCGATTCCACGGCACTCGTGTTGTTTGTGTTGACCTCCGGAGGGCGGTCATGACCCGGCATCCTAAACTGGCTGGTGATTTATATGAATGATGTGGATTATTTATGGATTATTAATGTCACCTCTTCCATCTGAAAGCTTTTGTTGCTCTGAAGGTTTTTCCAGATTTGGGAGTGTGGCGAGTCGGGGAGTTGAACCCGCCCCCATCGTATTTTTCTTGGCCGGAGCTTCAGAAGAACGCGATCTGTGAGTCTTGATGTCTGAATGAAAAGCATGTGGCTGGAGTCCAGGACAGCGGGGCCTTTCAGCACGCCACCCGGTGGGGGTGAGGGGTGGGGTGGGGGGTGTTACTGAGTCGTTTAAAGAGACTGAGTGGATTCTTAACCCTGAACTCTCTTTTTCATATTTCACACAACACACACATGCACAGTGGGTGTGGCCTGTGTACCTGTCGGTACCAGAACGGGGGGTGTGGCCTGTGTACCTATCGGTCTTAGAACAGTGGGCGTGGCCTGTGTACCTGTCGGTACCAGAACGGGGGGTGTGGCCTGTGCACCTGTCGGTACCATAACAGTGGGCGTGGCCTGTGTACCTGTCGGTCCCAGAACAGTGGGTGTGGCCTGTGTACCTGTCGGTACCAGAACAGTGGGCGTGGCCTGTGTACCTGTCGTTACCAGAACGGGGGTGTGGCCTGTGCACCTGTCGGTACCAGAACAGTGGGTGTGGCCTGTGTACCTGTCGGTACCAGAACGGGGGTGTGGCCTGTGCACCTGTCAGTACCAGAACAGTGGGTGTGGCCTGTGTAACTGTTGCTTTTAGAACAGTGGGTGTGGCTCATGTACCTGTCGGCCCAGAACAGTGGGTGTGGCCTGTGTACCTATCGGTCCCAGAACAGTGGGTGTGGCCTGTGTACCTGTCAGTCTTAGAACAGTGGCCCATGTACCTGTCGGTCCCAGAACAGTGGGCGTGGCCCGTGTACCTGTCGATCCCAGAACAGTGGGCGTGGCCTGTGTACCTGTCGGTCCCAGAACAGTGGGCGTGGCCCGTGTACCTGTCGATCCCAGAACAGTGGGCGTGGCCTGTGTACCTGTCGGTCCCAGAACAGTGGGTGTGGCCTGTGTACCTATCGGTCCCAGAACAGTGGGTGTGGCATGTGTACCTGTCAGTCTTAGAACAGTGGCCCATGTACCTGTCGGTCCCAGAACAGTGGGCGTGGCCCGTGTACCTGTCGGACCCAGAACAGTGGGCGTGGCCCGTGTACCTGTCGGACCCAGAACAGTGGGCGTGGCCCGTGTACCTGTCGATCCCAGAACAGTGGGCGTGGCCCGTGTACCTGTGTACTAGGATTCACTGTGTGTTCTCTGTGTTTGAGAACCATGAAACGTCTGTGAGGATCAGACGCTCCAAAGCAAACAGCAGCTCGGCGCTGCGCTTCTAATGTCAACACGTGTGTGTGTGTGTGTGTGTGTGTGTGTGAGTGTGTGTGTGTGTGAGTGTGTGTGTGTGTGTGTGTGTGAGAGAGAGTGTGTGTGTGTGTGTAGGAAAGAACACGGGTGGAACGTGTTTATGGACGTGTGTTAATGACTCTGGTACTCGGGGGTCCAGCGGGAGGAGCAGCACTTTGAGTAGACGTGGAGAACGTGCTAAATGCTGATTTTTGTTTACTTAATATTTCACTCGGCCCTTGTGGGCGGAGTCTGAGGTTCACTTATTGTCTTGAGGTGCGTTTGATCCGTGAAAGCACAC
>JAYDZF010000022.1:444344-455155 GCA_034509105.1 Microcambeva barbata | reverse complement strand
AAAGATCTGGAGGTTCTTCCGAGTATGTGGACGTTTTCTGACCATGCCGAGACACCTGGACCATGACCTGGAGGGACCTTACGTTTTAATCCGCCCATTTCAGTTCGTGCTTGTATATTCTGTTTTCTTTTTGTTTGTAGTTTACCTGTAATGCTGTGTGAATTCCGCAGGTACGTACGAGACTGACACCTGGGACCTCTTAAAGCCATTTGGCTGATGTATGAACTCATGGATCGATGGAGCAGACCCAGTAGATCTCCCACATGATCACTCGAGCTAGTTTCAATGCCAGAACATTCACTCGTCTGATCTGTGAAGTGTTTTCATTAAAGGTGTGCTACTATCAACTCGATTTTTGTGTGTGTTTTTGTGTGTGTGTGTGTGTGTGTGTGAGAGAGAGAGAGAGGTTGCAGTCCTATGGTCATGGGGCACATCATTTACTTAACGTAATTGAAGGTTCTTAAAAATGGCCATAATAATAAAGAAATAAATAATAATAAAACGTCCATTTTACACCTCGTTAATCGCGTATCTGATTAGCTGGTGTTTAAATATGGACGTTCTTCACTTCGAGGCGGTTAAAAATGACAGTTAAATCAAACTCCGGTTGCGTTTCAAACACCGTCCTAGGGCACTAAGTAGGGTGCAACAACAGTGCGCACTCTCCATATCTCACCGTACACTAATAGGGCAGTTACTTAGCAACGTAGCGTGCGGTTTGGGACGCGGCTCTGTGTAAACCGTTAGCGATCGTTACGAATTAGCTGTTTAGCTTACAACACTATGAGTTTATGGGCAAAAGTTTATATTGTGTTCGCTTTAGTGTGTGCAGCGCTGTTGGTTTATTTAGGGAAGAAAGAGGACATGAAGCCGACAGTTTGTAAGTCCTTCAGACAAAGTACTAGATATTTTATTGATTAGCTAACGTGGTTAGTGATAGTATAACTACACAGTCATGACGTATATACTACTGTTTAACTAGCCTAGTGGGAAGAGCTTTGGCCAGTCAATCAGAAGATTGTTACGTGGGGCCCTTGGACAAGGCCCCTAAGTCTGTCCACTCTAAACCAGCCAGGATAGTTTGTATTCAGAACTAGAAGTAAATCTGGCCATTGTAAGAAATTAAAACACACTTGGTAGCCAATCGAGCACATTCTGTACGATCCCTTCCTTTTTGTTTGGGCCAGTCGTAGCCTAGTGTTAGGGTACTGGACTGGTAATCGGAAGGTCGCCAGTTCAAACCTCACCACTGCCAGGTTGATGCCCTTGAGCGAGGCCCATAACCCTCATTGCTCAGACTGTATACTGTCACTGTACTGTAAGTCACTTTGTATAAAGGCGTCTGCTAGATGCTGAAGATGTAAATGATCCTGATGTCTTCTTTTTGTGTGTCCTCTCCAGTGCACTGTGGAGAGAGGCCACAGAGACCCGAGCTTCTGAAGAGGATGGTCGGAGGTTCGGACGCTCCTGCAGGGACTTGGCCGTGGCACGTAGCCATTCTCTCCCGCATCAACTCGACGGCGCCGTTCAGGCATCACTGTGATGGAAGCATCATCCATGAAGAATGGATCATCACAGCCGCCTCGTGCCTTTATAAACCCGAGCATGTGTGAGTGCACCAGAGCCCATAACATTACACTCATTATTATTGTTGGATCTTATTAGGATCTCATGTAAAAAGGGAATCGTCTGAAGTTCAGGTGGTGTAAACATTTAAGGTAGGATGTACATTTAGGAAATGTAATGGATGTATCGATTTGAGAGATTTTAGTTTACTGTATCGATGCCCGTTGTGCTTTGTGATGTGCTTTATAAATAAACTGACAGGCTGCTACGGGACCTTAAAGTCAAGGCAGGGACCTCAGCTTTACAAGACGACGGCCCCGGCGGGCAGGACAGAGACGTCGCCGAGACGATCCGCCACCCAAACTTCGACCCCGTGTCCCTGAAGGACAACATCGCCCTGTTGAGACTGAGCTCGCCTCTGAGCTTCGGCGACCTGGTCAGTGCCGTCTGCGTGCCCGATAAAATCGCCGTCCGCCACAGCTTCGGCACCTGTCACACGACGGGGTACGACGGCCGCGGCGTCCTGCAGGAGGTTTGGGTGCACGTCGTCCCCTGGCTCAAGTGTAACTTGAAGGCGTGGTGGAACTTTCGAGTCAGTACGAAGATGCAGTGCGCCGGCAGGTTCGAGGGAGGAGCGGACGGGTGCGAGGTACGGATGATTTTTTATGACCTTTCTTGTGTTTTAATGATGATTTTAGTCATTTGGAATCCCTGCTGTTCAGAACATCTCTCTCATGTGGTTGTGTTTAGACCAATCTCGGTGGCCCTCTGACGTGCTTTCAGCTCATGAGTGAGCGATACTACCTCTGTGGAATCCGGATTCTTGGAGATCAGTGCGGCGTTCCCAGGAAACCCAACATCTACCTGAAAACCACTTCCTACTTTTTATGGGTGGAAAAGTACGTGACTCTGCACTACATAACTCCAGACTAGAGCACGGTCTGCTCTCCTTCTGTTCTGAATTCATCCTCACGTAATCAATTCATATTCTGTCTAATTCTGATCCGATTGTACAGGCATGTCATAAATTATCAATAAAATCATTTTATGACTATTTAAGACCTTGTCAGAGTTCTTCTTTCAAAAGTTTGTTTAAGAAAACACGTTATGACGTCACTCTCAGTTTATAGAAGCTGGGTGAGAAGCTGGGTGACCCCAGGTACGCTTAGATTTGTTCAGAGAAGTTAAAGGTGCTCAGTAGTTCAAACGAGTAATCGAACCCGTGAAGTAACTCGAATCTCCGCTAGGTGGCAGTAGAATTACAATCGCATCTTAACTTCAAAACAGTAAAAGAAGAAGTGAAGAAGAGGACGAGGTGATCACGTTGTTTTTTTAATCTCAGGCTTTTCAGTGCTGGATTTGAGTCTGATTTGGTCCAGGTGAGCAGTACCAGGTGTATCCTTGTGGTGTCCTTCTGACGGCCTGGTGGTGAGTCTGAGGGGTTTGATGAGGCTCCGTGCAGTGCTCACTGAGGTGCACAATGTTCACAGAGCTCAACGGTATTCTCGGGGCCAGCGCCGATGACGTCAGGCAGGTAAATAAACCCCGCTCAGGTGTCTTCTTCATATTAAACGCGATCACAGCAGTCAAACACCGTGTGTGTGATCATAGAGAGAATTCATCCTGCTGTCAGACAGGCAGGCAGACGCTTCATTCCTCGTCCATCATTACCTGAGCTTTTATTTAAAAGGTGAGTGATCTCATTCAGACAGGTGATGTCACAATTATTCCTGTCACCATGGCACTCATGATGAACTTCACTTTAGTGAGTTATGTCAGAAAAGTACAACGAGGCCCAACTGCGCCTGCGCAGAACTATGATTAAAGGAATGTGCTGAATGCTGCATAGACATGAACTGTCCTGCTACTGCATACAGGGGATTTAAAGAGCTTTACAGGAGATCTTAACGTCGTATGTCGTCGTGACTCTCAAGACGGAAGTTTTGTGTGTTTACTCCCCCTCTTCCTCACACAGCTGGTTGTAAAGTCTGCTTTCTGGGCTTGGTGCAGTCCTTCAGTCATTACAGTGCTGTGGGTCAAAAACTGGTGAGCTTATTATTATTATTATTTTTTTTTTAGCTGATAGCAGTCCTAGAGTAAATACAAGTTCTGACTGTGGAGCAGCATTAACACACACACACACACACACACTTTCGTTTTATCACCTTCAGGAGGTTCTCCAGACCTTTAATCCTATGTTGCGTGTATTAGAACCTGACCGAGTGTGTGCTGTGTGCCAGGGCGTGAACCTCGTCCAGGCGAGGGAGAAGGGACGGCTGGTGTTTTTGGAAGCTCTGAAGGCTTCTCCTGCCGCCCTGCTCGACGAGAGCTCCGGTGATCAGTCACGGGGGTTAGATTATCTGAGGTCGGTCATACACACAGCGCCCACAAGTTCTAATCACCGACTCTTATTGAAGGTTAGTATTCTGTGTGTGTGTGTGTGTGTGTGTGTGTGTGTTTCAGAGCCGAGTCTGGAGACCTCAGATCACTATACGAGTACGTGTCGAGCTCTCTGAGCCCGCCCGAAGCCGAGGGAGAGTCCTGCTCCACGCCTGTGCTGATCATCGACGATCTGAGCGTGTTCCTCAGCCTGGGCGTCGGCGTCCGAGCCATTCTGGACTTCGTACAGTACTGCCGGGCGTCCATCTGCTCCCAGTCACGGGTGGGTCGACGTGAACCTCGCTCCCTCTGGTGGTAGAGGGAAAACGTTTTCTGTGTAACGGTGTGTTTGGGGTGTGCAGGGCTCTATGGTGGCGCTGGTACGCCGTGATGATGATGATGATCACGAGGAGGACGATGATGACGAAGAAGGCTCTGGGCGTCTCCTGCGAGCTCTGACCCATCAGTGCACCTTGGCTCTGGGTGTGGAGGGACTCAGCAGCGGCTACTGCAGAGACATCCACGGTCAGGTACCCGCTCAGCGTCCCGGATAGTGATCTCACCTGTTGAGAGGCTTGTGACTGCCTGAACGTCCTCTAAGATGGTGTAATAGAGTAACCATGGGAGTTAAACCTGTTTTTCAGGTGGAGATCTGGTGGAGAGGGACGGGGGAGGACATCCCGGCGCGGCGGAAGATTTTCCAGTACAAGCTCCACGACAAAGGCGCATCGTTCTTCGCTCCAGGGACCTCCAGTGCAGTGCTTTAACCCTTCCCGTGACAGAGACTAGTCTAACCACGAACCTTCGGCTGTGTCCCGTTTTTTGTTATTTGATTCAATAAATAATAAACCGTACATGTGCCGCTTGAAACATTCTTGTAATTCCTGTCAACCGCTAGATGGCACTGTGTGCGCGAGTCGAACTTCTAGTGTACACTTGTTCCTGCAAGCTGCTGGGTTCGATTCTCAGGTGGAGCAGACGGGGTCCTTGCTCGCTCCTGTGTGTTTTTCCTCCGAGTGTTCCGGTTTTCTCACACAGACCAGAAGACCTTTCGCTCAGCGAATCGCACCCACCGCGACTCTGATCAAAACGGCTATAACCAGACTGAAAGAATTACTGCACGAACACGAGTCGAATCAATAGATGAGGAGCCGAGCTGAGTCGACTCTTAGAACAGCGACATAACATTCAAGGAACCGACTCTGCATAATCGACTCGTGGTCAAACGGAGACGGCTCCTGTCAAAGTGGCTCCGTCGGGTTGTATGTTTAATGTTATTAATAATAGTGGATAGATTTTCTGAATTATATAAAACGCTCGTACGCAGAAGTGGGGCTTAATATTTTAGGTAAGTATGGAGTTTATTCATGCTTGAATGGCCGGGTTAACGCGTAATTAGTTCAGTAATGAGAAACATGAGTGCTGTGCTGGATGCTAACTGGCTAACTGTGGCTGTATTGCGCGTCCCACTCTGGTCAGACCGGTTTAATGTTCAGGTTCTTTTCTTCAGATGTAAATGTAGTTTAATACCACACATGCCCGGGTTTAATAATCGGTATCGGAACCGAGTTCGCTCAGTCATAATTCGCTTTTTCTTAGCCTAGCATGCTAGCTGGTGTCGCTGCTAATGCCATGGAAACAAACTGGTGCACATCACAATGTGAGGCAGGTTCATTAATGCTCATTAAATAATCGAGCTGATTAATTCGCCTGCAATAATATGTAAGTGTTATTAATATATATAAGCTACATATAGCTTGTGTGGATCCCCAAATTCCACCCCACCAAAAAAAAATCCCACTTAAATGTGCACTTTTTAAAAAGTGTAAAGTATTATATTTAAAACGACACATTCACGTGTACTACGGAAGTAAATCTGTCATCAGACGCTGAAAATTAAAACATTTGAATTTCCACTACTGATATTTTTGCAATGACAATGTAATTTATTTTTATTTGTATTTTTCCACGTTAGTTTTTAGATGTTACCAAATTCAAAAATAAAACAAATAGATTTACATTTGGGACACGCCGGACGAATCTGCGATCACGTGACCAGTGTGCCCTATGGAGTTAGTCACTATATTTATTATTTAGCGTCTTAAAAACAATACTAGTGAAAGACCTGCTACCTTTTCTCAGGTGTTTTTGGACACTTTTAGGGACTCGGATGTGAAAGCACGTATCGTTGTGTACTCTCAGTTGTGGGTGCTGTGATGAGCCACTCCCAAAGCACTCCGCATCCTCACTTTATTGATCACCCGGAATCACAATAACACCCTGTGCGACAAGTCTGGGGCTGCAGAACGGCAGAAGACGGGTTCGAGAGCACCGAGCGTGCTTTTAAAGCATTAAAAGCTTGAGAAATTGCTTTATTCAGCACCGACACTTCTGTGGAGTACGGTGGTGGTAGCATCACGTTACACCATGTTGTCATGATCGGTAGGCAGAACGTACTATGCAAACACTATCAGTAAATAAGTAAATTTGTTGGAAAATTCCGTACCTGGCAACTTTGTGCGAGGCTGGGTGTGTAGTGCCAGCGCCCTCTGCTGATGAATTTGAATCGTGGCAGGCCGTAGTGCCCGTTTTTAAGTGCCTTGTGTTGTGTCTCGACTTTTATAAACCCAAAACTAAGAGGCAGACATTTCCCGGATGACCCCCCCACCAGAGGTCGTGAGTGCGCTGGTGCTGGTTTGTGACCCCATGTCATGTTTGTCCTCCATCGATCTCCCGAGGAGCGCCCGTGTTTGTGCCCCGTGTGTGTTTTAACTGAACCTTTGTGTGTTTACAGTATTTTTTGGAGCTCTTTGAAGCCCCCGAGGGCCCTTGAGCGAGGCTCTCAAGTCTCAGTGGCTCAGACTGTATACTGTACTCGGTTTGCCGGTGTGTGTTCAAAGCTAACATGCTAAGCTCTACATGACCCCCCCCACACACACACACACACACACTCGTGGAGGACTTATGTTACCGTGTGTTTGCTTTTGTTCATGCTAACGCCCCGCCTCTCTTCAGGTCCCCGGATGCCCCCCGCTGCCACCCGGCACACGCCGCCACATCGACCATGGTAGCCAGTTGACCCTCGACCCCTTCCTCCAGGATGATGTCGGTCAGAGAGCGGCTCCGGCAGAACATCTCGGCCGCCTTCTACCGGCACGGCCTCCTCTGCGCCTCCTACCCAGTTCCCATCATCCTCTTCACCTCCGTCAGCATCCTCGCCTGCTGGTGAGTCACGTGACCGGGGTTTAGCGGTGATGAGTACTCGGCAGCTCCATTTTTATCTCCGTAACCTGGTGGTCAAGGTCCTGGACTGGTGATCACAACGTCGTCCGCTGTCGGGCCCCCGGACGAGGCCCTTAACTGCTGTGAGAATGTGAACGTGATCTCCCCGAACCTTAAAGAATGCGATGAAGCACGAAGCATGTCGACACTGTAGATTTATTTTTCTTAAAGACTCCGGACCATCCTTAAGTGTCTGAGATAGTTCTAACAAGATCAGTCATGTGCTGCCTTTACATCGTGTGTGTGTGTGTGTGTGTGTGTGTGTGTGTGTGTTAAACATCTGGAATGTTCCTTTTGTGTGATTATAGCCTGTAAAACAACCAAAAAAAAACCAGTGATGAAAGTAGAGTCATTACTTTTTTAATAACACACACACACAGCGCCCCCTGTATCTCAGAGGTTTACGTGTATTTAAACATCTACAAAACTTATTTATATTTTAATGTTTAAAGATTTTTATACAGTCCGGTTCAGTGATTTTGCCTCTTTTTTATTTTTATAAAGATAAACTAATAATTAAATTTGTGCCCCGTGACAAACTGTTACCTCGTCTCTGTCTTCCCCAGCTACCCCCTGCTGAAGTTGCCCCTGCCCGGGACGGGGCCCGTGGAGTTCACCACCGGAGCCAAGGATTACTCCGTCCCCGCCCACGAGCCCCCGGGCGAGCGGCCCGACTGGGTAACGTACCTGCACCCGCCGTGATCACACCAGGTTGAGGAGGAGGTCTGGTGGTTACAGAACCGGGCTTATGATCAGAATGTCGCCGGTTCGATTCCCAGAGCGGACAAATCACAGCTGAAGGGTCCTTGAGCCAGGCACCCGAACTCTAACTGCTCCCCGGATGCCGTGGCTTAGGCCACCCACCGCTCCAGGCACATGTGCTCACCGCCCCCTAGTGTTCACTAGTGTGTGTGTGTGTGTGTGTTACTACACAGTGATGAACATGCTAAATAAAAACTATATTTTGTGATGTCGTTTCTGTCGGATTTCTCTCGGCAGTATCGGGGGCCCCCGGTCGCCTACATCCAGCAGGTCCTGGTGAAGGCGGCGGTGTCTCCGTGGGACAGCAGCCTGGTACCTGTAGACGTCTTCCGCTCCCCCCTGGCCCGGGTCTTCGGCCTCCTGGAGGAGATCCGGACCCACGTCCACAGAGACAGGTTCAGCGACCCCTTCAGCTCGTCTCCAGCTCTGCTTTCCTTTCATTCTCTTCACCGGTTCTGATCCTGGTGTGTGTGTGTGTGTGTGTGTGTGATTCAGGAGTCTGGAGACTCTGTGTCTCCAGGTGACGGACCTGTTGCCGGGGTTACGGCGGATGCAGAGCGTCCTTCCCGAACACGGCTGCCTGCTGGTCTCCCCGGGGAACTACTGGCAGAACCGGCGGGACGTCTTCGACTCCGACCCGGACATCCTGAAGACGGTGCAGCAGCACGAACCCAAAGGCCTGCACACCAGCGCCACCCTGAAGGGTGAGGGTCTCTCATTTATTATTTAGGGCTCGAATGAAACGGTGCTCTGCCAGGTGATCAGGTGCGGCCGGACACGAGGTCTTTAAACAGAAAGAAAAAAACAGATGACAGAAGGGGTACCAAAGGGGGTGCTAGAGAGCGTACTGCACGGGCTACTTCAGGGGTAATAGAGTGAGTTACAGAGAGGATTCTAGATGTGGTACTACAAGGGGTACAATGGAAAATACTAGAGTGCCAGTGGGGGTACTCTGGGGGGGGTGTTAAAGGGGGCGCCAGAGGGTCTATTAGAGGACATACAAAGCATAATACTAGAGGTGGTGCCAGAGAGAATACTCAAACTAGAGGGGTTCCATAGAGGACACCAAAGGGGGTACTAGAGAGGTACAAGGCATAATGCTAGAGGGGGTGCCAGAGAGACTACTCTATGTGGGGTATATGAGGGGGTAATAAAAGGGCACAAAAGAAAATAAATATTAGAGCAGGTGCCAGTAGGAATACCAGTCTGGGTACCTGAGAGAATAATAGAAGGGGTACACAACCCTCAAAGGGGGAGCTAGAGGGTATACCAGAGATACCCCACCTGCGTTCCTCTTCATGCCCCCGGCTCTGGTGTGTGCGTGTGTGTGTGTGTGTGTTGTGCAGACCTGCTGTTCGGCGTGCCGGGGAAGAGCACAGGAGTCAGTGTGTACAGCCGGAAGAGGGTCGTCACCTACACCATCACCATCGCCTTCAGCACCTACCACAGCAGGTACAGGTGACACACTCGGGGTTCAGTTTGGGTTGATTATTAAGTGAGGGTTCTTGTGACGCGTGTGTGTGTGTGTGTGTGTGTGATAGCTTCATGGCCAGCCTGCGCTCCAGGCTGAAACAGCTCCACCCCTCGGTGAACTGCACCCTGCGGGAGGATCACATGGTGCACGTCCACTTCAAAGAGGAGATCGGGATCGCCGAGCTCATCCCTCTCGTCACCACCTACATCATCCTGTTCGCCTACATCTACTTCTCCACCTGTGAGTGTCTCCGCCCACCGGCGCCGGGCGCGCCCACCGCCGCGTCCTAACTCTCGCCCCGCCCCCTCTCCCCGGCAGGTAAGATCGACATGGTGAAGTCCAAGTGGGGTCTGGCGCTGGCTGCCGTGGTGACGGTCCTCAGCTCTCTGCTCATGTCTGTGGGACTCTGCACTCTGTTCGGCCTCACGCCCACACTCAACGGAGGGTCAGTACACACACACACACACACACACACACACACACACACTGAAGCTCTGTTGGCACGTCGGCGAGAAGGTTCCTGGTTCAATCCCTAGCCGGTGGCGGTCCTTTCAGTTTGGAGTTTTGCATGTTCCCCCCGCGTATGATCGCTTGTGAAAGAAATCCTAATCAATAAATAAAATCCTGGTCATGACGAGGTTATTCTTATTGGTACAGCCCAATAAAAACGAATTAAAATATACAAACAGTAACATATATCAAACTATAAATTATAATAAATGGAAATAAAATACATCAAAACTATAATTCAAAATCTTTTACTACGAATGAGGTGTGTGTGTGTGTGTGTGTGTGTATGTGTGTGTGTGTGTGTGTGTGCTCGGTTCTTTGAGAATTCCCTCAGCTCGTTGTCAGTGGGCGGGGCATCATTTCCCTTAGCCAATCAGGGAGCACGCACCGCGAGTCAGTCTGTGGCGTGATCTTCAGAACAGTTGCAGAATGCATTTGAACGCATTATCAGCAGGGGGCGCTGTTGCGTTATTTGCGTGTTTAATTCATTTCACATGTACATTTTCAGCATTTAGCAGACTTTTATCCGAAGCGACCTACAGTCTGAGCAATAAATGTTAAGGGCCTCGCTCAAGGGCCCAACAGCAGCATCCTAAATGTACATGTGAATATTTAACATCCTTTTAGTAATGTTGATGAACCTTTCTGTGTGGGGTTAGCATGTTCTCCCTGGGTCTGCGCGGGAGCTCCGGTTTCCTCCCACAGTCCAAAAACATTTACAAAAAAAACAGTCGTCGTAACGAATAAATAATAAATCGCCGGTGTGTGTGTGTGTGTTCTGTTTAGGGAAATCTTCCCGTACCTGGTGGTCGTGATCGGGCTGGAGAACGTTCTGGTC
>JAYDZF010000022.1:184116-196616 GCA_034509105.1 Microcambeva barbata | reverse complement strand
TGTGATGGGTCTGTTCTGTTACGTTATCCTCACCAGAGTCCATCAGGCGGTTCACCTCAGCCTTGTGCTCCTCATCGTCCTGTAGCACACACACACACACACACACACACACACACAGTTCAGACAAGAGTAATGCATCACTATTTATAATCATTACTCATTGTTTTCAGCATTGAAATCTACATTTATTCTCTATTAAAGATATTTAAGGAATTAATTGTATTTACTTTATTATTTTATATATTATATATATTATTGTTTCCACCTCTCGAAGGGGTTATGATTTAATTTCAACAGAACCTTACCTTGGCCCCGGAGCCCACTGATCCATCTTCCTGGTCATCTGTAGAGAAACATGAGAAAGATCATTGACCTAACAATCTAAATTCTTCAGGAACACACACTCGATCATCATCATGGTAGTAAAATAGATTCTAAATAATCTTCATGGTTACAGTTCGGGCTTCAGTTGACAGGGGGCGCTCTTACCCAGATCAGTGATGGTTCCTCCCTTCACCGGCGCGTTCTCACTGTCCTTCTTCTGATTCACTGCACACAGCATAACGGTCAGAGGGACAGGGACCAGGACGGGTCACATGACTACGTGTGTGTGTGTGTGTGTGTGTGTGTGTGTGTACTCACGGCTTTTGGGCAGGTGAACCTCCTCCACCCCTGGTACAGGAGACGGATCCTCCATGTCCTTGGTGAGATCTTCCTCCTGCTCGTCATCGTCTCGCTGGCCGCGGCGTTTCCAGTGGGGCGTGGCGTTCCTGCGAGCGCGAGGAGACCGTCAGAATCTCACACCCAGAACCATCAACCAGACGGGAGCGGTGCTGCCCCCGTGTGGACGGGTGCGTGGTTACCCTTTCTTGGCGCCTTTCTTGCGCGACTCGGCGGGGGTGCTGGGCGGGGACGGTGAGCGGCGCCTCTTCTTCCCTCCCGCCAGAGACTTTCGCTCCTTACGGTCGGGCGTACGGGAAGACTGATCAGTAACCACGGCGACGTGATGATGGATGAGAGAGAGAGAGAATGAACGAGAGAGAATGGAACGGGCGTGGTGGGTGTGAGGTGGTGGTGGTGACGACGATCTGAGCGCGGGGATTCGACCTTACCTCCTCCTCTCTGGGGAAGATGCGCTGGCGGAAGCTCAGCGGCTTCCTGTTCTCGTCCACCTCGTAATCTTCCTCGTTCATCCACTCGTTGAAGGCGTCCGTGTCCAGCACCCACTTGGAGTGAACCTGAGACAGGTGAGAGCGCTCAGGTACGCATCGCGACACTCACGGGCTAAAAGCTCCTCGCTGCTTTAACAACAGTGTGGCAGAGGCGAGTTGTGCATGTTCTCACCCTCCACGGTCTCTCTGAGCTGGGCGGATCCTCGATCTCTCCGTCCACGTCGCTGCTGGACACCCAGGTATCATAACTGTCAGGGTACGAGCCCCAGTGGACCAGAACCTGCTTATCCTTACGCATGACGGGTCGAAGCCACTCCTCTACAAACACACATGACATCATCATCGCACTGAACCAATCAGGAGCCTCTCAGGACCCAGCGCTCATGATCCTCACCTTCATCTGCCTGTGCTGGAGAGGGACTGATGAGGTGTGAAGCTTTAGACTTATCATCAGTGATGCTGCCCTGCAGAACACAAGAGAACGTGACCCACTGGGTTCAGACTCCATCAGTCTGTGGAACTAATGATGATGAAAAATCCACTCGAACCTGGTGCCTCTTGATGATGTCTTTGAGTTTGCTGGCTTGTTTTTGGTCCATGTCAGAGGAGATGTACACCACCGGTCTGGTCAAGCAGTTGTTCTACAGGACACACACACACACACACAATCAGAAATTGACTCTCAAAGTGCTCCTCATGGTGCACCTCAGGTGTGTATGGTACCTGAGCGAGGGTTTTCTCGATGTTCATGAACATCTCCACGTTTCTGTCCATGCGGGATGGATTCTGCAGGTCGAACCTCCTCCTGAACACACACACACACAATAGTACACAGAAGGTAGTGAGGAGGCCAACTGTCTGAGGTTCAAATATAACAATACTTTAAAGAAGAAAAGTCGTCTCACCATCCTTGTTCACTCTTAAACTTGTATGCAGAACCCAGAATGTGACACAGAGCTCCGCCCGCTTTCAAGTCCAAGAAGCTCTTTGCCTAAAAACACAGGACATACCCTCAGCAGCTGGATGACACACACAAATCAGAACGGGGGAGAACATGTTCAGACGCATTTGTGATGAGATCTGCGTCTTCCCCGTATGAGGTACAGAAATGAGGTTTGAACCGGAGCACCGGGCGGAATAAAAAACAATCAAGCCTACATTTATTAACATTTTTAGACAAACAGACATTTCCAGACTGCCTTGAACTTTACAGCAGACTGAAATATGAAGGTGAGTAGGTAGGTGTGTTGGTGAGTCAGTACTCACAGGTAGCTTGGTGAGGGCCGGGTTGCTGACTTTGCGTCCGAAAGCGTCCTCCTGAAACTGGAGCAGCTGGATCACCAACCCAGACAGAGATTTACAGGATGGAGAATCAGCCTGAACGTACTGCAAAACAAACACATCACAACATTCAGCATGCTGCTGGACATCAGGAACACGGGTCTGATCTGAACCACTTCTCATCACCTGCCTAATCTCTACAAACACAGTATCAAACTCATCACATCAAACATTTAATGGTGTTGTTTAATAATCACCCATTATCGCTTTATCACAGAGTGCTGAGATTTCATACTACAGTCATGTTTTTCATTCAGACCGTTTAACTGTAGTTTTATGTCCTACCCGTATTACAACAAATCCCGCCTCCTGTAATTAAATCGGTTATGTGTTCGTTCTAAGCACAGTGTTTGCTGTCCAATCATAAGTACACAACAGACAAACCAACCAATCATCGCTTACAGAGGCGGGACCACAGCCGAATACGGGTGCAATAACCAGTTAAGATTTAACAGAACTAGATGTTGTTAGCAATGTGCTAATTGTATTTCTTATACTATAACGGACCACAACCCCCACCTGATCAGAGTAAAATGTATTAACGTTTATTTTCTGCTTCATTACCCAAATAAACATACAGTTTCAAAGCGGAATGTTGTTTAAAGAAAAACAAACACGGCTTTAAACAGTAAATAAACCCCATATTGGTAAAGCGTTAAACTCGAATGTTTTGTACTGCACAGTAAAAATGATATACTATTAAATGTTGTGTTTGGTACTCTTTCTGTTAAATATATATATTTATAAAACCTTCACTATTCGGATTAAATACAAACTTTCTCTACGTTCAGACAAAAGTGGACGCTTTAACAGTTGCTTTAGCGCGGTTAACCGGGCAGAATTCCAAATACATGTTCCCACCCTATGTAGATGCACTACATAAGCTAACAAACTGCAATCTTCCAGTGCACTCAGCATAATTACACTGCTGTAATTGAGACGCGGCCCCAAACAGATCGGCTACGTTAGCCTTAGCTGCTAACCTTTTTGTAGTGTTTGCTAATCCACTGGCGCACGGTCTCCAGCTGCGAAACAGTCTCTGTGCTCTCCCAGAATTTAGCCGTCGGTCCTCCGTCCTTTTTCCTGCCCACCGCGGTACCGGGTCCCATCTGAGCTGCCGCTGGAGCTCCAGATCCAGTTCCGCCCGCTGCACTGGCCGCAGTCGCCATTGTTTGACTAACACACACAGAAGAAGCAACACTCTCACCACCAGCCTCAGCATGAACCTTTAACACTCGTCTGCGCATGCGCCGCTTTGTTTCCGCGACTGAACAGAAGCACGGCGAGGACGGAACGCCGGAAAAGCCCGAAAAAAGCCGAACAATTCCGATCGTGGGAATTTCAACGATCATTATTCTGTTTCCTGTCTTTCTCATATCTTATTACAATGTTTTTCACATTTTGTTTAATCTAAATGCATTATTTTATACATTTTTATTCTTTTTATATATATTTACCCCTTTATATATTTTAAATAAAACGAATCATAAATTATTAAAGAGTACACTGTAACGTGGTGTCAGTAACTACTTATTAAATATATTTATATTATATTTTACATTAAATTAAAACGTATTGTTTCAGTTCGGTGAGCAAATATAGGAGTGAATGTTTTTGAGGCGACTTTCCTGGAATCAGGCACATACACAAGTACCTTAGGGTATGACAGCGGATGAAAGGACCCTGTGGGGGTGCAGGATTTATCAGGGTACAGATTGTGACAGTACACGGTGTTAATGGCGCTCACTGAGAGTTGAAACAGCCGAATGAAGTAAGTAATTCATTACGAAACACTATTTAGATTTTATTATTATTAGTTTTGATTTCGTGGAGATTATAACGCATTACACTGGGATTCAAATACATCTAGATCCGGTGTATCGCAGGGCATCACACACTAACACACACTCGCACACAAATATGGGGTTTAGGTCCAGTATAGGGAGAACATGCCAAACCCTCACAGACAGGAACCACTGCAGCAGGATGAGTTCTGTGTGCAGCTCCAGTTGATCATTTTTTGCGTTTGTTTATTTGTTTACAGAATGAAGCAGGAGTACCAGGATCTGATCCTTCACGCCACCTCAGCTGCCAGCCTGCAGATGGGCCGGACGATTGAGAGCCTGTGGAGCGGGTACGGTCGGGTGGTGCGGGTTCACCTGCAGGGCTGCGAGCGCACCTCAGTCGTGGTTAAACATGTTCGCTTTCCTGAAGACGGCGGCGGCGGCGGCGAGCTATCACACCAGCGCAAAGTTCGATCCTACCAGGTGGAAACATTCTGGTACCAGAACTACCGTACTAATGAACACTGCCGTATCCCAGAATGCCTGGCGGCGCGGTCCTTCGGCGACGAGCAGCTGATGGTTCTGGAGGATCTGGACGCCGCCGGGTTCCCGTGCAGAAGGACGAGCGTCCGCGAGGTGGAGATCAAAGCCTGTCTGCGCTGGCTGGCCAACTTCCATGGGCTCTTCCTGGGCAGCCCGGGGCGTGGCCTGTGGCCCGTCGGTACATACTGGCATTTAGAGACACGCCCGGATGAGCTGGAGGCCATGGCGGATCAAAAACTGAAAGCGGCCGCGCCCGAGATCGACGGCGTCCTGAACCGCTGCCGCTTTAAGACCGTCGTACACGGAGACGCCAAACTGGCAAACTTCTGCTTCTCTGAGGATGGCACGGGCGTGGCAGCGGTGGATTTTCAGTACGTGGGAGGCGGCTGTGGGATGAAGGACGTGATCTACTTCCTGGGCAGCTGTCTGGACGAGCGGCAGTGTGAGAAAGGTGCCGAGCGATACCTGGACTTTTATTTTTCAGAGCTGAGAGGAGCGCTGAAGGAGCAGCTGAACTTCAGTGAGCTGGAGAAGGAGTGGAGAGAACTTTATTCCTTCGCCTGGACCGACTTCCATCGGTTTCTGCTCGGCTGGATGCCCGGGCATCACAAAATCAATCGATACAGCAGGAGGCTCACACAGGAAGTGCTTCAGAAACTCAAGGAAAGATCAGACGGAGGAACATCTCACTGAGACGAGATAAAAGCTGAAGAAAGTTTGTGAAGCTTTCAGAGCATTAAAACCCTTCTTGTGTAGAATTCTGGTGTTATTATTATTCAAAATAAAATCTTTCTGCTCACTGGAGTCACGGACCAGATCTGCTCATCAGTCTGGGGTTCTCTAGGAACATGAAGATCCATTAAAACATCTACAGAAGGTCTGAGGGTTCCTCACTGAAACCCCATCGATGTGAAAGAAACTTCAACCGAGAAACTTCATTTGATGAATTAAATGATCATTTTAAACTAGGTTGTGTAGTGTGTAAAAATTTAACCTGGCTGTCACTCATTACATAACCACACCCCCATGGTATAGACCCCATGACCTGTTGATGACGTAGGGATCTGGTCACGTCACAGTGGGTGCGGAGCCTGCCTGGATAAAGTTGATGCAATTCACAACTGTATCCTGCAGAGGGCAGCGGTCCATTCTCAGCTCCTCATGGCCCAGTTGAGTCCTGGTGCTGCAGAGCTACCCCTCTCCCCGGTCTCCCCAGTCTCTGCTCACTGGTCTGGTGCATCATGTCACTGGTTCCTCTGCAGGATTGAGAAATCACTGACACACAAAAATCATTTCAACACTTTCCAGGAAGAAAATCTTTTTTTTTTTTAGGTGAGTGAAACGATTCATCACAGGAAATGTTTCTTCCTCTTACATCTTCACTAAAATTATATTTAATATAATGATACATACACAGATTATTATTATAACTATTGTTATTTATACAGAAAGTAAAATCAATGATGCCATTAGTTTACTAATATTTTATTACTATATTATTATTTTACATTACTGTATATTATTGTATTTTTTTACTATATACACTTCATCCACCCCCCCCCCCCCCATTGAGTGATTGACTACAGTGTCACTATCATGGTGACTGTGTTAGTAGTGTGAGACAGGGAGAGTGAGACACGCTTTACTCCACACATGGAATCTGGTGTCACTCAGATACTCTGGTGTCCTGTTCCCTTATATACATGCCAGTAAGTGGATTGGCTGCTTTAAATTCTAGTTTGATTAATGAAGGGAATGGACTGATGCATTGTGGGAGATAATCTCGTGCTAGTGTCAGACCCGGGGAGTGTAAGGGAACCCAAAGCAAACACATGTGTGTTCCATGGTAGGTGGAGGATCAGTGAAGATTCCAGGGTTCTTCTCTTCCAGCGGTGGGATGGATTCTCTGAGGGGTGAGATGTTCTCCACAGGCTCCAGGTGAAATGAATCTGTGAATAATATTGATGAAGGATTTTTTTTTCTCACTCGAGAGAACGTTACACCTGTGAGAACGACGTCCTGCTGCTGGAACTGTCCATCACCCACAACACTCATGTGATCCTGAACTATATGTTCAAAACAAAAGGAATTCAAACCCAGCGACCTCAGTGTGAGCCCACTCTTCTGAGGAGCTTCTCACAGGAATCTGAGAGTGTACCACACTGATCAGTCGGTGTTCCGATTCAGCTCAGAGCTGCTGAGTGGAGCTGACTTTCCACTGTAAGCCACTTTGAATAAAAGCTACTGAATGCTAAACGTGTACATGTCATTTAAAAGACCTGTTCGCAACTCTTGAGCAGAAACGCGTGAATTTACTTTGTACTCATGATCTGTTTATTTATCTGTTAATAAAATAATATCATGAATAAAGTTTGGTCGTGTTTTTACAAAAGTTTGCTCACAACGAACACGTGCTTTGTTCCCGTTTGACGAAACATCTGCCTTAAGCCACGCCCATGTCATTAATATGCATGTGCTATTGTGACATAATGAGGGGAATTCAGTCACAAGGCCACGCCCTCCTACCAGAGACCGGCCCAAAGAGCTGTCACTCAGCTAAAGAGGGCGTGGCTTATAACCGTCAAATAAATATCCTCGGTGTGAGCGCTTGAGGAAGAGAAGTGGGGTGAGCGGTCGCGGTGATTGTTCTACCCGGCTCAGTGTGTCTGAGGGCGGAATAAAGAACGGAGCAGAGACGTTCCGGATCATGGAGCCCGACAGAGGAGATCAGATGAAACCTTTACTAACTACAGTAAGAACTTTAAAACTTCTTCACAAGTGTGTGATGACGGAGTGAGAGGAAACTGAGGTACTGTGTGTCAGAGATGGAGATCTGACCAAACTACCACTTCCATCCCTTACTTTTGACCAACGGGATCGAATGAACGTCCCGGTGGGCTTTATTAATCGGGGATCCTCTGAAGTCGAGTGTATTGGCTCGTTGTTTGAGGTTTTATTGTTGTTTTGTGAGGGAGGATGAGCACGCGCAGACCAGAGGCGCGCACTAGCTAAGCAGCTTCACCGCGCATGCGCACTCTGAGCGCAGGGTCAGGAAGCGACGCCGGGTGTGATGCGGTGCTCAGTGTCCAGGTTTCACCTTAAACACTCACCTTATTACTCAGGATTCAAGTTTCACCCTGGCGGCTTAGCGGGGAGGGGATGCGAACCGACAACCTCGCTGGGTGGCACTGTCTCCTCACGTCAGGTCCTGAGGAACGTCTGAGACTCCTCTGGGTTTACCTCAGGAGTCCAGTTCCACTGAGGAGGACGTTTGCTCTGTGTTTCTACCAAGCTTGGCGTGTGTGTGTGTGTGTGTGTGTGTGTGTGTGTGTTTGACCTGGTCCTCAGATAGTTCAGATCAATATTTGGAATCACATGCTGAGTTCTCCAGCAGAGGTCCGGTGAAGCTCTCACTGCTTTATACAGTCAGCAGATCACTATTGTGCCCTGGATCATGCTCAGTGAGTGTGTGTGTGTGAGAGTGTATGTGTGTGTGTGTGTGTGTGTGTGTGTGTGTGTGAGAGTGTGTGTGATTAGGCGACAGGAAGCATTGTGGCACGTTTGGAAATCAGCAGATTGACAGTAATGCGATTAAAGAAGAGCTGATGTGTGGCGTACATTACCACACCAGAGATCTCTGAACATCTGTGAAGATCTGTGAAGATCTCTGAAGATTGCTGAAGATCTTCATTTCGTGGTCCTTCAGAGAGCTCAGAGATCAAAGTAGATCTGAACTCAAGAACAATAAGGACAGCTACTGGTGATGATGGTGATCTGGACACGTGGAGGTGTGTATGTGTGTGTGTGTGTGAGAGAGAGAGACTACTCTAAAGGTGTGTGTGTGTGTGTGTGTGTTCTGGTACTTTGCTCCTCTTACTTTTAAATGGATGATTAGCATAGCAGCAGTTTCATGAGAAGATCTCACCAGGCTTCAGGGAGATGTTGAAGGACGTCCAGCTCTGACTCTCGACTCTCGACTCTGCCTCTGCTGGTCCATGTGATCCATCCTGACGTGTCACACTCCATTTCCCACAATTCCAGAGCTGAGCTGTAGTCCTGACGTCCTCACAGAGACTCTAATCTGGAACTGAAGCCGTGTGAGAGCAGTGTGTTCCCATCACACTGCACATGTGGTCATATCGCAGTTCCCTCTCCACACACACACACACACGCACACACACACGCTCTCTCACACACACACACACACACACACAGCGAGATATAAATAACCACGTATTTTAGTCTGTGCTCACTCTAGTGGATCTTCAGCATGGAGGACGCCTTTGACCTGTGTTTACTTCAGCGTGGTTGTGTGTGTGTGTGTGTGTGTGTGTGTGTGATCAGTTACACTGTGATAGTTGTGGTGGTTTTCGTGGTTCTCTCTTTATTGGGATCTTCTCGATCTTCTCTGTTACCTTTGCTCAAAACGAGATGAAGAACCAAAGCGCCCCCTTCTGGACCTCATGTTGAGAGAGCTCCGAGGCTTCAGGTTGAGTTTGAGGAGCTTCATCAGAGGTACCATCACCCCTCAAGTCCTTCATCTTCACATGTCAGTCGAGGGTGGAACCAGACGTTTCTTCATCTCTGACATTCTCTCTTGTTTGTTTGATCTTGGCAGCAAGGGATTGTGGGAATTGCAGTATCACCCGGGGACCTTAAGCAAAAGTTCCTCTGAGCTCACATCACAGTCTCCTGGAACGTTCTCACACACACACACACACACACACACTCACACACACACACACACACACACATCAGAAGCAGAAATAGAGGTTTTATTAAACTGAAAACCTAAAATGGTAAACCAAAGGAAAATAAAGAGAAAAAACTTCCTCCTTAAACGAGTGTGTGTGTGTGTGTGTGTGCGCTGTACTGAGTGTGTGTTCATTTCCTCTCACTTTTACAGGGTAACGATGATGAAGCTGTTGTGGATTTGGGAAAGACCAGCTCAACCAGCCACACCAAGTTTGAAAAGGAAGAGCTTGAAAGTAAGCCACGCCCGTGTGTGTGTGTGTGTGACATTAGCGTGAATATTCCTGCTGTGATTGGCTGCTGCGGTGATGATGTCATGATTGGAGAGAACTTTTACTTCTTCTAAATTCTCCTTAAGACGTCCAGCACTGAACCAGCGGGCTTTAATACCTCAAGCTCTTAATCACACACACACACACACACACACACACACACGGCAGCTTTAACAGTGTTCTACAGGATTAGTGTTTCTCACAATCAAACACGACCTGCTGAGATCTGAACACACACACACGTGTATTAGCGACCGCTAACTCCGACTGATTCATCACGGTTTCCCTCCTATTTATCTGGGCATGAGATCTGCAGTAGTTAGGTGGAATACATTAGAACTAAGCTTTCTGATGGGCAGTGTGTTCAGTGATTAGTGGTGTTGAGTTACTCAGGATTTGCTCTGAGATTAGTTTCCCAGGAGCCCAGCGGAGCGAGGGATTGAGAGGATTGAATTTGAGGGGCTTTGTTATTAAAGCTCCAGGGTTACACGGTTCTCACGCCTCACAAGCTCAAAATGGCCGACTCTACCTGGAACAGGTGTTAATGATCACTAAAGCAGAGAGGAAGTGATGAGTGGTGGTACTGGTACCCAGGGAATGAGGACAGGATGACAGCCGCTGTGGTGTTCAGGTCACAGGGCGGTGTACGTGGGGGTCCACGTGCCTCTGGGCAGAGAGAGCAAGAGGCGCCACCGCCACCGGGGGCACCGGCACCACCGCAAGCGGAGAGGACGGGGGTCAGAGAGAGAGGACGGCCGAGAGTCCCCCACCTACGGTAACCACACCTCACCGCACCTCACCAATGAGAACGCTCGATTCTGTGCGCGTGTGTGAACGGACCCTCCCCCCCCCACCCCCCCTCAGACACGCCCTCTCAGCGGGTGCAGTTTATTTTGGGCACTGAGGATGATGATGAAGAGCACATTCCTCATGACCTCTTCACCGAGCTCGACGAGCTGCACTTCCTGGAGGGAGAGATGTACGAGTGGAAGGAGATGGCCAGGTACACACACACACACGCACACACACACACACACACACACACTGAACCAAAGCTCACTCAATAGATCCAGCACACTGAAACATCTTCATCATTTCTATAAGAATTCCTGATTGCTGCTGCTGATGTGTGTGTGTGTGTGTGTGTGTGTGTGTGTGTGTGTGCAGGTGGCTGAAGTTCGAGGAGGATGTGGAGGATGGAGGTGAGAGGTGGAGTAAACCCTACGTAGCCACTCTGTCCCTGCACAGCCTGTTCGAGCTCCGCAGCTGCATCATGAACGGCACCGTCCTGCTGGACATGAGGGCCAGCACCATCGAGGAGATCACAGGTGACCCCCCCCCCACACACACACACACCACACACACACACACCCCATCGTAATGCCCCCGAGCTCCGTGGTGGTAACACTTCCACTGTGTGTGTGTGTGTGTGTGGGTGCAGACATGATCCTCGACAGCATGGTGGCGTCGGAGCAGCTGGATCAGGCTCTGATGGAGAAGGTTCGAGGAGCCGTGCTGAAGCGCCACCGTCACCAGAACGAGAAGAAGCTGAGCAACCGCATCCCCCTCGTCCGCTCCTTCGCTGACATGGGCAAGAAACACTCGGACCCGCACCTCCTGGAGAGGAACGGTGGGTCTCACACACACACACACACACACACACACGCAGGCCCGGTGTGAGCGTGTCTCTCCTCTTCACAGGTCTGGTGTCTCCTCAGTCTGCTCCAGGGAGCCTGGAGAACACTAAACCCAGCGAGAGCCGGCTCAACGGCGGGAGCAGAGAGAACAGCACCATGGACTTCAGCAGGGTACACCTCCACCCCCCTCATGACATCACACCTCCACCCCCTCATGACATCACAACACTCACGGGCACCACGGCACCACAGATACGTCCCAACAACACTGCTGCACCTGCTGCACGGGGCCGGGTTCCAAACGCCAGGGTGTGTGGTACAGGTGGAACCTGAGAACAGGAAGCTGGGTTTACCTTGTGCCTCGACCCAGACAGCTGCAGTGTGTGTGTGTGTGTGTGTGTGTGAGCGATCAGGTTCCTATAAGACAATGAGCTGTTGTACCTGAACACATTCCTCTACAGGAGCTCTGTTACCAAACCTCGTCTCCTCCAGAAGCTCCATGTTCAGCTCAGATGCTCCTGTCCACCACCATCATCAAACCCCCATTATTAAACACCACACACACACACATTATTAAAGCCTGGTTTTTAATGAGAAGGGGGGGGGGTTAATCTGGGATATAAACTTTTATTATTGAACCTCATCATTACCCAACACACCTGCTAGTCAAACCTCCAAAATTTCTATTTTTAATATAAAGAAAATGATCGTTTGGGTCGGGGGGGTGTGTGTGTGTGTAAGAGTTGCTGAGCAGGTAAGCAGGTTCTTGTAGATTTGTGGTAATCAGATTAATGAACCGTGTGTGTGTGTGTGTGTGTGTGTGTGTGTGTGTGTGCAGCTTTCACCTCGTTACAGAAGCAGCTTTGGTTCTGGCGTCACTCAGACGTTAAACTCACACTGGGAAAAACAAAGCTGGAGAGCGTGAGAGCAGGAGATCCTCTGAGGAGGGGTGGGGGGGGGGGCAGGAGATCCTCTGAGGAGGGGTGGGGGGGAGCATGA
>JAYDZF010000021.1:12961929-12977520 GCA_034509105.1 Microcambeva barbata | reverse complement strand
TCATCATCCCACGCCACACCACCTGCTACCCTGACCCATGGGACGCCCGTAAACACACACACACACACACACACACATTACACACAGCTGAAAGAAAGTAAATGATTCAGATGGGACAGTATTGATCTGATCTATAGTTCACAGCATGGTTTCTCAGCTGTGCTACTATAATATATTAGGCATGTATAATCCCTCTATTCAGTCTGCTCCAGTACTGGTGCAATGATGTTATTAAAATTGTATAATTAGATTTGTTGTGGTGAAACAGATGTACAAACCCAATTCCAAAAAAATATTGTTCAAGCAAAAAAAACAAACAAAAAAAACCCAGTTGATGAATAATTTTCATCAGCATTTATTGTGTTTTAATTTGTTAAATTGTGTGTGTGTGTGTGTGTGTGTTATATTCAAGTTAAAGAATAGGATGTTAGTGTTTATAGCATAAACAGCAAATCCTAAACCACATTCAGAGAGCATGTACCACACTGCATTTGAAGTTTTCTGGTACCTCATCTCAACATAGGTTATGAAACTGTTAAAGAATGCTGGTGAAATAAATGTGATGCTACACGCTGCTGCTCAAACTACTTTTTATATTTTTTACATTTATAATAAGAGTAAAGGAACAACATTTTAGTTCAAATACATCGTGTGTGTGTGTGTTTCTGCCTGTCTGTCTTACCGGAAATAGTAGTGAGAGGAGCGCTGCTCGTGCTGTAACCGGCCGCTTCGTACGCGCGCCGTGAATCGAAACAACTGCGCGCGCTAACAGAGCCGAAGAGCGCGAGGACCACCAGCACGAGCCCGTCACCGGGAGCCACCGGAGGCTTCCTTATCTTCATCATTAATTTTCTCAAAAACACATGAGAATATCTGGTCCCTTTAGGGTTTTGTGTGTGACCGATCCGGTTTGATCATGAGTTCGGTATATATGTACCGTTTTTCTCCTTAACAGTAATAAAGCTGATGTAGAGGCGATGTGTGCTGGAGAATAACCGAACCTCCCGGGAAACCTGCACCAACTACTGCCACCACTGCTGCACCGCTGCTCTTTGTGTCTGAGAGAGAAAAAAGATCAATTCTCCCCAAAATCCCTCCCTCTCCTCCTGCTCTTAACAATGGAACAAAGAGAGAGGGATGGAGCGGTTTCATTAAAAATACATTAGAATTTCATTTTTATTTTGTGAGAAGCAAAGAATGTGTTTCTTTAGTTTGATTTAACTGAAAACACTATGTGATTTTGAAAGGGATTTCTTTGTCAGTATATTGTTTTATATGAGACTGAGGCTCTGATTCTGCTCCTCATGGACACATCATATTCATTTCTAAACAGTTCTAGTTGGATTGTAGTCCAGTCAAGCACATGCAATCTGTTTAAATTTAAATGGTCTTCAAGAAATAAGTCCATATTGGGGTATATAATAGAACAGAATGCATTTATTTGGCATTATACAAATGAACAGTATAATGAAATTCTTTCTTCACATACTGCAGCTTGTTTGGAAGTCAGGGTCAGAGCACAGAGTCAGGCATCCTACCACACCCTGGAGCAGAGGGTCAAGTTGAGTCAAGAGGTGTTAGTTGAGTCAAGGGCCCACCATAGCTGAGTAGGGATTTGAACCGCAAATCTCTGGTTGATAGTCCAAAACTCTACAACTGGCCTTATTTATTGACAGCAAGTTTTCTTTTTTCTAAACTTCATTACTTTCATACATATGCATGCCATGGGTTCTGATGCACCCATGTCATTTAATTATTGGTTTCATTCAGTTTATAAATCAGTGATTATTTGTGTGGAGATCACTGTGTATTTTTTCCACAGTATTTGACTATTGATGTTTAGTTTATGTGTCTTTTTGAAAAGCTAAAGCAGAAGTAAGGATATTCTTATGTCTACATTGTAAAGTCCTCATACTCTAATACATTTAGCTGATCTCCATCGTATGTGATACAGATGTGTAAGGAAACAATACAAATGTTTAAAAGAATCTTTAAAAAAACAAGAAGAAAGACTAAAAAAAGCCTTGTAGTAACGTTAAAACGGAATAAACTGGTTATCCAAAACAATATTACAGAGCAGGTAAAAGTGTGTTTGATGCATTATTTGTTGGTTCGTCACAATCCTTCTCTAATGATTCAGGTTATGGAATCCACACTGTGAAAAGGATTAATAGATTAAACATCGATTGGTTGACTAATTGTATTTCAATACAATTGCTTATTAATAACATAATGTACATGATTATTTTACAAAGAATATGGAGGGTTTGAACTTTATGAGTCGATTCTAATGTAATCAATTTGCAATACCGACTTCTTAATTTGACTCTTGGCTTTAGATTCATTTACCGTTATTTGGAATCGCAGATTCGATGTCGATTTGAATTCTCTGTCCATCGCGATAAGTTGCTTATCACGACACCCAATTGGTCGAATCAAAGGCGTTGCTGGGTAAAGTGTTGGAAAAGCAACCAATCACTGTTTCCGCGCACTTTTTCTAAACCAATCAAATGTAGAGCGCTTTTCTGAGGCGATATTTTTCGAACGAGTCTGAAAACAGACAGTTGACGGTTTGTTGGAGAGGACGCGGTTCAAACAGCTTTTCTGTATTAGTGAGTAAATTAAACGTCTGTAATAGCGACCTGTTCAAAACTTCATAAAGTAACATCAGATAATACAAAGGTAATACAAAATAAATCGATGCAAATCTAACAAAGTTTGCGATATCAATATGAAAATCTATTATTGCTTACTCACGGTGGTGTTTTTTTTTTAATTGTTAATCGTAAAATAATTATTAATAAGTTAAGTATTGATGTTAAACCTACAATCGGTGGTTCAGAAATGTAGCTATAATTAACTACCCCTATAATACAGATATTACTAAAAAGGAAATAATCTTTTTATAGACGCAGAATAAATCATGAAGTCTGAACTAGACAGGTATTATTCACACACACACACACATTTTACTACATTTTGCAATAATCCAAATTGTACAAGATAACACAAACTATGTTTTAAGTTTTATTTTTACAGATAATAACCCAGAACACTAATTTAACTAATGTAATGTAAAGTAGTGGTTAGCCCTTGCCACGGTGCCAGCTTTTAATCGAACCGGCAACCTTCTGATTACAAGCCCTTTTCTCTAACCACCAGGACACCTGCAAAAATGGGTAGCTACTTTCCCAGTATTTACCATCTTCATTGTCATTATACCAAGAACAACTAAATAAAAGTGAAGTGCATTTAGCTGTCACAAACAATAAAATCTACAAAACTTGTTACAAAAATTAGCATTAAAATGTACAAAACTTACAATAACAAACAGACATTCTGTCTTTACTGGATTGCATGTGAATGTTAATCCATCTTAACAGACTGATTGATAGTCTCAATACTAATAAACTATGAAACGGTGAGTGCAGCTTAAGTTCAGAGGAGCCAGATGATGTCTCAGATGGTGATTTTGAGCCCAACATTAAGACAACAAAAAGAAAACAAGGATCAACAGAGGAGGCATTGGTTAGTGTAAGTTCTTACACACTTGCTGTCCTGGTGTGAAAGTGCTTCAGTAAACACTTAATTTTTCATTCCTTAGTCTCCGAAACGTCTCAGACGGAGAGCAGACCCCAACCTCAGTTCTTCTGTCACACATACACCAAGTGACTCACCTACACTTGAACACACCATCTCTGCACATTCTCCGACAAAGGAAGTAGAAAGGAGGGAGAGAAGAAGTATGTATGAAGCTGTGAGATCAGGACAATCTGCACTGGTGGTAAAGCACCTGCATTTTAAATACATTTATTTCAAAACAAATATAAAGGGTAACCTTGGTGAACAAGCATGTTTATTCTTGTTGCAGATGGTGATTGATGATTGGCTGGATGATTATAAGCTAGATAGACAGGAGGCATTTCTGCAGCTCATTAATTTTGTGGTTGAGTGCTGTGGCTGTAAAGGTGAGTCTCAGGTAACAACTCAAAGTTTCCAAAGAGCCTACTTGTTCGATTGTAACAAATGGAGCATAGCATGACTCCCTGTGCAGTAGGTGAGAAGAAGCAGCGTTGTGTTGTTCTTTATCCAATAAGATGTGCAAGTGACAGGACTGTTCATCTACGCTGTTGTTTTAGGTGTGGTGACCAGGGACAAGATTGACCACATGCAAAATGCTGACATCATCAGTCACCTGACCAAAGACTTTAATGAGGTGAGCAGTGGCGGGTATGGTTAGCAGGCATCTGACCAGTGCAGAACTTTCTGGTTTAATAATGGAGTTCTGCTGTCTGTGCTTCAGGACTCGGTTTGTTACCCGCTGGCTGTGCCAGGGAACCAGGGGCGGCGTTTTCGTGATGGCTTGTGTGAGTTTGTGCATCAGCTGGTGCAGCGCTGCAGGAACAGTTTGCTGTATGATGAGTACACATGTTCGGCGCTCATCTCTTTCCTCACAGGGCTCGCTGACTCTCAGGTCCGAGCCTTCAGACACACCAGCACACTCATAGGTGAGCTCAGCCACGTGATGAACCAGCTGTGCTGATGCTTTCTGTGGACTGATGTGGTCTTTCTGTTCTGTGTTTGAAGCAATGCGCCTGATGTCTGCATTAGTAGCTGTGTCTGCAGAGGTGCATGCTCAGACTGACATGACACACAGACGATGTGAGCTGGAGAAAAAGAAGAGCATCTCACACAGAGCCACTGAGAGACTGGAGGAGCTGCACAACTCTTACAACGAGGTCACATCTGCATTACACATCTGAGCTCTCGACAAGCTGCAGTGAGTCTCCTCACAGCAAGAAGGTCCTGGGTTCGATTCCCAGGTTCTTTCTGTGTGGAGTTAGCATGTGTCTGTGTAGCAAACAAAATTACCCATGAGTGTGTTTGATATAAAACGTGAGTAATGAAGAACCATTTCCTGTCATGAATGTAACCAAAGTGTAAAACACATGAAAGTTGCTGCTCACCCTCCATTTCTCACAATTCTCCCCTGCTAACCTCTGCTTGCTAGACAACAGCTGGCAGGCTATCAGGCTTCACCTGGAATGTCACTGACTTCATCAAAACCTTAAATAAGCCATGTTACAGAGAACACAGCAAACCAGCTTGTGTTTATAAATGATATATCGGGTGTGTGTTCTTCTGATAACGTGTGTGTGTGTGTTTGTGTGTGCAGCTGCTGGAGCAGCAGGAGGAGCTACGCTCTCTGATGAACGGGATTTTTAAGGGAGTGTTTGTTCATCGATACAGAGATAAAGTACCTGATGTCCGAGCTATCTGCATGGAGGAGCTGGGAGTGTGGCTTCAAGTTAACCCTGCGTCATTCCTTAGTGATCGACACCTTAAATACCTGGGCTGGATGCTGCATGACAAAGTACCTACACACACACACACAGGTGATGAGGGGGTTTAATGCTCTGTAAGTAATTGTGTGTTTCCACAGCAAGCCAGTGTGCGGATACAGTGTGTTTGGGCTTTACAGAAGCTTTACAAAGAAAAAAGTTTCATCAGTCGTATGGAGCTTTTTACCAGTCGCTTTAAGGTATGTGTGTGTGTGGTGTGTGTGTGTTTAAGGATCTATGTTGTATGTAAACATTCTGTGTATTAACAGGAAAGAATATTGAATATGGTACTGGACAAAGACTCTGATGTTGCTGTGGAGGCGGTCAGACTGCTGCTGATCATTAAGCAGTAAGTGTGTGTGATTTTTTTAGAATATTTTTTATAATATAAAGCATAATCTTAGTGGACTGGGTTGGTCTGACGTGATATAAATGAACAGCTAGACTTGTTTACTGACGTTTATTTCAATGAATAAGTTCCTCGTGTATTGGTGTGTGTGTGTAGGATGATTGAGGATGCTCTTTCTGAGGAGGAGTGTATGCGTGTATATCCACTGGTTTTTGCTGCACACAGAGGACTGGGGTGTGCTGCAGGGGAGTTTCTGTACCATGTGTAGGTTTATCTTATTTATTTGAAGTTTTTAAGTATTAATATTAATTTTGAATGATCTTTGAGATCCTTCTGGCAGCGTCTCCATTACTGATGAGATTTGGTTCTGACTTTACATTCTGAATACTGAACTGGTTCTGATTAAATGTTTCAGTAACTGTGCTACTATTAGACTTAATATGTAATAAATTGACGTGATTTGACACTTAGAGGTTTTGTGGACTTAATATCTTAATGGCTCATGCTGACGGAGAACAAAATGACCACTACAACTACTATTTATTTATGTATCTGTGTGTAGGCTGTGTACAGAGGTGAATAATGTACTAGAGGGGGATGTGGAAAACCACAGAGTCACATTCCTTAACCTGCTGATCTGCTTCTTTCTTCAGAGCAAGGTAACATTTGTGTTTATCAGCACTGCTTGCTCAACATCCTTCAACTGTGTGCTTTTACAAGATCATGCCAGTTACATTACTGATCTCATATGTTTGGGTCAGTATCATGAACATGCTGCATACCTAGTGGACAGTCTTTGGGCTGTGGCAGGGCCAGAGCTTAAGGACTGGGAGACAATGACATCACTGCTGCTGCAGAAGAAAGAGGGAGAGGAAGGTATGATTACTCCTTTACTCTTCGGTATTTCAGGTGTAAACTGTGTGTGTGTGTGTGTGTGTGTTAGGGCTGAACGTGAGGAAGGTATGATTACTCCTTTACTCTTCGGTATTTCAGGTGTAAACTGTGTGTGTGTGTTAGGACTGAACGAGAGGAAGGTATGATTACTCCTTTACTCTTCGGTATTTCAGGTGTAAACTGTGTGTGTTTGTGTGTTAGGGCTGAACGATGAGGAGGAGGCTGCTCTGATTGAGCTAATGATGTGTGCAGTTAAACAGGCAGCTGAGGGAGCGCCACCTACTGCACGCTCTACAGGGAAAAAGGCAATTTTCATGCTTTAACATTTCAGTGTTTGTTTCAGTATTTACTTTTACTACACGAATGTGTGTGTGTGTGTGTTCATGTTTAGAGTGGGAGGGGCAAGAAACAACAAACACAAGAAAAGAAACGCATCGCTAATCACTTCATACCTCTGCTGCCACAACTACTTAACACAGTACATACACGCACCTCTCACATTTTAATCACAAAATGAAAATGAACGTTCGCTGTGTCAGCTAATCTGAAAATGTCTCCCAGTTCTCTGCAGATGTGAATAAGGTGACATGTTTGCTCCAAGCTCCTCTTCATTTTGAACTGGAGGCGTATGGTGTCACAGGTCGCCTGGAGAGGGTAAGACACACACCCACTAGCCAGAGTGAATAATCATCAAATGAAGTTTTTAGGGAAATCTTGGCAGCAATAATCACTCTATTTTCATTATTACAGCATCTAAGCCTGTTTTTAAATTATTAGATGAGATTACCATTAAAGCATTACACTCGTGCTGAAGTTGTTTCTTTGGTTGTGTGTGCTAGCATCTGGAGCTGTTGTTAAGTCAGGTGTGTGAGATTGTGGAGAAGCATCACGTGGAGTGTGTGCTGGAGGCATGTGTTCGTGTGTTATGTGCGTTGGGCTGTGATCAATACCTCTTCTCCGTAAGAGCTGAGAGAGCCATCAGTCAGCTGCTGGACTCTGCCCTGGAAGGATTTAACACTCATCTCACTGATGTCCTGCAGGTGCTCACTTACATGATGCACTGTACAGAACTAACGCCACTGCTCTAGATTATAATGGGGGGTGACATGTATGTGCCCAGTGACATGTATGTGAAGTATGGTGTATAATACAGGAAACAGCTGATGAAGAAGATCTGTTCATTACTGGAACTTATCTTAAGAGACTGGCCATCTTCAGCAGGTTTGTGCTTATATGATTGAGATGGGGGAATATCAATGTTCAGCATTAGAGGTGTGTGAGTGTGTGTGTGTGTGTGTTAGTGCCAGAGATCTGACTTCATTACAGCTGTATGAGCCATGCCTCCTGCTGCTGAGGACCGGGTTTGAGTGGAGAGAGATTAATACAGAGGTAAAGCATTAGATTAGATGCTTGTTTTACTGTTTTGTGTTGATAACTGGTGTTACTTCTTGTTAATTGTAGTTAATGGTGTATGCACTGAAGTGTGCTGCTTTCCACCTGCTGTGGAAGAGAGTGAAGATCTCTCAGATCGCTGACCCCAACAAAGTAAGTCTCTTGCTGTCTGATGTTAGCCTGTATTAAATTACTCCTGATTATTTCAGTGGTGTTTGAATGTTCCTGTTCCATCAGGCTGAGGTGAGGATGATGATGAAGGATGTTTGGTCGTTCTGTGTGGTGTGTCAGAGCTGTCTGTCTCTGGGTCACAGTGTTATTAGAGATCAGGTTTGAATATAACACACACACACACATACTGATATCAAAACTCTGTTACTGTAGTAAATGAATGTGTGTGTGTGTGTGTGTGTGTGTGTGTGTGTGTGTCAGGCATTTGTGTGGTTGTGTGATGTGTTGACAGTGTTTGGGCATGGCAAAGGAAGATTTTCTGATATGTGTGTTCACCCTGATGAGACACTGAGGGCTGAGATGGCCTCGTTTCTGATTGATTACATATTCACTGAGGATGAGGATGCAGGTGATATTGATATGGATATTCAATTATATTTATTTTATTATAAATGGATTTGTAAAGCACTTCTACATCCCGTTATCATGGTTGATGATTTATCAGCTTTGCAGGTGCTCTGGCAGCTATATTGGCACAACTACAAAATGCTATAAAAGTTTGAAGGGAAATGTAAATAATGAGAGGGAATTGATTCCATTTTTATATTTAGCCTTGACTTCTGTAAGATGTGATGGTGTGTGTAGGTGGGAATGACCCGGAGATGATGGTCACTTTACAGCGCAGAAGGAATCAACTGGCGGGTTACTGTAAACTCATCATCTATGGTGTGTTTGAGCTCACAGCAGCAACTGATGTCTTCAAATACTACAGCAAGGTGTGTGTGTAAGTGGCTACTAAAGATGGATGAGTGTTACCTATGGTTAAGGGCACCATCTTCACATTTTCTCAGGCCACATTGTGTGTTCTTGCCATCCACAAATGATTTCTGATTTCATCAACTGTAAAAACAAAATAATCTCATACACCATACACATCTCTGCATATAAATACTCTCTCTCTCTCTCTCTCTCTCTCTGTAGTACTATAGAGATTATGGGGACATTATAAAAGAGACTTTAAGTAAGTCTAAGATGATGAATGCAGAAGAGAGTGCAAGAACTCTATGTCTGAGTCTGCAGCAGGTTTGATAAAAAGATCTAACCCCAAACATAATGCACACATGTAAACCATACATTTTACGAAGATCATGTTAGTAATTCCAGGTCCGCTCTGGTTAGTTAGCTGAAATATTAATCAACAAGTTATTAACTGGTTACAGGATTTTGAGTGTAAAGTGAAACTCTAATGAGACTACATTATTATTGTGTTTGTGTCTGAAGCTTTACTCATCCCTAAATGATGCAGAGTTGGATAAGGGGCTGAGGGAGATCAGAGACTTGGCTAAAAAATTTGCCATGAGTTTCAGTGTTAATCTACAGCAAATCCGCAAACCTCTCCTCGTCCTGCACCAGTCAGTACTCACACACACATTTATTCATCAGGTGGTGGTGCTAAAATACTGTCTCGCTGATTACTTCCTAACTAAACTTAGTTTTAAAGTTTCTCACAGAAATCAGTTTACAGACATGAAGGTCTTGTTTTATAGGGATGGAATTTGTTTTGCACTGAGAGGATTTGAAGAAGGTGATTATACTAATTTGGGCTTCCTGGAGATCCTCAGTGAATTCAGCCATAAATTGATCAAGCAGGACAGAGCACAGATGTATGCGCACACACACACACACACAGACATACTGTGAACAAATAATTTCAAAGAAGCTTACACAAGTAAAAACGCTGTGTAGATACTTATTATCAGTCATGACACACCCTCATCCTCTCTCATTCTGCCTGTGTGTGCAGGCTGGAATATCTGCAACGTGCGTGTGAAAATGTTTCTGTGAGCATGAGCAGAGTGAACATGTACAGGCGCTCACTGCGTTCAGGATCAAGAGACACCCCTACAATCTCCACACAACACACACCAGCAAAGAGACGCCGCACGACTGACCGTCAGTACACACACACAGAACACACTGTAGTCAAGTGGACCTGAAGATCCAGCTGTGTCTGTTAAAGATTGATGGCTCCAAAAAGAACACCAGCATCTATGGTCCGTCTGTGTATGTGTGTAGGATCGTTGAGCAGTTTGGACACTCCTGTTCTCACCTCTACAGTTCTGCAGAGTCGAGCTACAGCCTCACCACCTGCAGAGATCAGCTTAGATCAGCTATCAGAGGAAGACTTTTCAAATGGGTAACACACACACACACACACATGTGTTTCTCAATAATGCAGTTCATCACATCAACCTGAGTAAATACATTCCTATCATATATCTTCTAAAATTCACTTGTACGACATGCTAATTATTTAATGTAAACACTGTACCCCACCTGTGTTTTTATTTCTAACATATTTGTCAGTTTAAAAGTGTTGTATTAAAACATATAAAGTGCATTATACACACTAGGACACACCCACAGAACTGCACTATTACAGTAGGTAAATGAACACAGTCACGTGTCTAATTCAAAATATAATAGAATAGCATGTGTGTGCAGATGTGTGCAGAGGTTGGTATCCAGCAGGAAGGTACAACAGAGTTCTGAACACAGTGATGTTGAGTCTCAGCTCCACATGTAAGTGTGACCAGTGTCAACACTAAGATTTATGTCAGCAGGTTACAGGTAGCTGTTGCTGCTCATAGTTTGTATTGTCTTTGGTGTGTGTGTGTGTGTGTGTGTGTGTAGGCTCTCTCTGATTGAGGAAGACTTTGAGGAAGAAAATGATGCAGAACATTTTGAGATTGAGGACTATGATGAGGAAGACTCGGACTTAGATGCTGCTGTGTCTCTGGTGAGAGGAAGATCAGTCTAACTAACTATATATATATATATTTTTTCTTTTTTCTGGGGGGGATTCTTTTTAAATTAAAGGGACAATTTTAAACTGTTGATTAATAAAGCAGCACAGTTATAAACAATTGTCAACACAAATAATTCTTGTAATTTACTAAACTGTCAGTTACTTTCTGTGTGTGTGTGTGTGTGTGCGTGTGCATATTGTAGCCATCAACACGTCACTCCACCAGTTACCTGGAAGAGCTGTTTGCGTGAGGGACCCCGACACCTGTACTGATGTTCTCATTCAGACCTCAGGGGGGTTGTGATTAATGGTTTGGTTGATGTTTATGTTTATAAGGGTTGTGTTTGAGTTTGTGGTAACACTGTTCATGTAATGTTTTGGTTAATAAAGAGTACTAAAGGGTGTGGGGGAGGTGTTCTCTCCAGTGGCTCTGGGTCTGAATTACATTAGATCTGGATCTGTTTGGTGATCTGAGGGGGGATAAAAGTGTAGAAAGAAAAATAAATCCATACTGGATGAAGGATTAGTAGACATGAATGGAGCACTGTAAAGTATTTGGACACCCCTTCTACTGTGCCAATGTAAGAGTAACTAAAAAGTGTATTTTAGTTCTACTGAACTGTGTTGGCATAAGTTTAGGGATGAACCATGTAAGAGATGGTCGTGTGTAAACCCTGGTATGAATATCCAGCTTATTCAACTGTGGCTGCATAAAAGAACTCCTGCTGTGATGTTTAAAAAGCTTCTCATTAAAGGGGAGATGACTACATTATAATGCACGTGATTCTGAAATGATCACACCATTTTTCACTTGCAGCTTCAGGAAAATGAAGCTAAAGCGCCACCTACAGGCTCAGTACTGAAACGTGTGTAACCCAATACTTTTATTTAGATGTTTCAGAGCTGACCTGTAGAACAGTGCACACTAAACATTCAGGCATCTGTGTATGGTGAAGATGATGACGTCATTCACCGAAATCGCCACCGTTTTTTAAAAACATTTTATACATTTAAATTGTGTGTACATTTTACATTAGAACATGCATTTGAAATAAATTTGGCATGTTCTCCGTGTGGGTTTTCTCCGAGCACCCCCTGAAACACCCCTGGGTGTGTATTTGATTATAGTTCGGAAACCACGAAACCATTTTCAGGAATAAGTATTATGAGTTACTGTTTAATAGGAACATAGCGCCGCCATTTTGTCTCCTCCGTAGCGTTACTCTGCGTCACCCTTTTGGACCACCACCATTTTGGCGCGCTTTTACCGCTCAATTCTACTGGACGTCGCTGTCACGTGGCATTGGGGATTTTCGCGCCATGCCCACTAACATAAATTCCCTCCTTCCCTTAACAGGGAGGGATCCGCGTCGGTTACGATGTGATTGGTGGAGTGTGCGGCAAGCCGAATGCTCTTATTGGTAGGATAACAGTCTGGGTGCGTGTTGATTGGTGGATAGTACTGGAAGTTTCGCGCCAGTTTTCACCGCTCTCGTGCGTGAACAGCGTGTGAATCTGATCGCAGTGAATTTTACATTTTCCATCAGAACTCACATTAATAGTCTCATACACACTGATATCATTGTCTGTGTGAGATTCATTTCTCCCGCCTGGCTGAATTCTTTCATTCCGGGTTAAAATGGCACCGAAGGATTACTCTGCTGAGAAGGGTGAGTTTCTCTCGTTACAGATAACCTCCTACACGCGCAGTCTGGTAGCTGAGTTCTTTACTGAATATACAATCGCATTAAATCGTGTTGGTTATTATTGTGGAGTGGGAATACTTACTGCACTTCATGTTCATGGCTGAAACGTTTTAGTTTTCTAATTGGTTTTATTTCTTTGAAGTTATATTTCCCTTTACTACTCAGTCTATTCGCTTCAATTTGATCGATATCTCTTTGTCCGATTGTTGTATGAGTACCCGACCGATCAAGTCGGTAGAACTGAGTTAATTCAACAGGAGTCGACTCTTGACTTTTAAATGTTCATTTTATAAGTTGAGTATCGACTCGTGAACCCGCCGATGTTTTATATGGCGCGCGACTCTTGATTCGAACATCTCTATAGTCGGTACTGTGAGTACCCGGATGAAGCAGTACAACAAAGAGCGCGTGGTAAACAAAGTTACCACGTACTAAAGGATGTGTAATTAAAGGGCTGCATACACGTTTATAGTAGAATTATTATTTTACCTTATTAAATTCCAATGTGACCAGAAACTTTACTTATTACAATGACACGAGTGAGTGGCGTAAACAATGGAGTTTGATCAGATGTATTCGACTAGTTTACATAAAGATTTAATTCTGTTTCCTGTTTACATTATAAATAATTCAGACAGACAAATTATTTTATCACTTCATCTCGAAAGTAAACCGGTTTTATATGATCGATAATAAAACCATAGTGTGATCATTTCAAGCGTTTGTGATTATTTTGACGAAATAAAGGGCCACACATTGTTGGTGGATAGTTATAAATAAATGTGTATATTTTGAATGTACAGTGTTTAGCTTTAGCAGTGATGACGCAGTTGTTATCGTAGCTCATCCGCGCGCATGCGCCCTAAATGCTGTTTAGTTTCTCGCTAATTCTTCGTCCTGCTCGGATTAAATTCGCTGTGTTTTAGGGAAAACGTGGACTTGATCGTTCTGTTGGGGTTTAACATGTTCTCCGGTTCTCTTCATGTTTGGTGTTTAGTGTAGTTGAAATGGCACTATTTGACGAGGTCCTGATGCGCGTCCATGAGGCGGAAGCTCACAGTCCTGTAACGGGGCTCGTGAGCCATGTGCTCCTTTGTTTACAAAAAAGGGGAAGTTGTGTTCGAATCCCTCGGTAACGGAGGGGCTCCAGAGATCCAGCTCTGCACCTCCACGTCTACAGGAGGGACCAACGGCCCCCTCAGCAGCAGTACCCGTGTGTAGCGCGGTGGTTCTTCTCGTAAGCGCCTTGTGCTGTTTAGGCTCTGTGAGAAACCAATGAGAAGTGCGGGGTGATCTCCCTAAGCTCGTGTGTGGACATTTAGAGTAGCAGGTTTAATGATTAGGTGATTTTAATAACGCATCCTGTTCGAGATTTATTTGATTAATTTGCTTTTTACAGATTTACTTAAGTGATCTGATTTGTTCTCATGATGGTTGTTTTGATGTTAGAGAGTAAATCATTAACCAGATTTACTTTTGTTGAGATTTCCTCCGCGGTGTGGATTGGGGGGGGGGGCGCTCACGTGACTGTTGTTTGTTAAATGACGAGCTTACGCAGCCTTTGTGTGTCGTGCGCTCCTTCAGGATGTAATGTGTGTGTGTGTGTGTGTGTGTGTGTGTGTGTAGAAAAGTGTAAACGCTTCCTGCAAGAGTTCTACACTGAAGATGAATCTGGAAAGAAGGTCTTCAAATATGGAGCTCAGCTGGTGAGTGAAACTTGTGATGCAGGTAGAATCTCAGACCTGCTGAAAGATTGATCTTGATATGCTGCTGAGATCTGCGTGCACACAGACACACACCAGAGCTCAGTATCCATGTTTCAGCTTCTCTAGCACAAACACATGAGGAGCTGACACAGAGCTGCTCATCACTCTGATCTGGTCTTCTCCTGATCTTTATTACCTGTTAGATCTAAATCCACCCTGATAAAATGATCTGGAAGTAAGTGACCCTGTACTATACTGCTGAAGGACAGAACTGTTTCAGTAATAATCTCTTTATTTTACCCTACAGTGGCCTTGATTTATAGTTGGACTTTACCAAGTTTCCTTCTTATTCAGTCCAGCGCCTTAAACACAAAAAAATGAAACACTTCTAGCTGCTGTTATGGACTGGTAGTAGAGTCTGTAAATATTTAAGGGGTGTGTGTGTGTAGGTGTCTCTGGCTCACAGAGAGCAGGTGGCGTTGGTGGTGGATCTGGATGATTTAGCAGAGGAAGAACCTGAGCTGGTGGAGAGTGTGTGTGAAAATACTAAGCGATACACTGCGCTGTTCTCTGATGCGGTGTATGAACTGCTGCCAGAGTACAGAGAGAGAGAGGTAACACACCTCACCAACACTGATCATTGTCCATCATACAAAGCCTAACTTCCTCTGGTCAGGCTGTAGCAGCAGCCCAGTCTGTATCTGTACCACTGATATGATTGAACACAATGTAACCAGGGGTGTGTTTGGCTGTAGGTGGTGGCCAAGGATGCACTGGATGTTTACATTGAGCACCGGCTGATGATTGAGGCGAAGGGTCGAGACTCTGCAGAAACACGGGACTCCAGGAACCAGTACCCTGCAGAACTAATGAGAAGATTGTGAGTGTGTTGATTAGTAAGATTTGTGAATCCCAGAGAACAGATAATAATGAACATTGAAACACCCCCCCCCCCACACACACACACACACTTATTAATCATCAGTTTTGTATTCTTGGCTTTGTTCTGTGTCTCTCAGTGAGCTGTATTTCCGTCCTCCTTCCTCCTCCAAAGTAAAGGTCATTCGAGATGTTAAAGCCGACTCCATTGGAAAGCTGGTGATGGTCAGAGGCATCGTTACCAGGGCAACTGAGGTCAAACCCATGATGGCTGTCGCCACCTACACATGTGACCAGTGTGGAGCAGAGACTTACCAACCGGTACATCACCTCAGAAAACCCA